>CM046035.1:80111262-80578762 GCA_025215565.1 Flaveria ramosissima
AAGAATATGCATATCAAAATGATACCTGCACACGGCCCTCATCTGAGCTGTAAATTTTAAGGTCATGCCGATAAGTACTGTGGAGGCGAAGTAGTCCTGTACCTTCACCTGAGACACAAGTGGAGAGAAAATATGAAACTGCATCTTCCAAATTTATGAAGATGTATATCGTCTAATTAAACTAATAACTGAACAAATTAATAATCATCTAGTGAATTGTCTGTGATTAATATCTGCAAAGTTTTGGTTGAAAGTGATGACAAAGCACTTGTTCTGGTCACTGATTAACAGCTTGGAAGTTACTCGCTTCTAATCCCTTTTTCTTTCTCTATTTTGCTCTTTAACTATGAACAAGACAATTAAACAAGGCAATGCAAAATGTATGACCCCCATTGAGAAAAGATGAGGCCTCAAGATAAGACACTACCGAAAGACAGATTATAAACTTCCACAAAAACCGTTTGAGATGGAAGTTAAAACTAGCAAGCAGGTAACGCTAACCTGGATACATATTGTTACGAAAATATCTGCCAAGTTCTTCAGCCTGAACATACAAAAGAAAAAGCCAAACAAATAGATTAGATGGTATAAGAAAATAACCTGTTGTAAATTTGTTCCACTTATGTGAGTAACAATCACCAACGCTGCAATCATATCACAATATCCAAATACACATGTCAAACTATTAGAAGTAATCACCTGTTTTCGACCAGCATGTGTGAGAACACCCCCGTACTTAAGAACCATCAATGCTTCTATTGGACGTTCCTCTTCTGTGTCACCTTTTGCAACTTTAACCCACTTAAGTGGCTTCAGTTGCACCTTCCGGTAGATGCCAGAGAAATGACCACCCTGGAATTAATAATTGTTATACAAAAATAATATGAGAAGCTATATTAAATCTACACAACGACTCTTCTATTATTGGGGTTGTTACAAGACCAAAGGAAGGCAGCTTTTCTAGTAGTTGACACTGTCTGCAGCCGTATATACATGTGATGGTTAGTTAATTGTTCCTTTCTTCAGGGTTAGTCACAAGGTGTGAATACATACTTATACACATAATCACACACAAACACATACATACATAACTGGATATTTAAAGATAGATTCAGATGTAAACCTCTTCAAGAACTGCTTTAACTTGACGTAGTTTTTCTGCATGTTCAATGTATTCTGCTTCACTGTCACTTCCAAGACCAGGTCTAGTGACAACCAAACTACCTCATTAGTATATAAAACTACTGCTTTGACAAAGGAAGAAAGATAAGTTATGCATTTTCAGTTAAAGTAGATAACAACGAGCCAGAAGATAGTGTATTCTAGAAAGAGATATCAATTGTAACTTATCAGTTATCACAGCAAGATAGATACTACAAAATGATGAATTCATAATAAACTACAACCATGTTTTAAGAAAACATGCAAACCACATCCCATTAGGACTTCAAGCAATGTGTAGCAGATTAAATTCGAAGAGTTCATAGAAATCAGGAGTCAATCAGAATCTAGTAACAGAGGACATACTAATAGTTTAAAGTGCATTACAAACAAAATGCTCATCGAAGCATGAACTGCAAAAGATAAACATTCACAGGAGCAGCATTTCATTTCTTATTCAGATGACTGGGAGAATGGAGACAAAGCATGTGATATTCTATCCTTAACAATTCTACCCCAGTCTTCATGCAAAGAGAATGGAGAGAAAGCATGGAAAAAGTTGAAAGAATGAACATCTGATTAAATGTTCGTGTTATGAGAAATCATGTTTAATAAAAAATTATCTTTGGGAAGGACTCGCTATTACTTAAGGGAAAGAGTTCATAAAGACTATATTTTACCAAGTATATTCACCTTTTTTCGGAAATAGTTTCCGAGATATTACGTTGAGTGCATGTACAAGGAGGCAATGCACAAGTATAGACAAGAGGACGAAACACTAGTGGGCCTATTATACAGAGATGGGCCTAACCCTGATATATTCAATATGGATCAATACCTGGTATGTGGTACCAGTATACGTGTAGCATCTAATATGTCCTGCAACTGGACTGCACTTTTGAGTTTTGCCTGTAGCAGAAGTATTTTAAAAAAAAAAGAAATAAGGCAATGTGTATGAACGGGGATCAGTATGAAATAATGCTAAAAACAATATGAGAAGCACCTCAGCTCTAGGTCTTCCACCATTGTATTTTAACATCAAATTCAACAGTTTTTCCTCGGTGACTTTCAACTTCACCTTTTGCTTTGGGGTCCTATCACCACTAGTAACAAAACAAAGATGCTTAGATATACTAGCAAGTGCACACACGGTGTAAAACAATAGCAAGGACCTATATCTTACTGACGAACAATGGCAATCACACAACGTAGCTCCTCGGCTTGTCCAAATGAGCCGATGATCCCACTTCCCTGTCGTGTCAGTCCTTCAGAAGGCTGAGCTGGTTCACTGACCTTCCAAGGCAGGATTGGAGGAATTGCTGTTGAAAGATGGGGAGCTTTTGCGTCCAGAAACATCTTTCTCAACACACAAGCAGCATCATCATAATATCTGTAGTTAGATAACATGGTCAAAACAAGACAAAGAAGGATAACATTTATGAATCTTGATAATTCACAGGTATTAATAATTGTGACAGTACCCACACAGATAAAAAATAGGAAAATATTTGCAAGCATACTACAAAATATGTTAGTGATTTTTGGATCACGGCTAAAGATGCAGTCATAAAGATCCACCCTAAGCTCTTCACTTCCGTAAGCACTTGCAATTTTCTTTCCTATTTGATTTTCTTGTTTTTAAAGCACTGTGTTACTCTTTTGTTGTGACACTTTTAATCTATTTGATTTATTGTAAACATGACTAAAAATTTTGGGCTGATCCAAATGGGAATTAATGGAACTATGATCAGCTAATACAAAGCACCCATGGAATAGTGATTATGTGATAAAACATTTTACAATCACAAAAAAATGCATGTTACAATTTGTTACCCACAAAAACGTTCCAACTAGAGAAATAATGTGAAATTCTAGCAATTCCATATAGAATAACTGGGTAAGATGATATTCAATCATATTGAGTTTGTGCTTATCATGGCATAATTTATCGTACATTTGCTAACTTGCTAGCAACTTCGAGACATATCAACACTCAGCAGGATTTCATAAGTTTCTCTTTCCAGTTTCTATCCAATAAAAAACAAAAATAATCTTGCCTTTATTAACAAGTATATGTAAGGAAGTCACATGCTCCTAATTTAATTCTACATGAAGCTCTAAGTTAAAGCAATGCATATTCATTTTATTAAAGAAAGTTATTTGCTCCTGTAGGTTCAAGATGATTAACGGTTATTACTTATATGAGTTTTTGACAAAGCTCCAACCATTCACATCACAAACATATGAACGACCTTCACAGCGTAAGAGATCAAACCCGCACACCTGCAGACACATAAGTATAACAGATAATTAAACATTAACTGATTCTGGTAAACGGAAATGCGATTCTGCATGTTGATTAATTATATATGCTCTTTTAATTCTGCCTAAAGAAGTTCCCTATCTAAAGAGCTCTGGGCATCATAAAACAAGCAATGTAGTGTGTTCAGCAGATAGTTGAGATATGATAGATAATTCAATTTTCATTTTGCTGAGGCAAATAAATTTCTTTATCAAAATTGTTTTGTCAGCAAAATGATGATCAGGAGATTCTGAATTTCTGGGAGAGAAGTTGTACAGCCCAAAAAGGGATCTTTCTTGTAAATTCCAGAATGTAATGTGGTGATGATTTTGTTTATTGAAGGAAAGTAGTAAACTTTAAAATGTACAAGTGATCAGCTAATGGGTCGTAATCATTTATAATTCCTACAGACTTTATGTTTCAAAAGAAGAAAATATTAGAAAGTGGGGAACTGGTAGAAAGGGTTTTTTCAGAATATGCAAAAGAATTTAAACAATAACAATAACTCATGATGGAGAAAATGATAAAATCACCTACCCCTTGCCTAAATGCGATGCAGACTTCTCTTGCCATTTGTTTCTCGTTGGGTGTAAGAAGCACAGGATACCTGACCTGCCATTCATAGAAAATTTTAAATCATTCTCAAACGCATTTATTATAACCCTCCCAAATGTGATCAGAAAACCAGATAACATATAGCTTTTCAAGTAAAGTATTTGTTAACACTTTGTTCATGAAAATCAATAGTATTTGCGGTGCGCATGCAAGTTTCCTTGGATTAATCCATATAAATTGTTCACCAACTACCTTTTTAAGTCAAGCAGGAACCAAAATATTCCTTCCAGAAGAACTGAGAGTCATGAATCTTGGAAGGGAAGAAGGCAATTTATTCCTGTCACTGTTACAAAACTTGCAGCTTTACATGGACACATGAGTTAACCTAAGCTGGAGATAGGATCAGGGTATATCTGAACCAGGGTCCAGATTTTGCATGTCATACCATGGAGATACTCATATAAACACTGTTTATTCTCAAAATATGTCAATAACAGAACTTAGCATTGGCTCTTGGAACAGACAAAGGGAGAAAAGAGTTGCTACACAAGTCACTTACTTCTTTGCCATCAGGATTTCTCATGACAACACCATCAACAACAGGAGACTTCCTGGCTTCAGCATGTGCATACTCTGGACCAACTGTATAAACCTACAACATAAAAAGTAACCAATTAGCAAGATGTTACTTAAATGCATAAGCAAGATTTCATGAATAACAGACTGAATACAAAAAAATTCAAGCCCATATCACTCAGAGAACAGACTCTTATACAAGCAACGATGTAACACAACTACCAATGCTATTATGTTATACCATATGCATACTTTTGACGAATAATAGTATACACATAAAACTAGCTAGCAGACCGCGCATTTTCAGTAAGAATGCATCAAGATTTGTGTAATATATAAAGTTACTCGCAACTGCATATCACCAAACAAATCACCATAAGAATTAATACAATAGCAAGCACTTCCAACCAAAAGTGGAAAAGAAACGTTGTAGATTTGTATATAAATAAATTACAGCTTTTCATAATTTATAGTTCATATTTTTTTCACCACTTTTGTATTAGAATATTATATAAAAGAACTCAATGAATGATCAATTAACCCTAAGAAATAAGGAGGTATACCAATGCAGAATCCAACCAACATAGATGTTACACAATACTAGCCATATTTCCAGATTGAATAGTCACGGAATATTACAGCAACTTTCATGAAGTATCGAATGCAAACAACCTTTACATCTGTTCCTCCAGTTGGCATAAATTCTTCATATATATAAGAATTCTCACGCCTCACTCTTCTAACTTCCGGATGAAACTCACTTGATCTATTACCAACCTGCAAGACATTACCTTTTATGATTATGACATACCAGTTATGATTTTACTATACAAGTATCTGCAGATTCTCAGACAATATATGATATGAAAGGTACACAACCGGTCAAAGACCAATACCCAATTAAATTGTCAGAGAATCATCTAAATCTAACACTATGATTATATTTATAGAACTGGTATAAAAATATATTAAATATAATCAGTGCTTATACAGATATAAAAAATTCAAGATGCCTTATTAGGAAAACATGCATCCTTAGCTAGGGCATAAAATTCATGACATCTGAGAAAACTGAGGCAAAAAGGAGAAAGGCAATGAACCAAACATGTATGACCTACAAATGACTTGTAGCTAGAGAAGTATATTATGAGTACATATTCATGTTTAGTAATTGCATAGTTCTTACTCCTAATAATATCAAAACTTTCTAAACAAAGCTAGAATCTAATACCACCTCAATCCAGCCATACAACAATCTACTCGTAATATTAGATGGTACCCAGGAAGTTATTTTTAACTTTCAGTTACCATTGTGAAACCCCGAAGACCACTATACTTGGAACACTAGAACAATTTTGGCCTAGTTTCTGTGAGTATGCTACTTCTGAAGCTAAATCCAAGTAAAATTTGGTATTTCTTTATCTACAATGGTTTTTTGTAAAAGCTAAATCCATATAATGGTTAGCATTGTTGAGGGATGTAATAAATATAATATATTGAAACTGAATCTAGACTGGACAGCATGGTGAGATCATGAACATGTTACTGAGCCTTGACTGTTTCACCCGTCTTTGTATTGAGATTGTAGATTTCCCCAACTAGAGTTTCTTGCTATGTAGATCCACTGTTTTAGTTGAATACATCATGCTTAAGGAACATTAGGGAATATATTCAAGTATTTTAACTTCTTATTATGCTCCTTGTCAATTAAGCAACCCATCTTCAGATTATCTTCGTTCTCTGTTGGACTTTATTTGTGCATGGAGAGTGGCTTAGTAGGATAGCACCAACAATCATAAGTGGGATCTATAGGTTGTAGTTAAGAGAAGTATTTTGAAGACTAGGGTCACTAAGTAGTAACTAAAGGGAGGTCTAGGGAGAAGGAAGGCAACACAGATGAGCGTTGGGGTGACATCCATGCCAGGTAGAGTATGATTAGCTTAGCCTACAGAATCTATCAGCATGATCACCTAAGCTTGCATGGTTGTCCATAGTTATGTGATGTAAAAAATTAAAGTTATGCACAAGTTTATGATGTTCCAATTCCATAGGTGTCAAGTTAGAAAGCTGACCTTTCGGAACAATTCTTTCATTCCACCTCCAGCTGAACTGGGGTAATAGATCATTATGCGATGGTCGTCACCTGTAAAAGGGAAAGATAATTAGCAAATGTACACTTGGAAAACTAAATATTACAAAATTTTGAAGAAAAGTGCAGAAGTGAAGAATATAAATGATCATCTCGTTCTAAGTTAGTAACTTCATCACACTGGCCCCAAGAAAAATGTATTCTAGGTACTAACAGTTCTGTCATATTACTAACAAAGTAACAAAGAGTAAAGTTCTGAAAGTTTGAGCCCGATAGAAATAAAAGCTTACTAGAGAATTAAATATTAGATACTAAAACACAAATGAAGAAGAGTAGAAGCATGAAAAGTTTAATGTAAAAGGTTACCATGAATGGGCTTCTCCACAAAAGGCTTCCAAAATCGCTGCCCATGAACCTCAACAAAATCTTCTTCTTCAACAAAATAATCCAACTCTTGATATGGCTTTTCTCTATTGACAAGTGCATATCGAGGAACGGGAATTCCATATGATTCAAGACACTTAAGTTTCAATAGAGAAACAAATTGCAAATAGGAGGATAAAAAAATAAATCTCCATCAGTAAGCAGGGGTTGGTAATTGATAAAAATGAACACAAAGACAATCCACTTTTAAGAAACAAAAACATCATGAATGAGTCAAACCATGTCTTGACGATGTATGCATCAAAAGTTTATCACCCTAACAAATGAAAGAAGATTAATTTAAAAAATACATATATTCTCATGAAACACATAAGTATTAACTTAGCAACCTACTATGATAATCAATGAAGAAAATAGATTTCTTGTAAAGCTAATCTCATCCCTAAGAACATGGGCTTTCAAGAAGCTTAAGTTCACTCTTAAAAAGCTAAAAGATACCTCAAACTGGAAACCCACTAACCACAAAAAAGAAATTCATATCTGTGTTTTTGATAAACATCAATGTCTGGACCATCAATTTATGTTAATATAGAACAGAAGATCCATCATATTTCATATTTTAATTCAACTACAAGATTGCAAGTTCCCTCCCATACTTAATACATATCAAAATCTTACAAAAAAAACTCTATTCTGATCTTCTACTGACCACAGACTATGACAAGAAAGATACAATATCAACCAACCCCCACCTTTGCAAATTCCTTTACATCCTTTAACGTAGCAGACAAGGAGCCATCTTCAGAAGGAAACAAGAAACAAAAGTACTATAATTGTGTGCAAATTAATTAACTCCTAACATTACTGGTTTAATAACCATACCTCGTAGACTTTCCTCCTGTCATGCAGAAGGTGCTGGTGCTCCAATTCATTCACAAGGAAAGGCCTGAAAAAGAGAGTAATGGTAACATTATAGTTAGCTTTTAATGGACTGCTGCAGAGTGTTAAATGCTTACAGAATAAGCATATGAAACTTATCAAAATGACAGATACTAAACCAAACAGACTTGACATGTGATCGCTGGCCATACTTCCCTTATGGTAACAAGGGGTGCACAAAAATTTCTGCACTATCAGTCAGATTGAAGTGTATCTGATGTGAAATTTATGAAATATTTCTGCCTGTTTGTCCATGCCAGCAAGTAAGGAAAACAACAAAAAAAAACAGTGAAATGTGTTCTGTATTGAACAAACAGTGAAGCCACATGTGCGTCCGATGCATTCATCAAGAAGTTAACAAGTTGCACACTACCAGAAAGGCAAGCACCCGTGACGTAGTAAGTGTGACCGCTGATGTAAGTTATGATATTGTTACAAAGAAAGCTATCGGTGTTTCAGAGACCCAACTTTAAAGCAAGAAATACCTAGTGGCTAATCTGAAAGTGAAACACAACTCTACTCTGAGCTTGTATTAGATCAAGAAGGCTGGACCATCAAGCAGAAGGTAGAGAACGAGCAAGTTTTATCCGAAACTAGTCGGGAATGCTAGAAAGGACCACACATATCATTCAAATAAATGTGCACGTTGATAAGACCTAAAGATTACCAAAATTGGAAAGAAAGAAAGTTGACACTTACTTCCTTAAGGCGGCATATGCTTCAGCTTTTTCAAGCGGGTACCCAGAAGAATGGAAAGCAATCAAACAATCACATATTGGCCACCTGAGATACTAAAGTTAGCGCTAGAACTCCAAAATATAACAATGATGCCATTGCATGTTCAGGAACATTTATATGTATATGTACTTTCAATTGTATGGATGCAACGTAATTTGCACAATAACAAGGTGACTAATACTTGGACGTTGGACGAGAATGCATATACGAGAATCCATGATTTTGGAAGTTCATATATAATATTTTTCAAAAATATGAAATTATTCTTGATGTTGAGTGCAACCCTACTCATCATGTTCATATTCATAAGAGATTCATCGCGAAATACTACATACCGGAATAATAATTTTAAGAAGTGAGGCATAAATCAACACTACCAACTTATAAAGTGTTATAAAATATAAAAGGAAAATTTTCACCTCTCTACTGGTTCCTCTAGGATAACCTTGTCCCCAAAATGGATGATCTACAAAAGAATATGACAACCAAATTTGATGAGTAGAGATTTTAAATCATATAAACAGTACTTGCATGTTGATTAAACCAATAAGAAATGTGATGAATCAAAACCTGAGACCATACATAGACTACTTGCATGTTAAATAAGCCAAAAGTCAATAGATAATGTGATGTTTGGTAGAGATTCTTCATATAGGACCACATTCTGTAGTCATATATCCAAATCTGCTAAAATCACAATCAATAAGCTAAACTAAATCACCGTTACCTCAAATTCACCAAAAGCTTGCAACCTTTCCAGAATTTGCCCCATCGGTGCTGAAAAAACCTAATGCCGCCGTCGCCACCACACAAAGAGATCAACAAACAGGAAACGAAATAAATAAAATCAAACGCAAAAACGAAACAACGAATCAAGTAAAGCCTAACGACATATACAGATACGATCGCCATTAAAGTCCTATATGATCAGATGTGTACAGAATAAAACAAAAGCAAAAGGAACAGAACCTCCGGGCCGCATTTCACCTTCTTTTCCATAACGCAAACGCCGATTGTGATCCTCCTATCGGCGTCATCGTCCTCACATCTCTTCGTCATCTCCGTAAATCTCTCCAAATGCACCTTCTATCAATCACTTCAATTCGATTCTCAAACTGATCAAATCCAACAACACAACATATATAAACGTACACACAAACACAAATACAATGAAATGGTTGTATACACACACACATTCATGTAGATGAAGAGAAATCTTACAGGAAAACACGAATCTGTGATGAATGAAGCGGTGGAAACGACGTCGTCGTCGGTGACTGTGCGTTGTGCGGGCTGACGAACTCACGAGGGTTGATAAGGACAAAAGGTGTAACAAACTTTTCTGAAAAGAGAAAACTTGTGGGAGTGACGTATTTGTAAGCGCAAATGAATGAATGAATGTTGTTAAAAGGTGTTTTTGGATTCTGGAATATACACGTTTATTTTATATGAAATGGGCCATGGTTATAAAGGGGGAAAGGATTTTGCCTTTTACTGTAAGATTGCGTATCTTTTACAATTAAGGAAGTGTATCTGTAAAATTATAACTAACTAAATGAAAAGTATCTATAATTATTTCTTACTTAAAATAAGTTATTATAGTTTATTTTTATTATATTTTATAAAATTATAGAATTTAAATCATTAACATTTTAAGTAAATTAAGACATCTTGTCTACAACATGTTTTGAAAATGTATCTATTCCTGCAGTTAAATTAGTTGATGTATAAATAGTATTTTTGGCACTTATAAAAGATATATAAATATAATAAAATATGTATGCATGCATACATACATACATGACTTTCATGGTTAATTACAAACATTAATGAGTAATGACGTAAGCAAGGGTAAACGATCCTTACGATTAAACGTAACCCGCGTGCAGTTTCCCCCCGGCCGGATAAGACAACAGCCTTGGCTCTAAAGACAACTCATACCTTAACGGCTAGCGGCAATCCAAACATCAAGACTGACCAAAAAAAAGGTAAACATGACGTAAGTCAGAGAAAATATTACTTACTATGGTGATCACCGAATAGGAAAGTCAAAGCCTATTGGTAGGACTAAAAAAGATAAAGCCGAGAAGACAGTAAAAAGAGGTCAACATATTATACCAAGAAGGGACATGTCTTAGGATTGAGGCAGGGAAGATAAAACATGAGATGTCAGCCTACCAAAACAAGAAGATACCCACTCAGAAAAAGTCATCTCGTGATAAGACCTCCTCGGGTATAAATAGAGTCCATTGAATACCTAGGTATGCGTTCACACTCAGAACATTATCTCTCTAGTTAAACCTTATCACTCCACACAATAAACTGATTCTCACGTCGTGGTGGAACGCAGGAGAATCCCCCTGCGGGTGAGCCTAACGGTTTTTTGTCTCAAGTGTTGCAAGTCCCCTCGAAGGACAAGATCACCCCACCCCGGTTCCCTTTGCGCTCCAAACACTAATATGTTTTCGTGTCTTGCATAAAAATCATTCCACTGAATTTTGACATATTACAAATACTAAAACTGTTTAAATTGTGTGTTACTGTAAGGAAAATCTATATTTAGTCGCCACTTACATGTCAAAATTTTAAGAAACAACATTAAAATTATATAAAAGTTCGAAATGGAAAATTTTATAAGATTATATATATATATATATATGTATGTATATGTGTGTGTGTGTGTATATACATATATATATATATATATATATATATATATATAGATATATATATATATATATATATATATATATATATATATATATATATATATATATATATATATATATATATATATATGAAGTGCATACATGTCGTCCATGTAAAAAAAAGATATACGTAGCCTTCCACGTATGTAATGAGTGTGCTAAACCGCCTATAGCTAATACAAAGGGTGGGAGGTTGGATGAAGTTGTAATTAAATATGAGTTAGAGTAGTGTGTTCATCCCAACCAAAAGTTGTGGGTTCGAATTTTAGTGGGACAACTTTTAGCTAGGTGTTGCCCATTCTATCCTAGCTAATCTAGAAGCTGTTCCACAAAAAAAAAAAAATCCAACAACATTAATACTTGTCATTGATTTCGCAAATACGTACATTCATAAACTTTAGTTTGATTTATAGAGTTTTTTCAGGTACACCAAGAAAACATGTTACATTAACATTTTAAACTATTTAAGATATAGAATCTTTCCGTGATGATTGAACAAATATCATGTGAATATTTTCAGTTTCATAAGATTGAGAATCTGTCATATCCCCATGTGATACAAAAGTAATTATTAAGGGGCTGTTTGATAACTTCTGAATGATTAAGTGCTGAATCAATAAGAGGTCTGAACCATTAAGTGCTGAACCATTAAGAGCTCTGAACCATTAAGAGGTAGTATACCGTTTAACTATTCAAAGGCAAATGTCTGACCAATTCAGATAATATGTCTTAACCATTCAGCATTAGACCTCTTAACCATTCAGCATCAGTATAATGCTTAACCATTCAGAGGTAAATGTCTTAACCATTCAGACATGTGCTGGCGAAACAAACAGTCTGAACCATTAAGTGCTGAACCATTCAAACATCTGAACCATTAAGAGGTTGATTAAGAGGCTGTCAAACAGCCCCTAAGTCATATTATCAATCAATGTCGTTCAAACAAAATTGATTTGTTGAGATGTCATATTCCTATTATATTCAACAGATATGATATATTTATGTGATAAAATCCATAATTAATTTACCGATCTTATAACTCGATCCATTGTAATCTTTTAAAATTTTCGTCTCGCACTTGAATCATGTCCAAAGCTTAAAACCTTTTCAGAACAATCACCCTCTTCTTTCCATTTTGTGTATTTTATTTTGCTCGTATGATTTTACTTTTTTAAACAACAATCTTTGAAGTCAATATTTTCTTTTTAACAGACACAAACATTTTATCAAATGAGACAGTCTCACATGAACTCGTTAATTTTACTTGTGTATTTTAATTGATTGTAACTTTAATATTGAAAATTCCATATTTTGATCAAAGTTATTATCGGTCTAACCTAAGGACATGCACATCCCATACTTTAAATATGATCTATCTTTATATTGTAGATAAAAATATAAAGAAATATTTTAATTTACATCTCTTTCTCATTCTCTATTTTAGTGACGAGTTTTACATATTGTACTTTAAATTCACTCTCCAGTCTTTATATAATTATTATGAGTGTATAGAAAAGAAAAAAATAAATATAAAAAGTGTGTATCGGTAAGATAGAGGTATAGATGAAGAGTGTGATGTGTGAGGGTTTTAAAAATAAACTAAATTAAAAGAAAAATATGGTTCTTTATAAATTATATAGGTAGAGATTGAGAAAAATATATGACTAGTGTAAGATTACTTAGAGAAGGAAATATCTCTTAATTTATTAATAAAGTATGGATAAAATATAATGTGTTGAAATAAATCATACTTTACACCTTTATTCGATAGATTTAAACCCATAATATTTAATTAAGGCGCGAATCAATGGTTTCAGAGCCCCTATGCGAAGTAAAAAGTAAGACTTTTTTACAAACCGACTAATATTTTTTATTTCTATTTGCCATCTCTTAAAAACCTAACATACAAGCTTAACAAGCTTTATCATTCATTACCTTATGAGAATCAGTTGCACTTAATACTACATTAAAACTAGCTTATACAATTTCAATTCACCTTAAAAACTGATACAAATTTTGATCTCAAAATAGATATTTGCGTTACAACTATGCAAGTTAAATTGAGATCATATGGATTTATAATAACATGTTTGTGCATGGTCAACTTAATCTTTTTGGATGCTCATAAAGCAGAGGTCTTTTATTGTAAAAAAAACTTTATTTTTAATTAATAACTTAACACATGAAAATATAACGAAACACATGTATTGTAAACGATTTCTAAAACACGCATAATCACACACATTTAAATTGGGGTGAGTTTCAATGAAATGTATTATTTCTAAATATATTGATTATTTGCTCTCATTGTCAAAACTAAAAATTAAACGCAAATCCCAAACAACTATATAGATACAATTTGTGAAACATTAAACAAATAAAGAAGATAAATGACAAAATGTTAATATCTCAACACTTTTTGAAATAGTGAGAAGACCAAAACTACAAAACCACATTTAAATATAAAAAATGACGTACGACTAAGCATAGAACTAATTAAGAGACTCTAAATTAGGGCTTATTTTTTTACACAATCGAGTCACACTCGTTTTGATTGAATAGTTTACCACTTTACCATCAAGATAACATTTGGAGGCAACTTTATACTACTATTAAATCAATATTCTTGATCATAACCCAACATACCTGAATGTCTAAACCTAGTGGCTAGTTATTCTTGTCCCTGAACCAAGTTAAGGAACCAAATGGCTCTAGTTGCAAAACTAACAGAAAGAAGACATTAAACTGAAGCTATAAGATTATATTCGAATAACTCCGAAATCAAACTTGTTTGATGTTACAAAAGTTGAGACGGTGAAAAGATCCGGGTTTAAGTTTACAAGAATGAATCCCAATTTACCAGTAATCACTCTTGTTCTCTTCATGATTCGTCGATACATATAATTCTCTTTCATTCTTTTGCATGTCTGGCTTCGATATAAATGTTGTGCATGCTTAGGAGCTTGATACAGAAAATAATAACATGGAGTGCTTCCTCCCGCTAAAATCGGCTAGAAATCCTTTGCGGCTGATCAAAACACACACAAAAGAAAATGTCTATTAGTTACAATAAAAGATTAAAATTAAGCATCAACCCGTTATTGGAATTAGGAGGAAATTGGAATGTAAACAAGGAAATATAACATAAGTCATGCCAACTAGAGTCCATTCTTCATTCTCAAAAGTCAAATTTTACTACTGTTTTAACCCAAAATTGCATAGATGTTTTTGGTTTACTGATTCCAAAAGCATTCTGCCTGTAACAACTTTATGCTGCTTAATGCACTTGGTCAACTTTCTCTGAAAATTCTGAACTGTTCTTACAAATTATGAAACTGAACTATATCGCTTTTGACTCTTAAAAGTCAAAAGTGGACGGATAGAAGGCATTTGAGTACTGTTTAATTCAAGTTGTAAAAAGTTACAACTTACAAAAGCTTAATTTAAGTTGCAATAAAATACAGGACCTTAAATCATAATAAAATACGAAACTTTCAATATTTGACGATCCCACATGGGTGGTTTGCCATCCATCTGATTTCTCACGATCCAAGAAAGAGTTCTTTCTGCCCTTTTGAAGATTTCATATTTTAAGACAATCAAATCATTCAAAACCTTTTTTTTCTAAGGAAACTTGCCAACTACATCATAATTACTTGAAGCAAGTATAACATGGGTTCATACTCTAGTAAATTTTGAACCACAAAGGGTGTTGTGCATTATAAACTCCATTTTCAATATTATCTTTCTTCTCAGTTCCTATTTAAAAAGAAACCTAACAACAACATCCAATAATGGGTACACACAAGTTGTTGAACCACATCAATTTTAATTCTTATTTTTTTTTATGAACAGCTAACCATAACGTAACTACCCCTGCTACACGTCTACACCATTTGCCAGGTTTGAACCATAATTTTTTAGTTCTTACCATTTACTTTAGTTAATGTCATTCTGCGTGTGCCTCATGATTCCAACAGAACAGTTTGTGAAAAACATTACTTAAAAACACACTATAAAGATGGCAAACACAACAGACAAGGTCTCTTACAATGTCGACTATAAGTGACAATTCGACCTGTTTATGACTACATATCATTTCGGCTTATACTTCATCTCTAGCATGTGCAAAGTAACAAAAAGACAGCTAAAACAAAACAGTCTGACCGATTCAAAACGATCATTAAGTCACCCAAACTATTATCCAATATGCACAAAACCTTCTAAATGTAGCTTATTTGATCATACTGAACACCCTTATGCCATCTAAATGTTGACCCAACTAATAGCTCTGCTATAAGTGAAATTATACTGCATATGTTTATCAGAAAAACGACCATTACAAAACTAAAAAACTAACCTTTGGAGGTTGCAGGCACTACAATAACATGCATAGTGGTGTTATTCGGCGGTAGAGCTAGCCGAAGGGGATAAAGCTTCCCGTTCAACGGGTTACGAGAACACACTGTTATATCCTCCAACTCTGTTTCTTCCTCCAAGTTCTGAGTCAAATCCTCTACAGAATTCCCCTTGAACAAAAACGACCCTTCAGCATCAACAACAGCACCATCATCATCCACCATTTTGTAATAAATCATCCTCCCTTCATTCTTCGAAGACCCATACGTTTGATCACTCTGCAAATCACCACAAACAGATTCAATTCAAAACATCACAATGAGTCTATGATCGTATCAGATCGTTTCAATTGGAAATCAATTCACAAACCAGATGTGAGGGGTCGGATGTAAGATGAAACGACGAACTGCTGAGATCCAGATCTTCCGATGGATCTAAATTCTGTGGTGGATCGAGGTTAATTTCAACGATTTCAACATCCCATAATATCCAATTGTGATGCCGATGAGGGATATCATGGGTAATCGAGTTTCTCCACGGTGGTACACCGCCGTTAGCTCGTAGATAATTACCGTATCTGGTTTTCAATCGGACTTTTGAGCCTTCAACAATGGGCTCCCAATCGACGGAAGAATCAAGTCTCCGTGGGAGGCTTTGAATGACCTTTTGTCCGGTGGCTCCGAGCAAGTGTTGGTCTTCGGAGGCTGTGAGGTACCGACCAAAACACGATTTCAACCGGATGACGTTGTCGTAATCGGCGTCGAATTCAACCGTCCATCGTGCGTTTTTGACCGTAGCTTGACGGTCTTGCGACACGTGTTCGCCGTCGTCGTCGGCTAATAGGTACTTGTGGTGGTGGCTTCTCAGCCGGACGGATTTTGCCCTCTGGAAAAACTCCATTAATGATCTGACGGAGTAGTTGTGTTGTTGTTGTTGTTGTTGTTGCAGATTGATGAAATGGTGGTGTTAAAGGGTATAGAAGATTGGGTGTTTTGTATGGTTTTTGGGGTCGATTTATGGAGATTGAAGTAGATTTGCAGAGGGTTGAATTGGGGAAGATGAGTGGGGGCCGAAGGTGATGAACGTTAGATTTGCTTTTATGGATGGCGTTTAAATGCCGACAGGAGTTTCTTTTGATTTTTGCCTTTTTTTAACCAAAATTATGTTTAAAATATGGATGGCGTTTAAGTTCTAAAATAAATATATGCTAGATTGCTTGTATAGTATGAAACAATGTGAAATGGGAATTTTCTTAATATCCAAAATAATGTGTTTTAAATATTAATAAATAAATTATCAATATCTTCTGCAAGTGGAACTCTGCATGTATATAGTTAAATGATTTTTTTTTGTCAAATGCATGTCTCCATCAAAGATCAATGATAAGAAGGCTTGCAAGTTTTATAGTAAACTAGTGACATTTAATTTTGTATTAATAAAAAGTTAAACTCATGTTACTTTTTATGGAGAACAAATATCATACTTGTATGTTATTATCAGGACCGATTTTACCGTTTTAGAGGACTTAAGCAAAGTAAAATTATAGTCTTTTCAAATGTTATTGTGCATTTTGATCCTCAAACAACAATCTTCTTATTTTAATAATCTTTTTATTTTAATAAAAGGATAAAAGGGGTGCCACGTGTCAGCCCCATAATCATTCTCACCAAAAGTATCTCGTCTCACTCTTCTATTAAATAATTGTTTTAATTACTAATAATATTATTTTAATACTTTTTAATATTTAAAAAATTAAGAAAGAAATCGATTTATTAAGGTGTTATTTCTAAATAAATTGATATTTTTAAAAAGTCAAATTTTTAAAAACAAGAAATAATCAAATTTGGGAGTTGTAAAAAGAAAATTTTTAAAAATGACATTTTATACGGTTTGTTTTAAAACAAAATGTTTAATTTTTTTAAAAAAATTAAAAATAAAATTTTCAAAAGTTGATATCACTGTTTTATTATTTATATTCCTTTTTTCATACGTAATTTTAGTCATATCATATTTTAAAATATCATTTTATAACTAATAAATTTATTATATTAACATTTTATTTATTCAACCCGTGTAATACACGGGTTTACTAAAGCTAGTTAAAAAATATAAAAATATTAGATATGCCTTTAAGACAACACAACCAACTATTCCTATGACAATTAAAACACATGCTGGGTGGCAGGCAACCTAAACTAATTTACAAGAAGTCTTTTGAGTAAAGGATTTTAATTAACATAATGCTTGAAAATAATTAGAAACTAGTACTACCTCAACAAAACCTTCATCACCACGAATGATTTCAGGCGTGTAATCAGCACTAGCCTAAGCTTCTTTGAGTTTATCAACCAATAACTCAATGTTATAGAAACTAATTAATCAAGGTATTAATGTTATGACATGCAAAAGGGAGGGGGGGGGGGGGGGGGATTTTCAGGCATGTTAACATTTCGTATCTGTATTTTAACGTTTAAGGGTGTTTTGATAGCGATTATATAATAAAGATAAATCAAAGTTATCAATGTTTGGAGGTGATTTTAATTATTTGAAAGTTGTAATGATTGGAAACTGCTACCCAAATAATCAACTGTTTGTGATAATTTAATCATACTCATTTTGTTTCATAAACTCCTAGATTATTTAAGACTTGTAAATACAATAATCAGATAATTGCTTGTAAAATGCAATGCCAAACATCACTTCATTCTTTGTCTAATAATGTATGAATCTAACATAGACCTCAATCCGTAACTACATATCAATTGTCTCTTTTTCTAGCATAGGGGTTGTTTTATCGACATCATCTTAATAATTATATTAAGACACTACATCTGAATCGGTCATGGATATAGTATGTTTGGTTCACTTAAAATACATATTTTAATTGTTCATAGAGTCTTTTAATGAATAAGTTTTAGAAAACATACCGACTAATTCAATACTACATCATACACTTTTACCATCTTTGAGATTATAGCTTTTTTGATATTAGCTTATGTAATACTGACACACCTTCACATCCGGATGGAGGCGTTACATATCGGTTTGTAATAGACGTTCTTGCGATTGTCAACATGTTTGTCTCTAGAGGACCAACTAAAACCACCACATTCTTCGTCCCCAACAAATTTACATACGAACTTGCATATCGAAGTTTGAAACATCATGTTTTTAACCACTCAATCTTGGAATCAAACATAAACAAGTTGTTCATTTCAAACAGATACATATGGTTAAAACCTTGCAAATCAAATATAATCAAATCTTAAAAAACTATATGCACCTTACAAATTTAGACACTTCTAACTAGTAAAAACATGCAAACCCTAACTTTTAATAGATCATAACTTATAAACCACAATATAGGTCATGATATTCCTTATTTTATTTGTTTTCTTCAGGTTTTTTAGAAACAAAATCATTCAAATATTTCAATCGTATATAAAATAATTTTAATAGTTGAATAACTTTCTTATACATCATCGTTTTTTCTTTCCTACTAAGTCTGTAATTACATCTTCGAACAAGTTTTTACCTTTTACCTATGATCAGGGAGGTGGTGACGACGGTTATGGCTTTTTCATCATACCTTTAGCAGATCCCTTGATCTTCTCCTTCCCCTTATGCACTTCGGATGCAAACGTTTTCGCGTAAAACGTCATCCTCGACTTAAATGAATCAGATTGCTTCCATACAACCGAAGGTGATTCCACCAATTCAACTTTCCATGAAATCCTTTTGTTCATCGGTCCTTCTTTCCTAGGAAGATCATGTGTAACCATGTTCCCTAGTGGCGGCGGGCCCTTGTTCGATTGCAAGTAGTTCCCATAATGCGTCTTCAATCGAACTTCAGAAGAAACTTCAGTCATCAATGGTATCCATTGAAGGGCAGAATTCCATTTCCCCGTGATCGAAGAATCATCAACGGTCATCATCGAGATGTTGGGGTTCGGATTCCCGAGTCGAGTTTGAGTAACTTTCAGATATCGAGCTCGCATTCCGGGAATCGAAGGCTTGTTTGATGCGGTTAGGTATTTTCCGTAACAGCTTTTTAACGATATGCAATCTTCATCAACGATCTCCACGGTCCAATAGGAATTTCGTGTTGAACCATCTCGAGATTGTGAGACCGATTCTTCGTCGGTTTCAGCGAATAAGTATTTGTCTCGATAGCTTATGAGGCGAACCGTTGATCGATTCGGAAATAGTTCCATTTCGACCTCGATTCGAGCTCAATTATCGACCTAAATGGATCGTGAAATCAAGAAAGATGATTGAACGAGATTTGGTTGCTAATTAGGAACCTAAATACGTCCGCATTTCACGTGGAATCATGCAAAGGTAATTATAAGTTGGATTTTTGTTAGGAAGTGAAATGTCAGGTGGAAACTTGTTGTTATGTGTTTTGTTTTAGCGTATTCTTATAACATTTATAATTATTATTTATTTATTTTCATTCATTAACTACCAATTATATATACCGTAAATATTGTTGCAATCAAATCTTATGTTTAATAACAACAGAAGTTGGTTTCTTTTTTTTTTTTGTCTAGGTTTTTTCATTTATTTATCTAGATTGTTTTTTACATGTATGGCTTTACTTTATTTTTATTAATTTGGCTTTCCAAATGACTAAAGAGCTTGTAACAAGCTTAAAATAAACAAACGAGCTTAAATATATAGTGTTAAAAGAGTCACATTAGCTCGTTATAGCTCATGAAAACTATCCAACCAAGCTCGATGTATCACAAGTCAAAGCTAAATTTAGGTTTGAACCGAACTTGAGCTCAATCATTGAAAATCTTAACGTGTCGAGCTCATTTTTTTATTAAGATTAGGGTGTTTGACATATCTCACATACGCAAGGGCAAAGGTTTGTCGGGGAACAGGGGGGCCCGGCCCCCATTTATTTTTTGCTACGAAGTGAAAATTTGTACGTATATTATCCGAAAAAATTACTGGTATTGAATCACCCCCCCTAATTTAGGTCTCGTAACTTTTGACCCACATTACAAGTTTGTTCAAGCTTTGCCATTACACATACGTCCCTTGTTGTAAGAGTTGCTTATGTTAAGTGGTTTTCATCGTGTTGTTTTGTTCGTGGCAGAAGTGAGAACATTTATACATTTGTATTGCAAAGTCGTGTCTTTTGGCACACAACAAGGTTTAACTTTTCACAGTCATGTATTGCTTAGTTTTTAAAAACAGTTGTCTATGTTTTAAACTATTTTTCTTAAATACGTTTTTGATTTATATCGTCACTATGTAGTTGTTGGCTTTTAACTAATTGTTGTAACGTATTTTTCAAGAATTTCGTTGAAGGTTGGGTTCAGGATTAGCATGACGAAAGTCCAAGCTCATTTGATGTTAGTTTTTGCAAATGGTTCGTGATTCAATATTCAAACTTGAAATATATGAAATCGTGTATCACTTTCAGATTGAAACTGTTTGGGGGTTAAATCCAAATGTTCAATCGGATAAAACTCCGTACCTCCAAACTAGTTTGATAAATATACTAATTACATTGATCACATAGTCAACTCAATTATATTAGAGCATTTACAGCAAAATTAATATGAATGTATTCCTTGTATTATATGGTATAAGTATAAGTAGTTGTGATGAAAGGATAGAGAAACTTTTCTGTTTAGTTTGTATTTTAAAAAATATTTTTCAAAACTTTATAATGTTTTTAATATACTTTAAATGGTTATAAGTGGAGGAAAGAGAAAAAGTAATGATAAATGCATACAAAATATTATTTAATTGAAAAATAGAAAGAAAAAATTTATGATTTTTAGTATAATTAAATGGATTAGAATGATTAATGGGTTTTGAATGCTTTTAAAATATCTAACAGTTTTTGTGTGTATTTGCGAGATGGTTTCGAGCTTATTTAACCCGTGACTTTGATACAAGTTTTATAACCCACGACCAAAGTGATACCTTAGGTAAAACTATGTTTGATTTATTTGTTGCACACTTTTATCGAAATTTATGAATTCTCCTATTTTATTTTGATGATTTATTTCATTAAAGTTTTAACAAAATTCATACTTTTTAAATTGTAGATGGTTCTAATTAATTTTGGTTTCTAGAAGTGGACGCCAACAAATACCAACTAAAATTATTTGACTATGCATTTAGGTTTCCGTATGGTTGAGTAGAAGATATTTTGTATGTTATATGCATGTGTTCTTTAAATAGTTACAACATAAATAATATCTCATAATTGTTTTTAAGAAGTATTATTAATGTAATTTTAATTGATTGGTATAATTGTTAATTACTAATCAAATTACATTAAGTTACATTATATTTATGCATCAAGTTAAAATAAACAGTTCTAGTTATTCGTAGTAGTATCTTCACTCAACATCTGAAATATTACTTGTTTTAGGCTTTGTTTTAAATTGGTTAAAACTCATTATGTTTTGTTTGAACAATTTATTTATTTATTATGAAGTCTTCTTGTGCTTGAGAGATTCAAAAATGATTAACAACTGATATAAAACTAATATATCCTAGCTTACATTTACTAATTACAATCTTACTTACTAAGGTTTTTTTAGACAATTTGATACAAAATTTTGTTATTAAATTAAAAGGCTGGATTGTGGACAGATATAATAATTCAGCTCTAATAATCATAATGAATGATATAATTTTTATATATGATTATGAGTAATCACATGTTAATAACCTAGTTTAAAATAAACATAGGGCATCTACAAATACAAATATGAGAGTCACGAATACCATCATGAAACTAAATCCCCCCTCCCTCTCTTTCTTCTATATCCACCTCTTTCGTATTCACGGGCTATGAGTGTTCATTCTTGCAAGCTTATCCCCGTAAAACCAGGGTCACCCTCACACCTAAGCATCAAGCATGACATAATTGTCCCTAAAGACGCCACTGCAGATTTTGTCATGATTATCATAAATACCATGATTTTTCTTTACGTTACATACATAAAAATTCATACGGTGTAATTACAATAAAATTTTATCTAAATTTTATTTCATGGATATTTTTTTAAGAACAACAACAATTATTGTAGAAATGAGAGCATTTGCAAGAGTGTAAAGCCAAGACGAGAACAGTTACAACGTCCAATCTAATACATGCCATTTTGATATATTTTTAATCCATAGAAAGGTTATGGCTTTAATATCGTCCACTATCCTTTCTTTGCTTCATATTTGCCTTCAAAGAGTGTCTCGTTTTTTTGCCTTCCATATAACCAAAATCGTGTCTTTTTTTAAACATATTAGTACCCATTAAATTTGCAACCTTTTGGAGAGTATTTTTTATTGAGTCACCTTCAGAGAAGTACATTTTTAACCATCCTATCACTTCTCGCCAGACTTCATTAGATTGAATGCAATCCATGAGCATATGATTCAAGGTTTCAAGTTGGTTGCACATGCTGCATGATAATGAACCGATTTGAATATTTATTTTGTTTAACTCCTCTGTTGGGACCCTTCCTAAGAAAGTTCCTTATCCAAAAATATTAACCTTCAAAGGTACTCAATTGTTGAACACAAACAGTGAAAAATCATGTACAAACATTTTTACTTCAACATGTCTATTCATCGAAAAGAATGTAAAGTTACCTGATATTTTCTCAATCCATGTCCATCTATTTTGATTACATGTGATATTTTTTTCCAATATGAAAATGGAATGTAGATAACTCTTGCATTGCTTTGACGATATTGTTCCATGTTCCCGATATCGACTTCTTACATGAAATCCATTCTTCTCCTATTTTCTTCACATGAATGCCTTGAATTACTTTACACCAAAGCGCATTTGGGTCCGATTTTAATCTGTCAAGTTAGATGCTCTAAAACTTCCAATACTAAAACCGTCAATTTCCTTCGGAAAAAACATTTGTCCCAAACGTATTTCATAAAATCATAGTAAGTTAGCAGTATTACGAACAATTGATTCAAGTATTGAAGTGCGATTTCGACACAACAATTAATACTAACAAAAGGTATCATGAATTAATGTCATTCTTTACCTTTTTAGTGTCAATTATAACTTATGCTTATTCATAATTATTTCAAACTAGTTAGGATTATTTTTGATTTTGCGTAAACTCCATATCTTTCTAATCTCACCCACCCACTAAAAAACTCAAACTCCCATCTGTACTCATCACCATCTTCAATATCAAACAGCTTCGAAATCCTCACTCACACCGCCATTAATGCTCTGCATACAAACAAAATCAACGACATACATACCCCTTTCACACAAATCAGCTCGTCAATCGAATACCCATTTCGCAATACTCAACATCAACGCCTCCGTCGCCGGAGATTTCTCAACACCACCGACCTAATTCCCTCACTGTTTATCGCAAATCCGAAGTCAATCATGAAGAAATTGAGGAGTTTCTACATGCATTTGAGGCATCCACACACCATAAAGCGAAAATGGATCTACCCATTAGCTGTCGGGTCAACCCTCTTCGTTTTTCTACTGTTTCTGTTAACCCTAACTTCACTTGACGGCAATCGTATCTACGGCTACTACACCACCGCCGGAAACTCTGTTTTTGTTGAAGATAAACTCCGGCCGATCGGTGTTTCCGATGTCCGCCGTCCGCCGCGGTTTGCTTACCTCATCTCCGGCTCCAATCACGACGGCGTTATGCTCCGGCGGACTCTGCTTGCTCTGTACCATCCGAACAACCGCTACGTGGTTCATTTAGACGCCGAATCGTCGCCGGAGGAGCGACTTGAGTTGCATAAGTTTGTGACAAATCATCCGGTGTTCGTGAAATTCGGCAATGTGGTGATGATCACGAAGGCGAATCTCGTGACGTATCGGGGTCCGACGATGGTGGCGAATACGCTTCACGCGGCGGCGATGTTGCTGAGAGACGGTGGCGATTGGGATTGGTTTATCAATCTCAGTGCCTCTGATTACCCCCTTGTCACTCAAGATGGTAATTTCTTATTCAATTTTGTTAATCCATTATGATTTTGTTGCTAATCTTTGATGATTTGCTGTTTGTTTCAGATCTGATTCATACATTCTCTTCGCTACCGAGGGATCTTAATTTTATTGATCATACAAGTGATATTGGGTGGAAAGAGTAAGATCTTCTGATATGAATGATCTGATGGTTTTGAGTGTAATGATCTGACTGAATGTGTGTTATGCAGGGTTCAAAGAGCAAAGCCTGTGATTGTTGATCCTGGGTTGTATATGACTGAAAAAAGTGATGTGTTTTGGATCACACAGAGAAGAAGTGTGCCTACAGCCTTCAAGTTGTTTACAGGTTTGTTATCGCGTCTTTTTCGCAGACAGAATTCTCTAGTTCTGTTGTATTTGCCAGTTATGGTAGTTGTGATATAGACGTATGCGCGAATCGTTCAATTTTGGATGTGAAATCAGTTGAAATTGGAAAAAGTTTGAATCCTTTTCTTATGTGGATATGTGAAAATGGTATGGGCAGTTTGATATCTGTTTTTACTTGATTTAGCTGAGCATGGATTGATTCCGGCGTTTCAGCTATTTGTTATATAACTTTCATTCCCAGGTCGAACATAGGTCGTGCTTGTGAACTTTGGGCACTGGTCTTTGGTGATGTACCACCGATAAGCTCTCACAACGAGTTAAGTTGTTTTAGAGGTCTAGTTTGATTCGTGGAGCCTAAGTTTGACATTGCGTCCGTAGGCAAAATTTGAAAGAAAATGACTATGATAGTTCTCCTTATGACCTTGTTGATTTAATGCTTGCCAATCTGCTGTATAAATGGTACTAGTCGTTATTCATGAGATATAACAAGATTTCTAGTGAGACCATGGTTGTAAGCAATTGCTAAATCATGCATGTGACGCCTTAGGCAAATCCCATACTATTCTGTTTGGTCCGCACGAGAGATATTAGGCCATAAGGAATCTAAAGATTGGGTGGATGAGAAGAGAACGCCACAATTAAGCGTGCTTGGTGGGAGCAATCTAAGGATTGGTGACAAAGCCTCCACTCGAGCAACCAAAAACAAATCTTTGCCTTTGATATCTTTGAATATACTTTGTTAGATCCTAAATTTTGAGCTTATGATATCTTTGGTATATTGAGTTTGAGATTCTGTACTGTCTTGCTTGATGAAAAGTTTAGGAACCTCAAGAGAAGGAGAGGTGGCTAGTATATAACATCACTTCTTTTTGTTGGTTGTGATTAGGGGTGTAAACTAGCCGCTGGCCGCTTAGCTTATATACATAGTTTTAATACTCATTTTTTTCTTTATGCATTTTATCTCAGGATCTGCTTGGATGGTTTTATCTCGCTCGTTTATCGACTTTTGTATATGGGGATGGGACAATTTACCTCGAACTGTCCTTATGTACTATGCAAATTTCATCTCATCTCCCGAAGGCTATTTTCACACAGTCATATGTAATGCAAAAGAATTCAGAAACACAACCGTAAACAGTGATCTCCACTTTATAACATGGGACAACCCTCCAAAGCAACATCCTCACTACCTTACATTACGAGACATGCGTAGGATGATTGACAGCAACGCCCCATTTGCAAGAAAGTTCCATCAAGATGAACCCGTGCTTGACAGGATCGACTCTGAACTACTGTTCCGAGGCCCAGATATGATTGTTCCAGGCGGGTGGTGCATCGGGAGTCGTGAAAATGGTTCAGACCCGTGTTCAGTGGTCGGGAATGTCACAAGGCTTGATCCTACAAGTGGGGCGAAAAGGCTCAAGAACCTTGTGAACTCACTTTTGTCGGATGAGAGTTTTAGACCGAGGCAATGCAGATAGATGACCACAAGTGGTGATTGTTGATTGGTTGTAATTAGTTCATGTGTGGGAAGAACGACCACCGCCATGTGGCTTATCTAGCTTCGTGACAAGTGGCAGGCGTTCTGTGCTAAACTTGATTCTGGACATTATACATACTTATGAAGAAAGCAAGGCAATGGTTATAGTAATGTGTTTTTACTTAAAATGTTGGTTTTTTGTAGAAGCGTTTTAGAAACCTGATTGACCAATTTTTATAGTTTTCTTATGGGGTTGGTGGTGAAACAAGGGTTGATTGTAACTCATTGAAGACAAATAATTTGATGCCATTTTAGCAGGCACAAGAACAAAGCTGTAAAGTATCCTAAAATTTCAAAACCTTCAAAAGATTTTTTTTTTCCTTTTATTATTTCTTTTTCTCTCTTGAATATATTTCATTTATCATATAAAGATTATAAATAAATATACAAAGTTTCTTCCTTTTGACATAAACACTGCTTATTCAGGGATTTAGGTTGCATTGAAGTAAAAGGAAAATGATAAAATTGTCGTATTTATAATCTTTAATTAAATAAGTAAATATGAAATCCGATGTGATTTGAATAGTTACGTTTGATATTACTTCATCAAGTAAATATGATAGTATTAGATCATTCACAGTAGGTTTTTTTATTTTTGATGTGAGTGTGTGCATTACATTTTGGGGATGTTTGTTAGTGGTTGTGAGTGAAGTATATGGAAAATTTGTGGGGATTTTACCGTGATTTTCATATTTGAGGAACACGGTATAACCTTCATCAATTTTTTAATATTTTTAAAAGTGGTTGTGCGTGGATGAGAGAGAAAAAATAATGATAAATATATTAAAAAGTATTATTTAATTGAAAAGAATAATAAAAAATAGTGTTTTTAATGTAAATATAAGGATGGAAAAACTATTATGAATACTCTTATAATCTTATTCCTGGTTTGATAAAATAGATCGACGATTATAAAATTATGGTAAATGAGATTGGAACCATTTGAAATTTAACTCATCGACCAATAATAACTAATATTGATAATTTAACTAATGAAACTTTTGTCTTTTACATTGTTGCTAATGATAAGTTTAGGGAAGTGACTTTGTCCGTCTTCAATGATGTGCCTGTGGAGTATCAATGACGTTGATTATTATCTTAATTTTTATCTCAGTTTGAATGCCGTAAATAGTTTATAAACCTATTAAAATGTTATAGATTAATACTTATTGGGTATTCACTCAAAGTGTAAATACAATATTTATAAAGCTATTAAAATGTTATAGCGTATTATTCATTAGCGAATAAAATGGTTTCTGATGGTTCTTAAATTTGTAATCGGTTTTATTTGTAACCGTTGGTGTATATATGTGTGTGTATATATATGCATTATGTTCAGATTAAAACGACCCATATCTCTCTTAAACATATAGATACATATACATAAAAGCGAAACACATATATAAATGTTCTAAATGTAAAATGTACGTACATAAATGATAAAGATTCACAATCTTTATAACATCGAAGCATAAATATAAAATTTTACCAAGTTTGGATAGATGTGAGCATCATTTGTACATCAATACCCATATACTTTATTTATTTAGACAATATTTTCACTTTTATCCTCGTCACGCACATATAATCATTATAAGTTATTTACATTCTAAGAAAATGTGTCAGAAGTATTATTTTATGTATATGTAAAATGAATAAAACTTCATATATTTTTTGTAGGGTAGGGCACAATAATTGTAACACAACATTTTAAGTTATGCTAGAGTGAAAATCTTGATCGAGATATAATATTTTGTCCCTCTCAATTCATTTGAAGGGCGACTAGCGAAATTGAAAATTATTTTAACATCATGCACAAGTGTGAAGTGTACAAAATATATATACATTATGGCTTGAACCATACATGATTTATTGCATATAATTATGACATGCTTCTATAAGTTAATAGTCAAACAAAAACTGTAATTTTGTTATTTACTTAACTTCATAGTGGACAATTTTATAGTCTATTTGTTGATTACTTGAGACGGTACTCATCATTATTTTAGTTCAAGAAAAACAATAGTTTGATAACAAAGAAAGCTTAAAAGCCAAACCCTATAAAACCACAATCACTTCGCCTTGTTAGACATCAAACACCACTGCAAAAGAGGAACACAAATTAAAGATAGAATGAAGAGTTTCCACTTTATTCTCTTATTCATTCTCCTAACTACTACTACTTTTGAAATCAATGCTCAGACTTGCAAACCGAGTGGTGGCATCCGAGGAAGAAAACCACCTCCCGGACAATGCAACCGAGAAAATGACTCGGATTGTTGTGTCCAAGGTAAATTCTACACCACGTATACATGCTCCCCTACAGTGACAAGTGCTACTAAAGCAAAGCTTACGATAAACAGTTTCCAAAAGGGAGGTGATGGCGGTGGTCCATCAGAATGCGACAACCAATATCACTCTGATGACACACCGGTTGTAGCGCTATCAACTGGATGGTACAAGGGAGGGGATAGGTGCCACAAGTTTATAACCATAAATGGAAATGGGAGAAGCGTGAAGGCAATGGTTGTGGACGAATGCGACTCTACTATGGGGTGTGATGCTGATCATGACTATCAACCACCTTGCCCTAATAATATTGTTGATGCTTCAAAAGCTGTGTGGAAAGCATTAGGGGTATCGGAACATAACTGGGGAGATTTGGATATTACTTGGTCAGAGTGTTATGAAAATCCTCTCTTAAATATGCGAAACAATATCCATGGTTTTCTTTTCTGGTAAATATGTATATTAATACGTGAAGCTATCTATGTACTTAAATTGGGTATTCAACTTGTTCATACTCTGCTCATTATACAACTTGGATGTTGTTCCTGTCTCTTTGTTAAAGTTGTGGATTTTTGTATTTCAAAGGCTATTACATGTGTTTGCAAATCAAAATTTACAGATGATGTAGGAACATTCTAAACAAAAAGTCACCACTCCAAGTAAGCAAATGTACTCTAGTTCAGCGTTAGCGAACTTCATGTCCACTTCAAGCATCTTGCCTTTACAACTTTTATGTTCGACAAAGATATCACGTCACTAGCATGGATCATAGATGCTATGTCATGAACATGTCATTGGGAGTAGATCAGAGTTATTTCTTCATTAGATTAGGATTGACTTTAGCAATGAAAATGAAAGGAGTGTCAGTAGTCAAATTGTCAGTATGATATTAACGCCATAGGTCATAATTTGATATTATTTAATATGTCAACTGATGGCAAGAACACTGAATGATATATTTATAACTAAGATCTCTGCTAGAGGCGATAAGGTGCTTACCACTAAACCACCCCCTTGAAAGTTTAGTTTTGGTCTCTTTAAATTGTAAAAGATGGAATACAAGTATATAAACCATTATAAACCAGTTTAGGCCGATCTAGTTTTGACTTTCGTTAACTCGATCCAAATCAGTTTTAAATGCAATCTGGTTTGGCCTAAAATTCGGTCTTGTGCACCTCTATGCGTTTTATGGTGTAATTCTGCAAAGAAATTATCCTAAACTTGATAAGCAAGTTTAGATTTCTCCAAAAGACATTGCCATGTAACCCAACAAATGAAATTGGTCCTAAAAAGTATGAACACATGGGAGACACATTCACATGAAACTTGGAAGTAAATAAATGTTTTACAAATTATAAATTATTGTACTCAAACAAATGCCATGGCTTCAGATTAGTTTCCTTTTAACTAAAATTTAATTTATGCTATGATTTTAATGGAATGGAACAGGGGTACCTTGCTTCTTGTTAACAATAGCCATTGCCAAATATCGACTACCCATCCCGATGGGTGTCTGCTCATCAGGACCTTCCCAAAACGGGGCTTCACCATCCCCCACCAACCGCCAGTATCCTGTTCTCAGTGACTCTGCTTGCTCGTCTGTGCAGTTTTGGAGCAACGCTTCCACCCGAAAATTTATCCCAAGATTACCAAGAAACTGAGACTGAGTGATCGGTCCGTGTACACACACGTCTTCTGCAAATTTATTTGAAAATTATATTATATGGTAATTTTAGATTTTTTAACTGTAAAAACAAATCTTCATGGGCATAAAACTGCATTTATTTTGGGATAGAGTGTAATAATGATTCATGATCACAAGTAGAGATTGCAGACCTGAAACCTCCTCAGCAGAGTGTTTGATTGCAGGGAAGTCGACGTATGCACTGAGATCGGCAGAACCAGGATCATCCAGAATATTAACGAACTTATGTTTTCGAATCGCCTGCAAGAAAAGGAATACTCAAATTGACAACCTCCAAAATTGCTTGATTCAACATATTTGTATCATTATATTAAAACAGTTATTGTAATTATCTCTGATATATCAATTATTATGAAATTAAAAATATGGACAAAAAAGTGTTGATGGTCAATCCAACTTTTTTTGACCCAATACCCCACCCATCCATTTTGTCATCTATAACAAATGAGAGATCTAAACAAAGCGTATTTCAGTCCAAATCTTGCATAGCATTTGCCTCATTAAAAGAGTGACAGACCTGAAGACTGTCAGAGACTATCGCATCCAAGCCATAATCAATTATAAGCGCCCCGCCACCATCACTACTTATTCTCTTGGCAATAGCTTGTGTCAAATCCATTGCTCTGGGGCAAACCTCAACATGTTCCAGTTTAGTCAATTCTTCAGTTTTCGCCCACTTGGAACGTTTTAAGAGATAGAGCATCGCAGGTGTAGGTTGAGGCGAGAGCACAACACGGAACCTGAAGAGTGGACACAAAAGGGAAACAATTAATTAAATCAAAAGCTATTGAGGACACGCCTCGATGGGATATATGATATCAGTCCATTGTAAATGTTTAAAAAACCTACTTTGAATCTTCTCCAACATCAATCATCTTTTCACACCAGCCACGGGAAGCTTTCTGGAAGAAACAATAAAACGGTTAGTAACAGTGCAATTACTAGCATCAAAACAATGAACACAAGCATTGGGTAGTTCTCTTTTCCTTGTTTATATTCCAAATTTACCAAGGTACTGGCAAGGTTGATGGTAATCCATGTATTTTCTTTGTATATAGAAGACGAAGGAGGAACATGTATCAGAAAGAGAGATGAACAACATAAGCAACTACATAAACCTGAAATTGATGAACTGGTAAGGCATCAAAGAATTCATGGGCAATAATAATTGTTGGCACTGCATAAAAGGAAAAAAATAAAGTCAAGGAAGGAAATGAGCATTTAGTCCTTTCAGAAAATAATATATTCCCTACATCTACATTTGAAAGTTCACCACTAGACTTATCCAGTCATATTTCTTAATGTAAAAGCACACACACCAATGCATTAAAATCACGGATTAGTGAAGGTAACTTTTCATGAGTGACATGGAAATTAACTAATTGTAAGAAAGATGACAATGGCACATTTACTGTGTTTAATAATGTAGAACAAGTAGTGAGAAGAAAGCAAATATAACGAGATTTAATAAGTTCTGTGTATCAGAAAAGCTCCGCAGTTTTTAGAATAAGATGCATGAAAGGTATATGCTAAGCGGTTGGCTTGACATGATTTGGGGGTGACTTTGAAGAGCTCACAAATCAAGCACATTTGAGTACATGAATATCATTGATGCTCTCTAAAATCTGAAAGTTATATTAAAAAAAAAAAACAGGATATGCATAAACAAATGCAGCCCATACGGCCATACATATAGGGAAGGAGGTTCAACTTTAGAACAACATATAAAAACAATATCAACATTCAACAATATATATAACATCCTTACATCCAGTTGGAACCTCCTCTAGGGTCGAGTGCCATGAGACGGGTGTTCCAGTCAATGTGGTAGCAGTATTTTCATCAGCACCATCTTCATTATTGCATTTCAAGGTTATCTTTTGGATTTTCTTTAGTGCTGGACTCACTTCTATCATATGTATGTTTATGGATTGTGTAAACTTCTCAAACTTTGAAGCACCCTATGGTGGGAAGAATCGTATCCTTATATTATCAATTAAGAATTAAGCATAAAAGTAGTAAAACGTATAACAAGCATAAAAGTACTATACCCGTAGAAGATCAGCCATGAGAGTTCCTCTTCCAGGCCCAAGCTCAACAAGATTGACCCTGTTTGGTTGGCCCATTTGCTCCCACAAACACATTGCCCAAACACCAATCATCTGAATCAATAACAGCACATAGATTAATAACAGAATACTTTGTGATAGTACTTAAAATAAGAAAATCACAAAATATATGGATGAGAACGACTGCTTTAAAGAATGCACACTGCTGCAAATTACCTCTCCGAACATCTGGCTTACTTCAGGAGAGGTTATAAAGTCGCCTTCTGCACCAAAGACATCCCGATTGATATAAAACCCAGCCTTGGGATTTATCAGGACTTCCTCCATGTACTCAGCAACTGATATCGGACCACCTCTAAACTGAAAAAACAGTCTAAACTCATTATGAAGATGAAAACAAATACAGAAACAATGAAAAAAATCAAATCATCATTCACCAAGAACAAAATCCTAAAATGCTGAAGACCCCCTAAAAATTCAAAAAGGCCGAAATTAAAATAACTGGGAGTTGGGTAAAGTGACCGACTGGCTGACTTTTATGTCAAGCATCATAAGTATGCAATGTAAATCAATTTGTTGAGTTACACTTGTAAGAACATCAAAATAGCACTGTCATAATAAGGCTATGATCTGATAGTATGCATCCTGTGCTCTGACTTATTTGAGTTTCCATTTCAAAACCAATTAGCTCCAGAAAGAAATCATGCTTGAAATCTGATGATCTTCATAAGGTATTTAGCAATGGGGCCTAACAATCTACTATTCTAAATCTACCAATCTTAACATTGCATTGGCTAGTGTGAATTGATAAAAATCAGGCAAACTGAAAAACTTGCACAGATGTATGAGCAGGATTAGTTCCTACAACAACAAATTAACCAACAGTGTATTACTAGGGAGACAACTACTAACTCGAACTTCAACTCAACTCAAACAAATAAAAAGCGATATCGGACAACAAATTCAATATATATATACAGAGACAGAGGCGCAATTGAGACCTTAATTATGCTTTTAAGATGCTTAACAAGCTCAGAATCCGCCGAAGGTTCATGAGAATGCTCTGCAACGAAAACAGGTAAGTTATTACACATCTCAACTGAAATACATACATATAACAATGAATAAGTAGACAGAATTCGCACCAGGAGGATTGTTCAATCCAGAACGATCTACGGATATCATGGCGGAGGGTTGAGAAGTGTAATCATCGGAAACCGGAGCGTCCGCCGGTGTTTCGACGGAAACTTGAGACGACGTCGTCTTCGCCGCCGTGGAAGAGGAAGAACATCGCCGGAAAGAGCCGGCGGAGGGTTGCCGGCTGATGAGGAAACGACATCGTTGTGGTAGAGAAGCTTGTGTAATGAATCTTCGCAGCATTTCGATGTGCCCTTTGTGAACGGTTGCAGCAGGTTCTCCGAGCAAGTAAACCTCAGATGGAACCACCAGAGTGGTCGGTCGACAGTATCAGGTTTGTAGTTGATATAGTACTTGTGTAAGATTGTAACCACATGGGGATGTAGCTCAGATGGTAGAGCGCTCGCTTAGCATGCGAGAGGTACGGGGATCGATACCCCGCATCTCCACTTTTTTCCTTACGTTTTTCTTTTATAAATCCACCATTTTCGTTTCATAACTAAATATGTGGGTGTAAAAGCATTCACAGTGGGTTCCCCAACCCATTATCATCCTCATATTTACATTAAAAACATTATTTTTTTAATATCTCTTTCAATTAAATAATATTTTTTAATATATTTATCATTACATTTTCTCTCTCCTCCACTCACAACCACTTTTAAAATATTAAAAAAATTATGGGGGTTGTATCATGATTCCCCATATTTTCCTAAATATGGGGAATCATGATAAAACCCCCATAAATATTCTCTCTCATTCACTCACAACCACTAACAATCATCCCCCATAATATAGGGCACACACTCGCATCGAAAATAGAGAACCCACTGTGAATGCTCTAACAAGTGGAGGTTCGTAAATGTTTACAATATGCAATTAAAATTTTACCTGTGTTAAACTATTTAAATTTATATGTTTTTAAAAGGTTGATAAACATTTCCTGTCTTTTAAATAACAATTTCATAGAGTATTTTGTGTTAGTTGTTTATTATTCATCTTGGCCTTTAGGTGTGATGGTAGTGGCTCTGTTTACTTTTGGGGTTAGGCGTGTTTTGATTTATTGTTTATATAGATATAGATTTAACATGATATTGCCATTGTTCATAACTTTTGTAGGATAATAAGTGTGAGATAATAACTAGTCACACTAAAAGATACATGGTTTAAAATAGTAGCAACAACATGATTAAACTAGAAAAATCAAAATTATTCAACTGAAGTTTCGTGTTTAATATCGTTCACTTAAAATGTATTTTTTGCCATTCATGCATGAAAAAGCATTTATGCTGCCAATGTAGATGTGTTCAATTTTTGACATGTTGTCTATGAACATGAAAGACACATATATACTTCGTAGTTTTGAAAGCTGTCAAAACAAGTTTGTGATTTACTTTTCTATGATATCTCAGTGTTTCTTTTCAAGAAGTAGATTAATTGTTTTATTTATGTGATATGTACAAATAAATTAAAAACAAACATAACTTGTAATTAATGAGGATATTCTAACAAGCTACATAAGAATAAATTTTAAATATTTTTCCTAGTTTTACAAAACATCAATTTGTAGGCAACTTATAACCGAAAACCATCCAAATCTTTACATGAGTTTGTGAAAGTGTAAAATAACATGTTCTTAGAATCAAACTGGACTGACCGGCCCAATCAATCCCCAGCAAGCTACGTAAAAATAAATCATAAATTTGTCGTGTGATGACGCCAAACACATGAGACTATGAATGGTAAAACATAATTGTTCAATGCAACTTACAACGAAAAATCATCCATTCATTACATGAGAATATGAAGGGATAAACCATAGTGCTTTTTAAAATCAGACAATATTAACTAGTCCGCGGGAGTGGTCGAATCATCAACCAGGCATATAATTACCCAGTTACATGTAGTTGAACTTTTATTTATTTAAACTATTCAACTGTTTGTGAGTTAGATTAGGGGGGCGAACTGGATTCCAAAATTTCCTTTTAAACCACTTTTTGTGATATATTTATTATTTTAAGCTTCATAATTTTCTGGTTAAAATTTCACACTTTATTAATAACGTAAGTCTACAATATATATATATATATATATATATATATATATATATATATATATATATATATATATATATATATATATATATATATATATATATATATATATATATATAGAGAGAGAGAGAGAGAGAGAGGGGAGGGAGGGAGAGAGATAAAATAGTTCAAATATTTCAAATGCAAACCAAGAGAAATAAAATGACTCGTATATATTCATATGGTTAAGTTTTAAATTTCTCGTATATTCATATAGTTAAGTTTTAAATTGTTTATGATGACATTTGGTTTTAATATCACCGGGCAAAATTAAGTTATGATTCGATGTTATAAACATTAATAAAAAAGAGAGTTGATTACACGAATAGTCATGGTTTAGTACAAATATCATATTTGTGTATTACCTTTTTTTAGTAATAAATTTAGTGTTCAAGATTTCAATTTATAATAAGTTCAGGTATTAACATAAAGTTTTGTTAGTTTTTCTGTTACTTTAAAGAACATCTCAATTGTTTCACGTACAACTAAGGTACAAGGGACTAATTATATAACTTACTAGGATTGCTTGAAATTACTATTGTACCCGTATGATTAATAAACAAAATAATAATTGAATTACAAATATATTGTGGGGCCAACACCACCATATCTTCTTCAATCTTGATCCCGAAACCACTACACCCCACCACCTACCACCGCGTTGCACCACTACCCCATCTAGTGCACAACCGCACCACCATCTCCATATCTTTTTCAAATCAAATGAGAGATGAAGAAATAGACTCTAATAAGACCCTTGATGGCGGAGGTGGTGGTGCTTACCAGTGGCCCATGGTGGGTTTTGGGTGGTGGTAACTTGTTATGATCAGGGAGACTAGTATGGATTGGGTGGGGTTGGGTCATTATAGAAGTTACACAAGTCGCCCCTCGTATTAAAATATAGCATATTGCATAAATGGTCCCTCTAACCATGTATTCGTGTCATTTATTCAAATTAACAAAAAAATTAATTGAAGCTAGTCTTAGGACCCAAACTCGTAGCAAAATTGAAATTACAAACCCTAGATTTGTTACTAGAAAAAATTTAGTACCCAAACATAAGATTCTTGCTAAACTATAGTACTATTTACGTAAGGGTTTTTCTACTATATTCTAATTTATATCTGCATCCTACTCTATTACATCAATTACATTGTTTAATTTTATTATTTCCTAAGCCCAATCAAAATTTGATTATCAACTATAAAACTGAGTGAAATTAATAAAAACAGTAATTAATAAGTAATTTAAGTAGATCTCACCCATATCATTAATGGCTCACTAATCTTGCAAAAAAGAGTTACATCAGTTATACTTTTAACCTGTCATAATTATTTTTTAAAATAATGTTTATTGTAAGACTGTCAAGCCATCAGAAGTTTGGTGGTGTTTGTTTTCTGCAAAAAGATTTACGAAGCCTCTTCTGTCTGCACCGCGCAGACATGAGTGACTGCAGACTATTTGTTTTTTTGAAGAGATTTCATTAAAATACGTCTGCGCGTGGTCTTCTTGATGCAGACATAAAAATATCACTTCAAACCTATTCTCAACCCTTTTGTGAAACCCTTCAACCATTTCTTCCAGCGCCTCCCATACTCCCATCCTTGTCCCTTCGCCGCCGCCCGTCGCGAACCCACACCCCCGCCGGCCACCATCTTCTAGCGCCTCACATACACCCGTCGCGAACCCTAACCCTGGCAAACCCACAACTGTCGCGAACTCACACCCGCCGCGAACCTAACCCTCGCGAACCCACAACCTTCGGAAACCCATAGCCGTTGCGAACCCTAACCGTCACGAAACATAACCCTCGCGAACCCACAGCCGTCGCGAACCCTAACCATCACGAGCCCACTGTAGAAGTTTAAAATCAAACAATGTTCTTCTTGCAGACTGCAGAGGTTTGGTCCACCTCTTATTCTACAGATGTCTGTAGATATGGTACGCAGACTGCAGACATTTTACCTCTGAATAAACAAACTGTACCTTTGTGATTAACATAATTATTGAATTTAAAACATTAAAAATGAATATTTATTTAAAGTAATACAAATTGATGAACCAATTATGTTTGGCCGGTTTAAAAGTCTGAACAACGATTCGAACTTATATACAACCACATAAAACTTACTAAATGTTAAATAGTTATTTCTAAAAAGGTTTAATGAATGTTAAATAGTTAACAAAAGGGTTCAATGAATGTTAAATAGTTATTTCTAAATGTTAAAATTTATTGTTTTATACTATTTTGAATAGTAAACATCAAAAATTACTAAGATATATCTGAATGTTATTTTTTTATATATTATTTTAACAGCAATGTTAAAATTTACTAGAGAAAGAAATACATTCAATAACAAATTTAATAAATTTTAAAAATAAATAAATAATATATATATATATATATATATATATATATATATATATATATATATATATAGGGGAGAGATCAAATGAAAACCATGTTTATAAATGAAAACCGTAAAAATCACATTTTCCCAATCACATAATTTATAATTAATTCGACCTTTTTATTGTTTAAAGTATATTTAAGTAAAATTCAACTTTATATTTTGAATTCATTATATATTATTTAGTTTAAACTCCATGGAATGACAATGATGACGAAACGACTTACGTATACGTAACTAGTATGAGTTATATGTACGTAACTTTTAGTTGTACAATTGTTAACACGTATGTACATATACATAACATCTACATATACGTAACTATTAGTTGTATACTTTGTAACATGTATTTACATATATGTAACCCTTGGTTTTTATGGTTTTCATTTATAACATGATTTTCAATGGAACCCTCCCCTATATATATATATATATATATATATATATATATATATATATATATATATATATATATATATTTTTAATTTTTTTTCTTTCTCGTCTCTTCGATTTCCTTACCTTCATTTTATACCAAAATCACGAGTTAAAAAATTACTGGTTAAGATGAGGTACTCATGACATGTAAATAAAGGGAATGTTAATGGCTAGAGTTGAACCAGAGGGTTTTCTCAACAATGAGTTTCATTCAGAGAAATTGAAGGTGTGATCCCGACCGGAAACCGATAGGTTGTACATTTGCCGTTCAGAAAAAAAAAATAAAAAAAATTACATACTCCTCACAGAATCAGTCCACCACCGTTAGTCCGTTTTCCCCAAAAATCATATTCTCGGCGGACACCCACTTCACATCCCTCCTCCTCTCTGCAAAGTGCAAACCCTTGTGCGTATGCTCTATCAAGGTCACTATCCTTTTCATCTGTCTGCTATGCAATTTTCACTAATTCGCCATAAGATCCCCCTTTCTTGTTCAGCTAGTATATTGACTGATTCATGCTCAATATAGTTATTTATTTATTTATTTATTTATTTATTTATTTGTGTTTTCTGTCGATTAAGTTGAGCTGCAAATTAGGTTTTTGGATGTTTGATACATTTTGTGGCTATGTTTGTGCGAATCAAAGTTATGCAATCAACTCTGAACTCAGAACAATCTTAATCTTGTGATTTTAGTGCAGATTGTGTTAATTTCTATCTTAATTGTTTCATTTGAATTTTAATTCGTCCTTCAACATAGATATTTTAATGCTATAGCCTATAAGGTAGGTAGAGTGGCAGACATGTAGTATATCAGTATGCACATGATTGCATCTGACTGAGTGAGCATTAGCATTCTGGTAATCTGGTGGATGAATTACGAATAATTGAACTTGTTAACCATGAAACATAATATCCTGGATTTTCTAGTTTATTTGGGATTCGGGCGTGTATGGCAAATTTAAATGGAGTTACAGTCTCTTCGATGGACGGAAGCAATTCTGGATCTATCAAGAGAGCAATGGGATGTAGTTTTTAGTTTGAGTTGTGAACTGTGGCTGTTATTTGTATAACATATAAGAGTTTGCAAACTGTAGTTGTAGTTGTGGCTCAGAAGCGTAAAATGACATTAGAGGACACACCATAACTATATATTTGGTATGTGTTTTATGTGAAAGGGTATTTTCAAAACATAAGCTACAGCCTTGTCATTCTATTATGAAATTTAATACTTTAAGCTCTTAATAGCTCAGAGCACCGTAAATTCGCAAACTATTTCCAATTGTTAGTTGTTACAAGAATAGACAAAGTCAACCTTTTTCAGTGTTGTGTAACTAGACTACTTGCAATAAGGGGGTAGTAATGCTCTAACTTGTTTTCCTCCAAAGTTTTAAAGGTATCAAGATTCCAACCTCTTTAAGCAGGAATTTGAAGATATTTGAAGGTTTTTGCAATAGCATACAGAAGGATTGGTGGAACACAAGGTCCTTTATGGCATACGGAGGTGCAACTTTGGGTCCAGCCGCAGCTGTGAGTAGTTTGCCTGCAATGAAGCAGGTGAAACTGGAGAAAGAGAGTGAACTCAGAATTGAAGTCAATGTTAACAGTTCTCTCCGTCTCAGGCTACTTAGCGGGACTGCTGAGATATTTGGAACTGAAATGCCCCCTGAAAATTGGCTCACCTTCCCACCAAGAATGAAATTTGCTGTAAATGCATATGTTCCATGTTTCGCCTTTTTTTCTTTCGTAGTAATAACAATTTGTTCATTGCAGCATTTCTTGTGTCCTCTCCTGCGCAAAAATTTTAAATCTTTTTTAATAGACTACTAGCTTAATCATGTCTTATTTCCTAAGCTGATAATTCACTTGTCTTATTTTGGAATTGCAGATATTTACATGGTATGGGGCGACAATTGAAATGCAAGATAACACTGAAACTGATTATGTAGCAGATGAGGTAGGATGCCTATTTTAAAAGGAGTGCCATTGTAATTTTAGTTACTCAATACATAGTGAGATTAATTTTTTTTTTTTTTTAAATAAAGACACCAATGATCAGTTATGTAAACGTGCATGCTGTACTTGAAGGACGCAGAAATCGCGCAAAAGCCTCTGCTAGTGATGCTGATGCTTCCCAGGTTATTGTCTTTTTCACAATTATTTCAAAGAGTCAATGATAGCTTCTGAAAGTAAATCACACTTTTCAAGCTTAAGATTACATTTAAGTGATGTGATAAATAGGATAGCGTTATCTATACTCAAATCTGTTCATTGAAATTGAACCTTTTGGTTTTCTTTAAACTTCCTCCCAGCTACGTTCAATAACCTCATTTATCATCACTAAGAGCTATCCTCATAAAAGACTGAAGGATGACACAAGATAAGACATTTTAAAGAATGCAGTTTGAACAATTTATCAAAAGAATTATGACAAAATTTAAAGCCTTCTCTAGAGTCTATCAATCTAAACAGACTGACCAATTAATGTATATCATGGATCTTCTAAGCATCCAAGTCATAATTTTTCTTCCAACTTTGACATGGACAGCAAGTAGGTCAATGTCGACCATTGGGCCTTCATTTTTGGACTTTGCTTAAATGGGCCAAGTTTAATACCGATTTGGGCTTTACACAGAAGATTTCAATAAATTTAATACATATCCGGGCATTAAAACATATTAAAATTTTGGATTCCCTCCCTTAGTGTTACTAGTCTTAAAAAATACATCAGTCAATATGAGGTTTGGTTCGGTACACAACATAGAGGTCCATTCGCGATACATGTTGATCATTGACCTTTACAACACACTGGATCAACTATCGCTTGAAAATAACGATTGTCAAGCATCTATAGTGTAATAGTATAATTTTCCATGATCACCAGTTTCAAGTTTCTGCTAGCATATTGCAAATAGAAAAATTTGTACATATTAAAAACAAGAGGGATGACAGTCTGGTATAGATAGCATATACTAAAGATATATACAGGCCATCCAAGCTGCACCCAATATTGAAATGATAACACGTCCCATAAAACCCCAATGCAAAAAATAATAAAAAAGATCCAAATAACAACACTTTCCCTGTCTTCCTGTCCCTATAAACATTATCAATTAACCTGTTACAGATTCTCTATTGCCTTTACAGTTGCTTATATTACCGCGTACAGAACATCAAATAAGCTTATAATGAGTGGACGTATAATCATATGGGTGTTGACTGATGACTAGCTTTAGGATGGTCATTGCTATATTGACCGGTGCTTAAAATAGGTTTGCCATTTGCTGTTGGTTTGGATAAGCATGATAAATGGTTTGTAGTGTCCTGTCAGATTGATTTTCGCCCATCTATTTAAATGCTTAGTTTTGTTGAGTCAGTTACTAAGGTGCAAATATCACGTCATGTCATGATGAACTCTTCTGTGTTCAGGGTCCCAGGGTGATTGTAGTTGGACCAACAGACTCTGGAAAGAGTACCTTGTCAAGAATGCTTCTTAGTTGGGCTGCCAAACAAGGATGGAAACCTACATTTGTGGATTTGGACATTGGCCAAGGATCCATAACCCTCCCAGGGTGTATTGCTGCTACCCCTATTGAAATGCCAATTGATCCAGTGGAAGGGATCCCCCTTGAGATGCCTCTTGTTTACTTCTATGGACATAACACTCCGACGTACAGTTCATTTTACTAATTCATTTTCTTGATAGATAAATTTTCATATATTTTCTAAATAGGTTGTTTGGTACGCGGGTTTGGCTTTGATAGTGCCCGTGTATTTTGGTTTAAGGGCATGTCTGGTTGATGCCTATGACTTTAAGAATTCTCCATAATCATCGCCATTCCTCTATGTCACAAACCCATACCCATAGGCCATAGTAATTCTTGAGAGCAAAAGCCACCTAATTTCTTTGATGTCTTTCATGTGTCTGGTCTCTTAAGTTTTTGTTTCAACATTCCTTACTTTTGTCTTTGTAGTGTAAATGCAGATCTTTATAGGGTGCTTGTAAAGGAGCTTGCACAGATCCTGGAAAGACAATTCGCTGGGAATGCTGAATCTAGGGCAGCAGGCATGGTCATTAACACCATGGGATTCATTGATGGCCTTGGTTATGAGGTATGTACTATTTTTGGTACTATTTTTGTCATGTATATATGTATTAATTATATGCATAAATCTATGTTCAATAATATCGTGTCTCTCACTGCAGCTTCTTTTGCATGCAATTGATACATTCCAAGCTACTGTTGTTCTTGTCTTGGGTCAGGTAAAAGATTTCTCCAGAATTTCTTTTGTTAATACTTAATACCGTAATTGGAATCCTCTTTCGGTCCTCATAATACTATAATAGTGACGGTGTTAACTCATAATTTGAATCTGTTATTTAACTAGACGTGCTTCTGTAAGACTTCATTGGTAACACTAGAAATGTTTATAATCTTATTTTGTAACTTTGGTCAGGATAAACTTTGCAGCATGTTAAAAGATGTTTTAAAACAAAAGCCAAACGTGGATGTGGTGAAACTTCAAAAATCAGGTGGTGTTGTGTCCAGAAATTCAAAATTCCGAGCTATTGCCAGGAACCAGAGGATAAGGGTAAGAGAAACTTAAGTTTATTTAATAGAAGCACGACTTCTATAATTAATTTCACGGTATGGCTTTGATGAAATGTAGTTGATACCCGACTACCCGTAAAATTGAGAATCCTTCATCCTGACATAAAAGGTTGGGTTAGAATCTAATAGGTTTGTCAAACCCATTTCACCCTGGTATCAAACTGATACCCATAATGGTCCCTGACCGCAAACCAAACACCACTTATTTGGATGCGTAGAGCTTCATATGTGAAACCATTCGGTTATAAACTTTGGCACTCCAAGTCTCAAAAGCATGCCCATAACAGAAACCTTAAAAGTGTAATCTTTGGTTATCGCCGAATCTAAGCTTACCTTAATTACAGGAATACTTCTATGGTCTTTCAAATGACCTTTCCCCACATTCCAGCATTGCAAATTTCAGTGACTTGGCTATTTATAGAATTGGTGGTGGCCCACAGGCCCCAGCTTCAGCTCTACCAATTGGTGCACAGCCTGTTGCTGATCCCATGAGATTGGTTCCCGTCAACATAAACAGGGATTTGCTGAATCTAGTCCTTGCTGTTTCATTCGCCAAAGAACAAGATCAGATACTTTCAAGGTATTATCGGATCCCAGCCATTCAATAATTTTTAAACATATTATTTTAAGACATGACATTGATTGAGCAGCCTCCGACCAGTCATATTTTGTTTAGAACTCCATTTTGTTTTTGCACTACCATAGGTGGTTTTACAACCTATTTGGTGGCAAACTTGAAATCATTACTCACTTATGCCCAGTAGATTTAGGTACAAGGAGGGTGGTAATCAAAATATTCCTTTATTCTCTTAATTTCGTTCTAAATATTGTCTAAGTTGGATTATGCTAATTGCTACAACTTGTGCGTAGAGATGGCAAAATGGGTGGGTTGTGTAACAGGCCAAAATTGGGTATTGATTTTGGAGGTTTTATACACTTAAATATTCATTTAGTGACATTCAATTTGTTCCTTTTGTAGATTACTTTTGTTTCTCCATTGAGCTGTTGGAGATAAAAAGAAAATAGCCCTAATCAACCCATTTATAAGTAAACGGGTCAAAATTTTCACTTTTACGATCGCGAGGAATCTTGATGTTGAAAAGCCGAGGGGAAAGTTTCTAGTAATACATGTGAAAATGAGTCGGATTAAATGTAAAAAAAAAGCTTGTTGTCCAGTCAACTGGATAAATTCTAAAAAAACTTGGCTAAAAAGGTGCTTACCAGTCAACGTGTTTCCTTTTCAGCCATGTTGTGAACACATGTTTCCTTATTCTATGGAGACTTTTAACCGGTTGACTGGTCAGCATGTTTCCTAGAATAACCAAATGTTCACAACATGTCAACCCAACCATATAGCTTTGTTACCTGCCGCACTCTTCGCTTTGCCATTTACATTGAAAGCTTACATATTTAGAAAGAAACAAAAGAAAAAAAAATCTCTCACCATGCTTGATATGTCTTTCTTTACTCCATCTGATTGCAGCAACATAGCTGGCTTTATTTGGATCACTGATATTGATATTCCAAGGTGTGTATTCAGTTTTACCATAACCATTTTTATCAAATTAACCTCCTAAAACCACCACATAACACTTAATTATCTCTTATTCACCATTTCAGGAAGAAGATCACATATCTTGCACCATCAGCAGGAGAGCTACCTAGCAAATTCTTGTTAATGGGAAGCTTAACATGGATAGAAACCTAAAGTTCATCATAGCATTCTTGAACTTCTGCTACTTTAAGCTCATTACATTCTTGTTTTCTATAAATTAGTCATTTACAACTGCAATTACTGTTTTACCCTTGTAGCATAAAGGGCTAGTTAAGAACCATATTTTGTAGTATAGGGGTTGTAGGTGTTAGAATGGGGTAAATCATATAATGTGCTTATGCTTTTGAAAGGTGGTGGTGCACTATGATCAATTGTGTGCAAATTGGCGTTTTTAGTTTTGGATCTTTTTTCAGTTTGGTTAGATCTTTTTCATGGTTTTAAGGTTGTGTAATTTCTGCTATATGTTTTGGAATGAGCCATTTTCAGGGCCATGAATTGTGAAGACGGGCCTACAGTCTAAATGCCTCGGGTGCAACTTGGCACTTCACACGACGATTCTGGTTTGCTTTAAATCGTATAGTGAGACCGATAAACAAATTGATGACTTATATGTTGTTAGTATAATCTTAAGATGCATAAAAGGACTGGGTTTTGGTTTGGGCCTGGTTTTGACATCAAACAAAAATGGGCTTTTAAAAGGGCCGAACGGCCCAAACCTAGCTTTGGTAGTAGATTACTAAACCCGGATCGTGATATTAATTGATTATTTGTGCTAAATATTTGGCAATTCTAGGCTAACGCTTAACATCATGTGTTAATGTTAAGGGTGTTCATTTAAGCGGATAAAATATTCCAGTTTTGACTCTATATTAACTGTAATCTTTTATGCAATAGACAGAAGAATTTCAAACATTGTTTTATTTCACACGTGGTGACGTTCAATTGGATGTTGACAATTCAAGTCCTTTTAATTTTTGATAATTACTATTTAAAAAAAATCTGACCTCTAGAATGGGATATTGAAAGTTAAAATAAAATTTTTTAATGAACGGCAAAGAGGGGTACATAAAAAAAGATCGGGACTAGCAAATAACAAGCAATCTAATGTGCCTAAATTTTAGTTTATAAATGAAATGAAAGTTTTACCACATTTTCCAATCTATCACTCAAGTTTGCTATATTTTAAATCCATAAAAGAAGGATCTTGTTTTCCTCCATTAGGTTGTTTGAGCAAGTATCTTTGATCGAAATACATTGTCATTTCCAGGTCGTCAAATACGCTAACTTGAGACTGAAATGATAGCTTTGGCCCCCATAAGTTGCCGTGATTTTGAGTAAATTGAGTCGGGGATCTTCAAGAGTTGTTAGCTGGTCTACATTGAGAGTTCGCACCATTTTTTCCTATTAATTTCTAAATTTATTTTGCCAAGCCACATCTGGAAAACAAATGATCAATGTCTTTGGTTCACGATTGCAAATTGAGCATGACAAGGTGTTAACATTGGCACCTCCCTGTAAAAGTCAAATCTGTTAAAATGTATAGTCAAATCTTGACATGTAAAAGTCAATTAGTAAGGGCCATAAGTTAGGTTGAGATACAACTCAATGTCAACAGAATGAAGACCGATTTGCTGAGCTTTGTTTATGCGTGTAGCAACCATTCAAAGGGAAATAATTAAGTAGCCCCAAGTCTATGACATAAAATTCAACGCCCGATAGATTAAATTATGTGATAGTAATATAGTGTAAGGATTGTTGTCACGACGGGACTCATAATAATGTTGCTAGTGACATGTGATCTTATAACATTACTCACTAAAAAAACGGATTTTTTTCGGTTGATGATGGATCTGGTTTATGAACAATGACTATCTTCACATTTTTCTATCAAATAAAAATTTTAAGTGATTTTATGAGTAAGCTTTTTTACTTATGTGATTTTCATATTTTATATATATATATATATATATATATATATATATATATATATATATATATATATATATATATATATATATATATATATATATATATATATATATATATATATATATATATATATATATATATATAGGAGAGGGTTCAAATGAGAACTCACTTTTTTATGAGAACTCTAGGAACCAATCTCAACCACTAGTTTTCAATGGCAAAATGGTAATTAACAAATACATAATAAAAAAAATTATAAAATGAAAAATAACATAAAAATAGAAAAAATAAAAACACCAAAATGTTCCCTTAGTTTCCCTCGTTCATGAAAAAAATTAAAAAAAATTATAAAAAATAAAAAAATTCTCTTTTTTTACGAAATTTTATTTACATATGTGTAATACCAGATTTACACATGTGTAAATCCAGTATTACACATGTGTATAACCAGATTTACACATGTGTAAACAACGGATGGACGATTTTTTTTTAAAAAGTATATCAATATGGTAGGCGTTGGAAAGATAAAAAAATACTAAATTTTATGGTGAAATTTTTTTGGAAAAATGATGTCGTGAAAAAAAGTTATGAACGTCTTAAAAAAAGAGGGAAAATGACATGTGACATGCATGTGATCAAAGATGAGTGGCTCATATTGGTTCCTAGAGTTCTCACAAAAAAAGTGAGTTCTCATTTGAACCCTCCCCTATATATATATATATATATATATATATATATATATATATATATATATATATATATATATATATATATATATATATATATATATATATATATATATATCTTTGCAAGTGTTGGTGGGTGCCCTCACCAGCACGTCACGTGACACTGTGTGATTGGTCCAAGTGTTTTTGCTTTTTTTCTCCTTTTTTGTATTTTTTACGTTTTTATTACTTGTTTTAATTATTTGTTTCATGCCGTATTCACAAATGTGGGTTTTGGCCTAATGGTTCGTTGCTGCTTCCGTGCTTCACTCTCTACCCAAATACCTAGGTTTGAATCCTTTGCAATCACTTTTATGTTTGCTTTTTTTTTAAAAAAAAAAGTTGACTCTACTTTAGTTACATCCTATATTAATTCTTGGCATGTGAAGTTAACAAAGAGACCCCTCTAGCATGTTGTTTGAATACTTCTTTGGTGTGAGACACTATTTCTTTGTTGCTTTTGTTTTATTTTTACAAATTTCATTTTTTCATATTTTACTTTAAATCTTAGGTAGGAAGAAAAATTCTGCTACAGTAAAAAAACTCGAAGTAAAAGGAAAACAAATCACTAATACTGGAATATCGATAATAAAATGGCAATATATAAATGCTTTAGATGTTCCACAGTAGAGTCTTCAATTTGTATCAACACGTAAATCATATCAATTGGGGATGTAGCTCACATGGTAGAGCGCTCGCTTTGCATGCGAGAGGTACGGGGTTCGATACCCCGCATCTCCACTTTTTTTATTATTGCTTTTAAACTTCAATCACCCTTTATAGTTTATACCTAAACCTCCATGTTTTCTGTATAACATGCTTTGATGCGTATGCTGATGGTCATAATAGTCATCTTAAAGGGACTATTTTTAATATTTTCCACCTAACTCCACTCTCTATCAAGTCAACATTCGTTTCAAACAATTAAGCATGGTAGTCTATTAATATCGCAATATATTGCTTACATCGGTCATTCAACTAATAACATGAAATAAGTGTTGAAAAGTGCAAATCGTGATGGTGGTTAATTAAAGATGTTCCACCATGAAATAAATGTTGAAAAGTGCAAATTGTGTAGAAGTATTTTAGGAGTTTAGCCTAGGAGATTTCTAGGTGTTACCCATTTTAATATAGGAAAATCTTAGGTGTTACGGTTAAAAGGAATCAAATATTACATAGGAGGTTTAGTTAAACATTTTTTATATGTTAAAAACAGGCAATCCAAAAATTGGAATGGCATTCATGGTGCAACTTTGATTTCAATTTTTGTGGCTCAAAGTTTTGGTCTGTAGTATGTTGTAATCTAATGGGGTTGTTATTTGTAGTGGCTCTAGCATCTAGAAAGGGGCTATTTTTTTAGTGGAATTTCAGTTAATTAAATAAATAAAAAGATTCGATTTTTGTAATTATACAGTTAGGTATCATTTTATTAATATCAAATATCCTATTCTTATCCTGCTATTACTTATCTATAAAGTTCACAATTAAATATATACTCAAAATATGTATATATTGTTTTTGACAATTCAAGCCGCCCATTGGATTTTTCTAAAAAGCGATTGTATGTTATATTTTACAAAAATAAATGCAGCCCTAAAATAATACTTTCTTTTGAAATTTCTTATAATGAGATACAAATTTTATTTTCTTTTTATTTAATTACATTAAAACGTATGTATTTTGATATCTAATCACTAGTTAAACACCTAAATCAAAAGAATATATATTTTTCTTTTTTGTCGATGTAAAGATGAACCGTTCATTTTAGAAAATATGAAATATAACTAGAATTAAACCCATGTGTCGCAGCAGAGGCGTGAATTCGTGCAAAGTTGTACCAATGTCAAACCACCGTTAATAACCACCAACACTGAAAAACTCGTATTAAAAAGAAATAAAAACGAAAAAAATAAAACCGAATGTAAAACATACGTAAAAACTAAAACATTAAAAAAAAGAACTTAGTCGATCTAGGACTCACGCGTAGTGACAGGGTCGTTAAACGGAAAAAATCGACGAAAACATTAAACCACATGTATATGTTGCGGTATGTTAACTCGTAAAATTTAGATCGAAATGTAAAACGAAAATTTGTAAAAGATGAAAAATAAGGAAAAAGTTTAAAGTGAAAAAAATATAGAGATTAAATTGTAAAAGATGTAAAGAAATTAAGATTAAAAGCAAATTAAAGATTAAAAAACATACAAAAAAATACAACCCACTAAAACTAAATGTACAACTCATAATTGTATAAAAAAATTAGTGATTTGTAATATATAATATTGAAAAGAATGAGAGAGAAAATATCTTTAGTATGGCATTTATTGTGTTGTATATCTATAAACGACAAAAAGAGCCCCATCATATATAGTTTAGGATGCTTCCTATGTACATGCTCACATGATATATCATAGGATGGCACAAAATGCACCACAACATGCTTTAAACAATTATAAAGACACAACACAACAAACAAACATAATTAAATTGCTCTCGACATCCATCAATTCTAATATATAAATACACGATAAGATACAAGAATAGGCTGACGCATAACACCATTGCTTGAATAAAAATTTATAAACTAGATAATAAATACTTGTACATGTTAATACGTCCTTGCAGTTTCAGCACTAGAACATGAGATATTTCTTTGTTATATAAAGATAAAGAGCAAGTTTCACATAGATTAATACCGAAGCTTGATATAGACCATTGAGTGGTAGGATATCCACCGTTAGGGGTGTAAACGAGCCAAGCCGGCTCGCAAGCTACTCGGGATCGGTTCGAAAAAAGCTCGAATCGAGCCGAGCTTAAACGAGCTCGAGCCCGAGCTCGAGCTCACATCATGGCTCGTTTACTAAACGAGCTTGAGCCCAAGCTTCAGACATCGAGCTCGAGCCGGCTCACCCTAAACGAGCTTTTTGTTTTATATAATTTTTTATTTACATATAAAATATATATAAATATATATGTACATAAATCATATTTATTATATATATTTTTATGATAAAAACTTATTAAATAATATATATTATGTTAAATATAAAAAAGTTTCCTCATAAACAATTATAAAAAAATAAAATTTTAATAATTTAACAATAAACGAGCCTAGCCCGAGCCGAGCTCGAGCCTGATAATTTTTTGGCGAGCCAAACTCGAGCTTTAGAAATAAAACTTCAAACGAGCCGAGTTCGAGCTTTCTAAAACTAAAACGAGCCGAGCTCGAGTCTAAGCGATCTCGGGCTCGGCTCGGCTCGTTTATACCCCTATCCACTGTGTTAGAAAAAAGTGGTTAGTCTTCTATTATGGTCTATAAAGTTGACAAAAAAGGATGTAAATAAACAGCAAGTCTGTTACCATGGTGTATAAGGTAAAAGTTAAACACCATGATCCAAGGGTCATACATGAAGAAGCAAATATTTTGAGATGCATATGTAAAATCTAACGAGTAAAAGTTAAATACTAAAAGACACAAACTAAGTTGTTATACAAATTATCATTAACAACATGATAGACTGGTATTTATTTGTATGTTCTATTAGAAATTTCAACACTAAGAGATAGTTATACTAGGTAGAAGTGAAGATGATGCTAGAACATGAACAACAATATCACATATAGCAACAACTAAGCAAGAACTCGACCAACACGTGTAAGAAATATGTGGAACCCATTCGAGTGGAGCATGTTTTAAACTATAATTGAGAATTTTTTAAAAAACAAACATAGTTATTATGATGTTTAACGTTAACAAACCATGAGGTTTTTTGAAAGACAAATGTAAGATTAATAATATATCTTGTGACTTGACTAAAACCAGTTTCAAAAAATCAAGATTGAAAAAGAATACAATGTATCAATCGATGTATTATTTACGATCAAAATTCATGGCCTAACAAGATAATGTTTGGAATGTATCACATACAACTTTTTTAATCGATTTTTAAAAGAAACTAGAAACTAAAATTAATTTCTTTGCAGGAACGAATGTTATTCCAACTTTATTTTAATTAAAACAACTGGAACTTTATTTTATTTAAAAATAATGAGAAGAAACATTCCTCCAGGAAATAAATTCTTTAAGCTTAGAAGAAAGTCACATTCTTATATACATCCAGCTTTTTTATTAATCTTTTATCCATCTATTTAATAAAATGAATACTCTGTTTTTCTGTTTAAGATAACTATACTGTTTCTAGATAAATATATAGATATAGATATTTATAAAATAAAGTATTAACTAAAGAATTAATAATTGCTAGCAATAAGTTGGATTGATATTTCTAGTCTTCATGGTTTAGCTGTCATGCTTTCTGATTGCTAATCTTACTTACCTTATAAAGTACATATATAATAATATCATTATGAATTTTATATCAGATACAGATATATAAACCTAAAAGTACAAGATATTTTTCTTAAAATAACCTATATATATATATATTTAAATTTACTAATGTTTTTATGTTTATTTATATTCGTTTATCTATGTTCGTTTATTTATGTTTGTATTCATATTACCTAGTAATCATATGATGTAGAAACATGGACACAAACTCAAACGAAACAAAACCGTAACCATGGGCGGAGGATTGTGAGGGCCGGGGGGGCGTCCCCTCTTTTTTTTCGTCGGTAGTGTTAAATTTTAGTCCGGTAGTGAAAATTTTTGGCCCGGTAGTATAAAATTTTATAAAAATATCGAGTTCGCCCCCCTTAAAAAAAATAATTTCGCCCCCGCCCCCCTACGGGGATGTTCAAGCTCCACCACTGACCGTAACCATGTTTTTACATACATACATCTTTTTTACTTTTTAAAATAACTCTAATATATTTTATATCAATAAATTATACTTACATTTTGCACGATTTAAAATCGTGAACTCATGATCTATTAAACAGAGAAGAAATACTGTTAGATATTTTATTGTAATTGGATTGACTAATGTCAATGTGATCATAATATCCATCAAACGAGTTAGGAGGTGCGGAGTGCACGCTTGTTTGAGTGTATTATGATGTTCGATATTGAAAACCTTCTTAGGGGCGAAACACCTAAGCAATGGGGGTTCAAAGAGGGCAGTTTTTCCTGATTTTTTTTCCTTCCAAAACCGAATTGGGTTATCAAGGTTGGATATGTTCTTCTCTCGAATAATTCTTCTTTTGGTTCACGAAAATTCACACATCATAACATAAAAATTATTAATCTCTGTATTCGATTGATTTATTCGGATGAACCACCGAATAATTTCGATCTGAAAGTAATATTTACGACTCTCAGATTATCCAAATGTTCTACAAATACCTCACAATCAAAATATCCTCTTTAAATCACATCCATTCATCTAGTCAGATAAAAGTTAAACAAACAAACACAATCATTCGAATAATAATCCTATATTTTAAAAGAAAAAAAAAAAGAAAAAGCAAAAACTTGGGCCGCAAATCCAGTCGCCGACTTAAATGGAACATGAGTCAAAGCAACACCCACTTGAAGCCGACTTTTCTCCACCAAATCCGTCCAAACCATATGACGAACTCAATGACACAATACAATACTCTCCACCACACGTGGGCTCCTCTTCTCCACACGTGTCGCTCTCTCATTCGCCTTCTATCTCCACTGAAAGCGAAAGGCTGCGTCGACCCCCTCTCTCCTGCTTCTTCGTCGAACCCACGTTTTCCTCCAGATTCAATCCCCCACGTGCCCCTCTATCCCCCCTATTTAGTATTTAACCACCCCTCCACCCTTCTTCACTACTGTCGAATACCCTAACATACAAACCCTACAAGTCTACAATCAACAGGAGGAAGAAGAAGAAGTTAAGAGGATTTTTTTTTTGAATTTTTGAAGATGACTGGAGATTGTTTGGAGTTGCCACCGGGCTTCAGGTTTCATCCTACTGATGAGGAATTGGTTATGCATTACCTCTGCAGGAAATGTGCGTCTCAGACGATTTCGGTTCCGATTATTGCTGAGATTGATTTGTATAAGTTCGATCCATGGCAGCTTCCTGGTAATTTCAATTTCTTTTTGTGTTGATATTGTTTATTGAGGTTGATTTGTTTGATTTTGATTCGGTTACGTCGGTTGATTGAAGTGTTTGTGTTCAATTTTGAGAAACAATCGCTAATTCCTGTGATTTTGTTTTCAAAATCGATGCTGATAGTGTACTTTTTTAAGAAATCGGTGAAAACCGATCGAAATTTGGGGAAATGATTAGATTTGATGATTCTGCTACAGAATTCGATTTTGATTTTGAACTTTGATCACGAAATTCACGGTGTCGAGTGCTTTTATCCGATTCTAACGAAAAAATTATGGTTTTTGAAACACTCATGATTCGTTTTCGGTTACTTTCATCTAGAAATCGATGCATACCGAACGTAAAGAACATCGAAATTGGGGAAAATCATCAATTTCAATGATTCCGTTTCAGAAATCGATTTTGGTCTTATAATTTAGTCACAAAATTCACCATGTCAAATGAATTTAAATTCCATCAATTCGTTTAAATTGGTCTAAAATTGACAAGAAGAATGAAATTTCATGAATCTGTTTCAGACACCTGTGATCTGAATTAGGATAAACTGATACTGATTCTGTTATTGTTTATTGATTTGAACAGAAATGGCTCTGTACGGAGAAAAAGAGTGGTACTTCTTTTCGCCTAGAGACCGAAAGTATCCCAACGGATCTCGGCCAAACCGAGCTGCCGGAACAGGTTACTGGAAGGCCACCGGAGCCGATAAACCCATCGGAAAACCGAAACCCGTCGGGATCAAGAAGGCGTTGGTGTTTTACGCCGGTAAAGCCCCGAGAGGCGTCAAAACCAATTGGATCATGCACGAGTATCGTCTCGCTAACGTTGATAGGTCCGCGGGCAAACGGGCCAACAATCTAAGGGTATAAATTACTACACCTTAGAATACTGTAATGTTGTACGTGTTAATGTTATTAGTGACTAAATGTTTTGTTATTGTGTTTTTTGTGCAGTTAGATGATTGGGTGTTATGTCGAATATACAACAAGAAAGGTGTATTGGAGAAACACTTGACATCGGATATTAAATCATCACCATTTTCCGAGATCGAAATGGATATAAAGCCCGAAATCACAACATATTCTCCGGTGAACAACGTGTCGTCGATGCACCAACGATCATCAATACCGCATCATGCCACAAACGACACGTTTAATTTCGAGCCGTCTGAGTCGGTTCCAACGTTACATACGGATTCAAGTTCCGAACACGAGAGAGAAGTCCAAAGTGCGGTTAAAAAAGACGAGTTTCAGTTTAATTATATGGATTCTTTTACAGATGACGCGTTTACACCTCAAAACCAGTATTATAGCGATTATCAACTATCCCCGTTACAAGATATGTTTATGTTCATGCCAAAGTCATTTCAAATGTGATACAACTATTATTCTCACGTGTGAACATGAATTGGGGGTGTGGGCCGATATGTACAACCATTGAAGCACGACGTACAAGGTTGAAAAGGGCAAAAGTTGAAAGGACATTAGGTGTGGCCCAAGAGCAAGTGGGCTTGTTGACTTTTAGCCGCCCATTAACCAAACGAAGAAAATAATAGTGGACAAAATTGACAATTTTGAATGCTCAGTCCTAGGTTCATTGTATATATATCATCAAAACTATAAGCTTTATTTAATAATATATTAAATAATCTTTAATGATATAGAAGTCACGTTAGTAAATCCATTGGCCCCATGTAGCATTCTTTCATGAGAGAATTTTCTTTCTTTCATTTATTAGTATTTGTATACTTTAAAGAGTTCAATCTAAAAGGATTATAATGATTTTTATGTAGTACATGTGTTCCTTACTTTCTTAACATAATTTATATATAATCACATGAGATAGGATGGAGAAAAGTTCATAGATGCTTAAAAAAGTTGTTTGTCACCACTTAAAAAGGATTGTATTACTATTAATTTTGTCAGTCCCTAAGATCCTTTTTACAATTTATTTTTACCACAAGAATAAAATTTCAATTATACAAGTAAAAACCAATTAAACACCTGGTAAACAATGACCGATTTTACGACCAAAATCCTTCGCGTCTAAATCTATGACGACGGATTCAACAATAACTAACATGTGACAAATTAGAAAAACATTAGATAAGAAAAATGATATTTTGGAGGATGGCATGTATTGCAATTTAAAAAAGCAAACCAGAATGAGAATCTATAGGTTTTGACACAGTTTTAAGTTATATTAAATGATGTCACTTAGACCTTATCAACATGTGCTGTTTTTTTGTCTTTTCTAAAGTTGGTGTTAAGTTTATCTCATCATCCCGTGTCGTTATCCACATGTTGATGGCGTTTATGTTGATTTATTTCGAAAGGTTATTTTCTTATGGCTAAATATTATTTTATTTATATGCATGCTAACTTTTAATATATTATTTAAATTATAATATAGTGGTTTTCCTAGTTTAATAACGACATATATTATATAATCGTTTTATAATTAGCTAGAACTAAGGCATGCTTCGTACATAATCTAATGTGAAGTTTTCAAAAAAGAATTTTTAATTGAGGTACTTTCTATAATTTTATATCATTATACTATACCATCTCATTATAATCTAATTGAGGTACTTTCTATAACATCGATAAATAGAATTTTATTAAATATAAAAAAAAATGTTAAATAATATTATTAGTAATTAAGGTAATTATTTAATAGGAGAAAAAGACGGGAAAATTTTGATAAGTATGATTGTGGTGTTGACACGTGTCATCACAAGATAACTTTTGATTAGAGTAGGAAAATTAGGTGTAAAATAGGTCTATTTTGAGTATTAACCACAAAATCGTATTTAATTGAATTGGCTCGTGCTCTTTAAGAACTAGGCATCCATGCGGGTTCAATTCCCTGCGCTAACAATTGTTTATCTTGGGTTTTTTTCATTTTTATTTTTTGCTTTGGCTTTTATTATAAATTCTTAGTAAATCATCTATTTTAAATTATCAAGCCACAACGTGTGACGTAAAATACTTTATTTTATGTATGTATTTTAATATGCATAACTTATCCACCGTAAGCTCGTACGTTTCTGTTAATTTTATACCGACAAAAAATATCTATACCATTATAAAGTCATTATGTTTTGAACTTTATCAGTACCGAGTCGCCGCAGTTTAATACGTTTTTTTTATATACTTAACTATATTGATGTCACCCATAACACGAATAACTAAGTTCGCAAACACTCGCATCACATGGGCTTAATTTCCGGTTAAAAACATTACTAAAGAAAAGTTATATAATATAAACATTAGTAAATGAGAAAGTAGTGTGAATCGTTTTTTGAGTAAGTAGATTAGAAAACCACATGTGGTTTTTAGAATGCATATAGTTGAATGTGATCCGTTTGTTGGACGAGTGGATGTAGTTGAGGTGGCACATGTGGTCTTTATCAATATAATTTATTTCTACTTATGGATAAGTTTTAGTATTTTACGTTTCTTCAAGAACACTTCGCTTATGGCTAGTTGTGTTTATATCCACTTCTCTTTTTAGAGAATTTTCATGTGGTTTTTCATGTTTTGTGTTTGTTTAGACTCTTGAGTGATTTTACTAATAGATTTCCTATTTGGTATTACAATTCGATTCTTGACCACTAAAAACTCGTATCCAACCCCTTTTCACACACCCAAAAATGTCCAGGTGGGTAGTGTTCTGTGTGTGTGGGCTTCATCACAACTTATCACACCTCACTACACATGATCTTAAGTAACCATTTTGAGCATTTTAGGGGTGCAATAGAAATATAGTTTTTTATAATAATAAAAAAAAAAGATAAGGTGGGATAACTAAAAGAAGTTACAAATGAGAGAATTAGGTCTCATACTATAGTAATTAAATGTTTAATATATAGATTCACCTAAAATTGGTTCTCCCAATTCTATATATAGAATGTTTTCGAATTGAGTGATATATCCTCTACGTAAATATACATAGATAAATTATATATATAAGTCGATCAAATGTAAAAAATTACTTAAATAAAGGTAGAATTTCATTTCTATAAAGGTTTAATAGTTAGATTGTTTACTTTAATAGAGAAATGACCTATAAAAGCAACAAATATATATACGAAATTATAAAAGATTTTAGCAAATGATTAAATCTAAATTGGAAAAAGGTATGGTTTATGTATTTTACTCTAATACAAACAAATCTCCTATAGTTAGTGATAAAAATGTAAATGGTTTATATAAGTTGGAGGTAACATTGTTTGAACCGGAAAGCTAAAGACAATAATATTTTATTAAAAAACATTTCGTTTAGTTATAGGATTGATGCTAGCTTGCAAGTTACACCGTCTTCTTATGACTTTAAATGTCATTCTTATCTTAATTTGAACAAATTTTCTTGGTCAAAAGCTGATATATTTATAATTATAAAAAACACGTTTGTTTATAGTAATCATACTCTATGGAAAAACAGAACTTTAAACTACATAATTTATTTCATGAGTTGGTTGGTGATAACTTTGTTTGAAAATGGAAGTCAAAATATTTGTAATTACTGCTAATTCCATGCTTATCATAATTCACACTATTGGTCAAACAACACAAATTCGTCGTCCCTCATCATCTCCAATCACATTTTTTTAATATAATAGTGCAATTACCAAAAAAAACTCAATTATATATATGATTTTCTAAAGATTTATAATGTTTATAAAATTTAATTGAGTGAAAATGGGAACTAAATAAAACCATTCACATCTAATTTCTGGATCAACCTAACCCATATAATATGTAACTTCTTATAGAGTTTGGAAGTTGAATGGTATTATATGTACGTAATTTTTTTATTCGTTTGGGTTTTAATTCGGATTGTATATGTGTAGCATTAAATTTGTTATAGCTTTTAAAACTAGTACATGTTTATAACTTCTAATCTGAGTTTCTAACATAAAGTGTACATTGTAAATATTTAAGAGATGAAAGAGAAATAACTAATTATTTAGAGATAAACATAGATAATAGACTACCATAATACCATTTTCATTAAATTTTCAATATTAAAAAATAATGAGTGGTATTGATTAGTTTTTTAGTTCTCATAAAAATAAAAAAATTAGAAATGGAAAAACCTTTGACATGTAAGAAGTGATTAGAGCGTTCCATGTAGAAAAAAGATACACACCTCGAAGAAAATAATAAAGTCTACACATACGAGTCATATACAACCCCCTCCCCTCTTGTTTCAAATGTTTGTAGCTTTTTACACGTAATTATTTTAAAAATTATAAAACCATACATTCAAGAATATTTTTATCTTTAATATATATATTTTTAAATACTTATTTTTCTAAAAACCATGAATTAAGAGTTTATGCATGGTGCTTTTTTAATTTTCGTACATGACGTTTTAACACACTGATAAAATAAAGCACGTCAGTTGCAAAACATTTATTGTATCTAATAAAAGAAGGTTTATTTTGACACTTGTCAATCTCTAAACCCACCATTTTACCACTTGTTATTTTCTTGTAGATAACATCAAATCATTTTCCCTCCGGAAGGGTATTATAGTAATTTAACACTCAAACTAATTTCTCTCTCTTATTAAAAAATAATTTTACTAATTGCTAAATTTCACTCTCTAATTTAGACTTTTTAAAATCAAATTATCATAATAAAAATAGATTTTATTAAGCAAATTAAAAAACACATCTTTTTATTAAAATATAAATAATAAAAAAACTTATATAATATTAAACTTTCTAAAACACTAAACCTTTTTTAAACAATATATATATTGAATCAGTCATTTATTAAAAAATATTATAAAAAATGAAATTTTCTAAATGCAGTCTTATTAAAACAACCAAAATAAGTACAAACTAGAGTTGTTAACAAACAAGATTGTTATATAAAATAAATTTTTATAAAAAGTCTTAAATAAATATTTAAAAATAAAACTATTTAGATAAGAGAGTTAAAAAATAATACTATTGTTTTAGTACTTGAACTATTACTTAGATATAATTTTAATCATATCTTATATTAAAATATCATACTATAACTTTTCGTGTCCATTACTAACTAAAATCCATTTATTAAATGGGTTTCTAGACTATTTATCTATTTGGCTGTCTATCTATCTATCTATTTATTATTAAGACAAATTAAGATAAGACCTGACACAATTATAAGTCTCGTCATACTAATTTTTTATTTCTCGCTATTATTAATAATAATATTGAATACTAATAATATTGTTCATACCATTTTCAAACTAAAAATATATAATTTAATAAATAAAAATCTATTTTTTAATTATAAACATACTTAAAAAAAAGTTTTATAAAACACTGAATAGAATGAGCTTTTTAAAGAAATTCATTTTTCTTAAATTAAAATATTTAAAAACCATAATTGTTTTATAAAACAAAATTTTTAAAAAAATATGTTTTTGTTTATTTACTTAAAATAACTATTATAAGTAATTATAATTATATTTTATCTTTAAACATGGTTTGATTAATTCAAAAAAATTTTATTACTAATTATTTAATATTTTATCTGTTAAAACCGTACAGTACATATGGTACTAACCTAGTATGACATATTAAACATCATGTTAAAATTAAAGCCAGAAACATAAACACTATCATCAAATCTAAATCACTGTGTACAAAATATGTAAAAAGCCATGTAATAAACCCCCAAATCAAGGTTGCATAAAGTCACTTGTTGTAAAACATGACGAGAAACTAAATACCATGTTGAAAGTTGACCATAAAATGATAAAACAACATCACAAAATCTAAGACTTCATACACTAAAAGTTATAATTCATGTACAAAATGCTTCGTCCAAGGTTAATTGAACTCCCTAATTGTAAAACACAACTAAAACTTCACGCCATGTTAAAATTTTACTCAAACGATGTAAAACATCATCACTAAATCTAAATTTTATGTACAAAAAGATAAAATATCATGTACAAAATGCTCAGATGAAGGTTAAATTAAGCTCGTCGGTTGTAGAACACATATACAAACTAAACCTCATAACACATGTACACACTAAACCTTATGTTGAAATTTGACGCCAAAAGTGTAAAACATCATTACTAAATGTTGAACGTATGCCATGTACAAAAAAGTTAAAAAGCTATGTATATAACGCCTAGTGTAAGAATTCTAAAAACAAATTATATATATTTAACATAACAAGACCATACTCATATTAAAATAAAAAAAATATTTGATTTTATAGTGTGTATATATTAAATTACAGACCCTCTTATGATAAATACATAAAGGAAAAAAGAAAAAGAAAAAGAAAACATCGTAATTTGTAGATCGTTTGCATCCTTGTATATATTGCCGTTTAATTGGGTTTGTTTGGTTGTGGTTGAATTTATTTTTCCTTATTTTGGCATGTTTATCATTGGTTCATTTCATTTAGTCCAAAAAGTTGTATGGATATTAAAAGGTCTTTGTTGTGGAGCTCCTCGAAGTACATCTTATGGTCTTTGTTGTATTTATCACTTGTATCTTTCGATGAACAAGTGCACGTTATTTTTAATGTGATATCATCAATCAATCGCTACTCACTTTAACCCATCCACTAGGGGTGTTAGAAATCTTATTATTCAAATGGACAATATTGAAAGGAATCGTTGATTTTTTTATTATTGGATTAGTATAGTCAAAATCAAACTACTATTTTGGATTATTCTTCTAATGTAATAAGAAACGAATGGTAAAAAAAACTAATAGTAGTTTATTTTTCTTATATACACAATCTCTTATTAACTTATTAATCTTTTATTTAAATATATCTAATATTACTCTGTTAATTTTGTGATATGCGCAAAACGACGTGAAGGAAAAAAACGAATGAATTTATTTTTTCTCACCGCAAAAGTTTGTCTCTCTAGACGGTAAGAATGTGAAGAGAGAGAGAGAGAGAGAGAGAGAGAGAGAGAGAGAGAGAGAGAGAGAGAGAGAGAGAGAGAGTCCGAACATGCTACATTAAGGTTTGTGGACAGTAATAGACAAGAATGCTCAAACATTATAGGTGTGAATAATCAATATCTTCAGGACTATCAAACCTCATTGTAATTTTTTTTTTGGAAACATCATGAAAGTACATGGATCATACCTGAACATATTAATAGCAAAGGGTAAAAGAAATATCAGTTAAATAATAGAAGTTAGGGGCTGTTTGGCAGCCTCTTAATCAGCCTCTTAATGATTCAGATGTCTGAATGGTTCAGCATTTAATGGTTCAGACTGTTTGTTTCGCGAGCAAATGTTTGAATGTTTCAGGCATTTGTCTCTGAATGGTTAAGCATTATACTAATGTTGAATGATTAAAAGGTCTAATGCTGAATGGTTAACACCTCTTATCTGAATTAGTCAGACATTTGCCTTTGAATAGTTAAGCAATATACTAGCTTTTAATGGTTCAGACCTCTTAATGGTTCAGCAATTAATGGTTCAAACCTCTTATTGATTCAGTACTTAATAATTCAGAAGGTGTCAAACAGCCCCTTAGATTATTGTGTGTGGGTGGTCTCTTGATCTACCGGCATCTGAAGTTTAGTCTCATTAAAAGAATTTATGTTCAAGCTTCACGAAGTAGATAATAGGTAAACTTTATGAGTAGATTTTCACTACGCTTGAAAAGTTGAGTATATATACTATTATAATAATTAAGTAACAATTAGTCAAATTAATGATGTAAGTAATTCATTGAATTCGAGACAATTATAACATAGGGAATGTAAAAAGGGGAAGACTATGAGGTGGATGAGAAAGAGAAGGAAGTTCAGGCATGCTATATAATGGTTTGCAGCACGTAATGGTCAAGGATGCCCAAACGTGAGTAACCACTATCTTTTAAGATTTATCAAGCCTCATTATAAATTTATTTATTTTTTACTAAAACATACATGAAAAAACATGCATCATACCTGAACTTATTAATAGCAAATAATAAAAGAAATAATAGTTATATAACAAAAGTTATCATTTGTTTGTTGTATGTTGATAATCTCTTAACCTAGTAATATAAAAAAATAGATTACATTTTTAGAAGTAGACTTTTATAAAGTTAAAAAAAAATTAAGTATAACATTATAATAATTAAGTAATAATTAGTCAAATCAATCACGTAAGTAATTTGTTGTATTTGAGACAGCTATAACACACGAGTAATCACATTTTCAAGATTATGTATTATAAAAAATATGTTTTTGAAAAAAATATACTAAACCGTCGGACCGATATTATTCACATCGTACTAAACAACAAAAAATAGAATCAATTGAATTGTTATCATCGTCGTTATCAGGGTATTTTCGTCTTTTAAAAGAAACGTGGGCCTCACGCAATGATTACAACTGCAGAAGTAACTTCCTCCACACTATCTTTTCTCTCTCTCTCTCATCTTAATCACATTAACAGAAGTAAACTGCTTCAATCTCATTTCGCAAATCATCTTCAACCCCTAATTAATCTCTTGAAGGTGTGTTTAATTTATCTTTTAATGTTGCTACTGTTCGTTTCGCGCCTAAATAATTACGAATATTATTGATGTTTGATGCATATGAAGTTTTGTTTTGATGTGTGGATTTTCGTATCTTGATTACGTACTTTGACGGAGATTTGTTATTACATCTTGATGAATTTGTCGATTGATTTGTTGTTTTATGTTTATGAAGAATTTTCATAGGGTATTGACTTTTGAGTTTTGATCGTCGGTTTATTTAATTCTAGGGTTTTATTAGAAATTGATGGCAGGATTATTATGATCTTTTTTTTATCACACGGGAACATCAATTGCGACGTTCATTAAAGAATTTGATTTCATCTTTATAGATTGGAGTTACAGTTTTGCTATTTTAGTATAAGAGAGGATGCAAGTGATGTGACGATAAAATTAAGTGAAAATCCTCTTAATTTCAACCGGTTTTCTTCGATTTTCATCAGAAATTGAATTGTAGAGTGTAAATTGGTAATCATCCTTGGTGTGATTACGACACTGATACTTTTACAAAATGTTTTTCTATTGATTCAAAGTAATGACCAAGTTAGTGACGTTCTGATCAGGGGTTTGAAGGCCTGATGATAAATTCAATGTCTAAAGTTTCATTTGATGTATAAGATAGAAATTTTTTTAATAGCCTGCATTTTGATGGGTATAGAATGGTATGCAGATTTTGTTTCTAGGCATCACCGAACATCTCTTGTTATATGCCGCGTGGCATAATGGCCCTTTGTTATAAGATATTACTTGAACTATATGGTTTAGTAGTTTCTACTCATTGTTACTTATGTACAACATGCTTATGTTGAGTGAATGTTTTTACTTATGCTATTTTTTTATTCTCAGGTTTGAATCATGGGTCAATCACTAGGATGCATTCAAGTGGACCAGTCTAATGTAGCTGTGAAAGAACATTTTGGCAAGTTTAATGATGTACTTCAGCCTGGTTGTCACTGTATGCCCTGGTGCTTGGGGTATAGGTTGGCTGGTCAACTTTCATTGCGTGTGAATCAGCTTGATGTTCGTTGTGAGACAAAAACAAAGGTTTTTGCCTTTCTTTTCCGACCATGAATGATCGTATCTAGTAATATTTCCAAAATTTCTTTTGTTGCCTATTCTTATGCAGCTACAGATATTTGGTTGCCAATGCCAATTCCCATATGCCATATGCTATAAACTTGTTAAGAGTATATACACATTGATTTAGATTGCGGTTTAGAATACACTTTTTATTAATTTATTGATTAGTATGTGTTCTTTGCAGCAGTCTAATATATTGTTTGCCTGATATCTGGAAAGATTTACTCTTTCAGAAGTTTAATTGGATCATGTTGGTATCATTTCAGGATAATGTCTTTGTTACTGTGGTTGCTTCCATACAGTACCGTGCCTTGTCTGAGAAGGCCGCTGATGCTTTTTATAAGCTCTCAAACACAAAGCAACAGATTCAAGCTTACGTTTTCGATGGTAAGATGCCACATATTGTGTGTTATCTGTTGCTTTAGGTTAATGATGGTCTGTATCATTTCAGGACATGTCATTGATTTGTTTAATTCTATCTGTAAGTCTGATTATGCATCAATGTTCTTTAGTAATTAGGGCTAGTGTACCAAAGCTGCAATTGGATGATGTTTTTCTGCAGAAAAATGATATAGCCAAAGGTGTGGAAGACGAGCTTGAGAAGGTCATAGTACTTTTCCATTATTCATTTAAATGTATATCTGCCTTGAAAGATTAAAGAACCTATTTTGTGATCTTATGTTTCAGGCCATGTCTGGTTATGGTTTCGAGATTGTGCAGACTTTGATTGTTGATATAGAACCCGATCAACATGTGAAGCGATCCATGAATGAGATCAATGCAGGTACCTTAGTTTGGTTCCCTGATATATTAACAGCTTTTGTTTCAGCCCATTTAATGTGATGTTTGGTTTATAATCGTTCATATCATGACATACCCAATAACATATGAACTGCAATAACAGCTGCGAGAATGAGAGTTGCTGCAAATGAGAAGGCAGAAGGCGAAAAGATTCTACAAATTAAGCGTGCAGAAGGAGAAGCAGAATCCAAATACTTATCTGGACTGGGTATCGCTAGACAGCGTCAAGCCATAGTGGATGGTCTTAGAGACAGCGTTCTTGCATTTTCTGAAAATGTGCCTGGAACATCAGCCAAAGAGGTTATGGACATGGTGTTGGTGACTCAATACTTCGACACCATGAAAGATATTGGGGCTTCATCAAAATCTAATGCTGTGTTTCTTCCTCATGGACCTGGTGCTGTCAAAGATATCGCCTCGCAGATCCGTGAGGGTCTCCTTCAAACTGAAACTGCTCAGGCTTAGTTTACTCTAGACCTAGAGCTTAACTTTGTTCTGAAGTGATTGAATACACTATATGATGGTAATACTCCTATGAACATATTAGGGTAGTATGATGCATATATGGGTATGAACATATTAGGGCTTTTCTCTGGTAGTATCGATCCTCGTATATTGTTTGGGTCTATGTACATTGTGTTTTCACTTTACGAAATTGGGTCGATTTGCATATCTAGTTTTCTCTAGGACTCTAGGTGGATGTTTCTAAGTTTGAACCTCAGAGTTGCATTTCAATACCGCCACTTCTTCAGTCCAATTTATTTTATTTGCATTGATGATAACTATGAAATTGTGCACTCATAAAAGTCATAAAACTTACATACGTTTAAGAAAATATGATTATTTTTTAAGTAAATTACCTTGCATTCTAGGTAGTTGTGTTTTCCTAGATTAAGAATTATCCTTTCAGTATATTATAGTTAGTTTACTGATAACTAAAAAAATGATACCATCTCTAAGAGGCGTTAGGGTGTGAGCTTTTAACTGCTCTGGAAGCAGAAGCAGTAGTGAAGACTAGCTCGAAAGTGAATTATACTTTTCATTCGTATTCAAAATTAAACAAATCATTTATAACACATAACAAAAGTTATTATGTCACTACTTTTTAATATATATGTTGATCACATTTTACTTGTTATTAATGGATTGTGATTTAATTTAGTTATTATCATGCACACAATTGCTGCTACAGCACAATGCATCTAAAAACAACCTTGGCAAAAAAAGAGTACTCGATGATTAACCAAAGCAACAAGCTAAACCTCTGGAAATATATCCACCATCCATGGGTAAGTAGAGAACATATCTAAAAAGATGATGGCAAATTATTCTACGTTCAAGAAAATCACCATAAGTGTGTAAAGACCAAAAACAAAACCCTTCTACTCAAGCTGATTAAACCATGTCATCATGGCTTAAGAGCCAAGGCAAGACCAAACTTAGCACTCTTGTCGATAGCTTTGGTGTCAACTTCTCCTGAAACAGTGAAGAGGGATTTGGGGCGCCATTCATGCTGGATAAGAGCATTTGCCTTGCCAAGGTTGTCAATGCGGGCCTTGACGGTAGTCAATGGGTCCAACGCATGCTGTGTGCCAACCGTGATTGTGTTCTCATTGGTTGAGAAGCTGTGCTTCACTTCCGCACCCACTGCTGTGTTGGTCAACGGCTTCACGATGTGGTAGTATGATGCATTCAGAGAGTCACCCTTGTCATTCCTGCGTTATCGTATTATTATGTGTTAAGTGTTCAGGGAAGATGAGAGAGATTTAACTCTAAATTTTTTTAGACGAGCCAGTATTTGAGTTAAATTTAAATTTTGAAGGGGATAAAAAAAAGTAATTCGAAAACTTGATTTAAGAGATTGGTCTACACGTTATAAAGTTCAGTGATGACATAAACAAATGCTTACAACCTTCTATGCTATTTTATTGAAATATATTGGATCAAAAACAAATGATAATCCATGTACTCATATCTAAAACATAAAGTCCTTGATAAGAAAAAAAAGGTCAACCAAACCGGATCCAAACCGCCCAATAAAAATACCCCATTTTGACCCATTACCCACAGCCCACTAGAGCATGAACTTCAACAGATTTTTTCTGCTACAGAAACTGGAGAATATAATGGAACTAAGGAGCAGCTAATATAAAAAGAAACAAATATACTACAAAGAAAACAGGTCAAAAGCACCCCAAAGTGTCTTTTCAATGAAAAAAGACTCATATGTTTACTTATACTTGAAAGATAATAATAGGAAGAGTATAACTTTGTAGTCATACTGTCATAGTTGACAGACTAGTCTCTTATATGAAATCCTAAATCTTTTGAACCAAGTGTTTGGGTCATTCCATCGGGCGAGAAACTTCCTGAATTTAAACCGTTTTTACTCAACCAGTCAACCTATGACCTATATTGTGATATCCATCAACTAACTAGGTCTAGCCACCCTAAACACGAGTAGTTTTGATTTAAGGAATTAACCACTCACAGAGTCAATGCAGCAATAAGGTCAGCATTGGAGAAGCTGATGCCAGCATTACATTTGGTAAAGTTTCCAGTTTTGGTATCGAAGGAAACATCTGTACCAATAGCAGCAATGTTGGTTCCCACCACGCCAGAGAAGTTGACAATTGGGTTTGCAGTCAACCCAATGCTCGTGGAAATTCCAGCATAGTCATGCAAGTATTGCAGTTCCAACTATCAGAATAGTAACTAGTTAGCCGTGTTTATACCACCATATAAAATACACATATCAAGAAGCAGTTTAATTTTCACATACCTTGCCAGACCTCTGATCAGGAACTTTGAAACTAAAGATTGCCTTCAGCCCAGGGGCAGGTTCATCAACCAAAATGGTTGTGGAAAGCTACAGTAATATTGCAAAAAAAGAAACAATCAACACACTGTTTATATTTCCATTAACAGTGTCTGTGAAACATATGAACTATAAAAATAGAAATAATAACAGATAAACAAGAATGATGAAAGACCAAAAAGCAGAAGAAAATATGAACAGCAAGTAGAATAACCGTCCTACATTAGAGCTTGTGTCGACTTTGATATCAGTAGTAATATTGTTCCTCTTTAATTGGGTATTGACATCTGCAAGAAACAAGTCACCTTTCTTTGTTCCAGATGATGTGATTGCCTGCAATGTATTGAAAGTGGATATGTTAATCTAGTGAAAAGAATATTCAGAGTTTACCACCAATACAGAGACTGAAACACAATGTACAATATATAGACAAGGTCTTCATTTTATAAAACAGATGTATATAAAATTTAACTACTTAAACTGACACATATGAATATGGCAATCAAGCTCACAAGAGTTTGTGCGTTTTGAAAGACCAAAACTCTCCCCAATGAAACTCCACACATACATACTACATACAAAAACATAAGTAAACATCATTGCTCAGCACATATGATCCTAAGAACAACCAAGAAGAACCTTTAAAAATGAGGGTAGATCATCATACATGAGAAGCCATTTCGACATGATCATATTATGTTTTTAGAGAAAAAGGTATAAGTAGCTTATGTAAGTACACTCCAAATAAAAACAGAAGACAGATAATGATGTTAATCTTTAAATCCACACATTAAGACCATAAGATTAGCAAATCCACTACATTCATCTACCGTCATCCAAGATGGTAGGGACTAACCCTAGCTTTCTAACAGACATCTTAAGGTTTGTTTATAACTGTCATCAGAATCAGATACTCAAACTTCATAGAATACAAATAAAGCAACTGCAACACATAACAACTATCACAATAATTCTATGAGTTTTCTACGCCTCGTTTATAGAAACAATGTCCGACAAATGTAAAACAACGATGAAACGCAATATACTGAAGAGACTGACCCATAAACTTGAATATACCCAAATCATCTCCATGAGCATGCACACCCATAAACAAAACTCTACCGACTACTATATAGCAACAACAAACCCACACAATAATCTGCTAATCTTCGTCTAACAATGTCGAAACATAAAGTAATGAAACAGATCAACATATACGAAAGAAGAATACTCACAACTCCAGTAGGCGAATAGGTCGTGATGGTGAACTTATGGTCTCCCTGGTAATCCCTGTACAGAAGATCTTCACTCACACAAAACAAAAACAGATTCAAATCAACAAATGCGTATCCAACAAACACAAGGTAAATAACCGCACACATATATCGAACATTCAAACCATCAAACTCCAATACATACACATACAAACAGCTATCGAAATCAAATGAGAGAAAGAGAAACAACCTCTGGCTTTTTTGCCGATGTCAGTGTAGAGACCAGGACCTTTAGCCATGGATTCTTGTAGCTTAAAATGGAAATTGAAGACGACGAAATGAAGATGACGAAGTGAGGTACGCTATTCGCTTTTATAGGGCAGATGAATTGGGGGAAAAGAAAGCCCTAATTTGTAGTGACTGTGTGATTCTTACGTGTCTGTGGATGATTTTGGACCGTTGGATTGGGAAGATCGGTGGTGGGATGCGTTTAGGACCGTAGATTTTAAGGGGCAGAAGATAATTAATTTGGAAATCTGATTATTTATTTATAAATTGAGGTTAGCAGTTATTTTATCATTTCTTGGAGAAGAAGATAGGATAAGATTTCGATTTTCATGAGGCATAAGTTAAGTTATTTTAAGTTTGGTATTATATATTTTGAGAAGTAATATGAATTATATTAAGATAATTGTTATTTTCTCTTAATTTAATTATGTGCTTGTTGATATGATCAGGGCCGGCCCCGAGAAACCGGAAAAAACATTGGGTCATGGGCGAGTGAAAAAAATAGACCCTTATAAAATAAAATTAATAACTTGTATATTAAGAGTGTATAATACGACAATAAATGTTAAACCAATAAACAAAAGTATTGTAGCAAAATTCATCTAATTTACTTACTGATGCGATGGTGAGACTCTTCTAGCGTTTTTCAAATGAGTTTAGATGGGATAAATGATAGTGAACTAAACTAGTTACATGTTAATGAACCCTAAGGTTCAATAGGTTAAAATAATAAAAAAGGCATAAAATTATTATTGAGTTTGTTAATGAGTTTATTAATGACCTATAGTTTTTTCTTTAAAAATATATATACATACACATATAATATAACTTTTTAAAAAAAATTCGAGCCCCTAAGGAGATCGGGCCCTGAGCAGTCGCCGGCCATGGATGTGATTATGACATATAAAAGATAAAGAGAGAGATGATATCAATTACTCAAATATCTCATAAATTAGATAAGAAAAACATTTAAAACAGCACTCATAAGTTTAACCTTATAAACTTATATAAAAAAGAGACTTGGGTGAGGAGACTTAAATTAAATAAGTTAATCTTTTATATACAATATTACAAAAACCATGTAATTATATGTTTCAAACGTTTATCTCGGATTTAGATACTAGTTGAAGCAAGTTCTACAAAACGTGAGACTAATAATCACAACTAAATGTATACTTTTGTGATGATTGCATGACTAGAGAAGCATGTCGTCAAATATAGGAGAGCGCATGGTGCGGGCCCAAATGTGAAGGAGCAATGTACCTCATTTCTTGAGGCTTATAATCGTTGATCCAGTTGGGCTTCACTAAAATGATCATAATTCGAGCTACAAGTCTTGTTTTTTGGAGGTCTAAGATCGTTCCGGCCCAAAAACGGCTTATTTTATATGTCTTTTAATTTTTTGTCTTATTTATAGTTTTTATTGGCCTTTGTTTATGACACGATTTTTAAATCGTTTATATTTTGAGGCTCATTCGACTTTTAACTTGATTTTGTACTCATGTAAACATCGGGAGATGCTCAGTTTTGAAGTTTATGAAAAATTAATTTTCTCCCTATCACAATTTACAAAGTGAGTGTAGTGTTTGATTATTCAGATTATTAGTATTCTGTGAAATCAACGATAGTTAGAAGAATTATTTCTGGTATTTTTTGTTAATCAACATGTTCAATTAGTTATCTTGTGTTTCCGCCTACATCAGCGCATCTAAAAGAATACCTCTAACTAGTCTGATCTATAGAATTAAACTCAAAAGAAAGAGCACGTCCATTAGGGGTTAAGCCTAAATAACTTCTTATAACAAGAGGTCTCGTCCAACTATGGAGCAAGTTGTATCCTCCTCCCTCTCATGTGCTCTAGATTCCTACATATCCTTAAAAGACAGAGGAGAAATGAAGGATTTGCAATGATGAACATGATCTGAGCAAAAGGCGCTGCTTCACGATGAGTTTGTTCATCTCATGGGACCGATTCTTGTTTTTACACGCCCTAACATTCGCTTATCAGTTTGCTAGACCCACTAATATGTTTTCTACCCTGTTAAGATCATTTGTGTTCGTGTTTGGGTCCAACATGGTGACACTAACATTTCTTTGTCTCACGTTCAAGTCGAAGTGTTATTTCCAAGTTTTGGTTGAATTATTAAGAATAGTGGATGTAGATAAATATTCAGCACTCAGCAGGGTACCACATGCACTAGACATAACAATATGGATGGATTGGGTAATGTTAGGGATTTTGTTTGTTTGAAATGATAATGATAATAAAATATTGTGATAATGTTTTTTATAATCATGTATGAAAATCACTTTCCAAAAAGTGGCACCGGATCTTTTAAGCACCTAGTATGAAGAACTTTAATATGACACATAAAACAAACTTTGATCGACAAGTTGTATAATAAGTTTTGTGCTATCATCAATTCTATATTATTTTCGGAGTTTGAAACAAAAGAATTATATTATCTATAAATACTAAAGTGTGTTTTCATTCATGACAATTAGATATGTGTATTTGATATCTTATAACTCTTTTATTAAAGTTTCATCAAACTTAGTAAATGAGATCCTAACTATCATATTTGATCTTTGTGCAAATGATTAATGTAAGGTTTACGGACTCATAAGAGGAAACCTCCCTAAGATCATAGCGATAAAGCATATTAAGGCTAGAGCTTGTGATGTTTAAGGCTTAGAAATATAATACATATATTGAACACTAATTTAATAAACTCGTTTATTACATGGGTTAAACAAATAATATATTGTATAGAATTAAACTTAATAATTATAAACGATATACTAAAACATAATATAATTGGAATTACGTATGAATAATAACTATAAGTAACAAAACAATAATATAAACTTTTTAAATTTTTTTGTTTTTTTCAAAGATAAATTAAATATTTTGTTTCAAAATAACGTTTTAAAAAAATTTTATTTTAAAAAATATCCTTACTATAACTCTTTGCTTTAATTATTTTTGTTTTATAAAAAAATTACTTTAGAAAAAACAAATTTAAAATATTACATTAAAAAATAGTTTCATTTTTTTAGAAAAAATTCTATTATAAAAAACTATTTATATAGAAATAACATTAATAAAAAGATCTATTTCTTAATTTATTAAAAAATTTATTATAATGTAAGAAAAAATAATATCATTAGTAATTAATGTAGTTATTTAGTAGGAGAGAAAAACAAAAAAAAACTTTGAAAAAAATTAATGTTGTGTTGACACGTAACACCCGTATTTACCATTTATATTAGAATAAAAAGATTTTAAACTACTTAATTAGAACCAAACATATGTAACATGTTATTCGGTGCCTATGTTTACTCAAAGTTTATTTTCTGTCAATGTGAATTGATCTGAATATACTTAAATCTATGCAAGCATATAATCTTGTTTCCTAAGTCCTAAGTCCTAGCTTATATTATAACTTAACTTGAAATCTTTTTGGTTTCACTTTGCAGATTCTATTTAACTAAAGTATGTACATGCACAATTAACGTCTTAACCCAAGGCCATCTCATCATCAAAATTGGTCAACTATAGGCCTTTGATCCGTAATAAATTTATTTATAACATCAAAAGGGAATTATTAATTACATAAAATATTCGAAAACACGCTCCAAATTTTAGCATTTTTCTCTTTTATTATATTTTAACATTTAATATTTTTTAAGGCACACGCAAGCTTCATTCGATTCACACAGAAAGGAGTCAATGTTGATGTCATAATCAGCTAATTCCATAGTTTAAATCGACATCAATGCAGGGATCCGTGAAGCAAGCAAACTCATTTTCTTATATATTAAAAGCTGTTGGCAACTTGAAACTATTATTTATAATATATAGTTAACAATGATAATAAGATATGAACAAACCATTATTTGGCTTGATTAATAATAAAATTATTGATCTTTCAAACCAGCAGACGTGCTTGATTACAAACTAATAATATTTGCAAAACAAAAAAAATAGCACTTTTATTTACAACAAACGTGATTTTTGATACATTCTTGTAATTTTCACAGTTCCTAGTTAAATTTATAATCTTTTTGAATCGTGTTGAATCACTGTCACATTGAAAAACGAACATGTATATCTTTGTTGTGAAAATAGTACCGAATAAGACCATAGTTTGTGTTATAGGTTGTGAACTATCATAACCTTTTGGTGAAATGATGCAATGATTCTTGAAATAGTGTGTCCGCTTGATGGTTAAAACTTAAAATTGGTCGTTAATTTTTGTAATCAATCATTAGCAGTGGTAACTAAAATTATCATTTCCTCATGTCATTGTTATACCAACAACTATATAGTTTGATGGCTGCTTTTTTCAGTTACTATTGATCACCCAGTTTTACTTAAATTACAAATAAGTTCCTATTGATAGATCATTTCCTACTAATAGACCAATCAACCAGTTAAATCAAAAGTAATAATGAAAGGCTTTCAAGTGTGAAAATGAAATTTCTCTTGCCCGCTACTCGGTGAGTGGTGCCAAGGGGTGCTACCTCTTGGAAGCCATGTGTTTCTTCGTTGCCGGAAACCACACCATTCTCGAACAAGCATGCACTCTAAATCTCCTATCTTGTATAGATTTATAAGTTGATTACTCTTTGCTCTGAAGTAAATCTCAATCAACACTAGAATCACCAACAAAACTACTAGAATAAAATTACCTAGATGGTATGAAATCATTATCACTATATTCGTGTTACAAGGTTCTTGACATATAAAATACGAGAATAAAATACTTTAAACAATAATAATATCTAGCAAACGTAGATATTATCCGAAGGACGTATATATGTGCATATTTCTAGTAGCACATGAAAAATCGGTTTCTAGTTTTCATGATTCTGAAAATAATACAACATTAGAAGACACTAGAAATGCACTAGACTACAGTTAATTAGAAAGCGTACAACTTTTAACGTATATAACAATGAAGAATGATTCCACGAATAAAAATCATGGACAAAATAAGGTTGGCATCAAGCTGCTTCAATTCATTGCAATCATCAAATTATTATAAAACATAATAAAACAAAATAAACCAACAGTTGATCATATTTACAAATATAAATACATAAACTGAGCAAGAAAGCTTAAAGGAGAGAGTAAAGCAAATCAAAACCAACAGTGCAAATGGCAATGAGAGCAATAAAGTGCGAAGAGAACGACAGGAAGCGATCCATTACCATGGTGAACCACGAGACCCCTGAAGTGCGGTGTGTTAAAAGAAGACGAAGAGATGCAGCCACACTTGCACTGGACTGCAAAACCGAGCCAGTTCAGCAAACGGGTCAAGCTTCACCAACAACTGTAACTAGAAGTTCTAAGTTTCGCGGTGTGAGCAGACATAGATGGACAGGAAGATTTGAAGCACATTTGTGGGATAAACTATCTTGGAATGTTACACAGAAGAAGAAAGGAAAACAAGGTAGTTATGTTACATGTTCTTTTTGTTCTTTTACGCGTGTTTTTCATACTTATAAACATTGTTACTGAACTGAGTTCATTTTTTTGCACATATGGTCTGCGATTTGGATGATACCGAACAGTTTATCTTGGTAAGTACTTATATCTGTAAGCTGTTATGACTTATGATGATGATTTGTATAAGAATTTATTGTGAGCCATAAAGTTTGCTGATTTTATTTAATTATGATCTCAGGAGCTTATGATGAAGAGGAATCAGCAGCAAGAGCATATGATCTAGCTGCACTCAAGTATTGGGGACCAACTACTTTCACAAATTTCCCAGTATGGATCATAGATTTAACCATTAGTATCAGAATATTTTATTGAAAACCACAAATCCAAGTATATATCAGCTAGAAAGCTTGAAGTTTGAATGCATGCGATACTTGATCGCGTTCTCATCGACTTCTTTTTACTTTTGTGAAGGTATCTGATTATGAGAAAGAGATTGAAATAATGCAGAATTTAACAAAGGAAGAATACTTAGCTTCACTAAGGAGGTAAGATTGTTCATAAGAGTATGATAAGATTTCAAATGACAGTAGAGTTATTGAATAACATTACTTGTTTGTCAATTGTTTCAGAAAGAGCAGTGGATTTTCAAGAGGGGTATCAAAGTATCGGGGTGTTGCAAGGCACCATCATAATGGGAGATGGGAAGCAAGAATCGGGCGAGTTTTTGGAAACAAGTACCTGTATCTCGGAACCTATAGTAAGTTAACTCTTCAAAAAATTTCATAAAATTGGAACGCTTGATGACAGTTGAGGGACTTATTGAGAAAAAAAACATTGTACGACTTTAGTGTAACACTCAGGAAACTTGGTTAGTGTTAGGTAAAGCTTTTTCCTATATTATATGGTGATCATCTAACCAGAAGTTGGTTTTAGGTACACAAGAAGAGGCTGCACGCGCTTATGATATTGCAGCAATCGAGTACAAAGGACTAAACGCTGTGACCAACTTTGAGTTAAGTACTTATATCAGATGGTTGAATCCTGTTACACAAACTCCACCTGTAAACCATGAGCCACAGACAACCATCGAATCAAATGTTACGCCATCTAATAACAACAGTTGGTTCGAGGAACAACAGTCTCCAAGATTCATGGAAGAACAAAAACCATCTGAAAGTAAATTACCATTCAGTCCAAGCAAAAATTCTTCACCAACAGCAGTTGGCTTGCTACTTAGGTCATCGATGTTTAGAGAACTCGTGGAGAAAAATCTGCGTCCAGGTGATGAAGATGAGGGCGAAGACATGAAGACACAATCGATGAGACGTTGTTATGGAAGTGAAGAAAGTATCATGTTTCTGGATTCCTCAAATGCAAATGATGTGCAGTTGCGTGAAGAGTTCGATTTCAACTATGATTTTCAAGGATCAACATATGCGCTTGAACAATGTCCACTTGTTGACATAAGTTGATAATGTAAACTACTTGAAGTTGATGGGTGTTTTCATTTTCAAGATGTTTGATAATCTTCACGTAGTCCAGAATGTTTAAGCTTAAGAATACAATAACAACATCAACCGTACCTGGTAAATCCCACTCATAGCAAGCTATTAGTGGGGTCTAAGAGGGGTGAGATGTAAGCAAACGTTAAGAGAATCACGCTCCAATGTTTAAAAAAATTAATAAATAAACTACTCTTACTTTTAACATGTCCCTCAAGCTAAACGATAGTAGTGACATTTAATTAGCTTGAAACAAATAATGATAACTCTTGTTGGAATTTGATTCATAAAGCTCAAGTTGTTTCTTTGATCAAAGCATGTAAATGGTTCCCCAATGCATCTAGATTCAAATACAACTCCTTTGTTCGAGCATTTTCGAACGAGCCTTCCTCCTCGCGTCTAACGATACCCCAAACATTCTTTGGAGGCATCTCTAATGAAGCTAAGGGTATAAGGCTAGAGAGTACAGTTGGGTCAGTTCCAATTTTTTGCCCCTTAGGGAAGAAAATTTTGCTTTCGATTATTTACTACATTTATTGACTACGACACCTTCAGTATGGCATGAAAAGCTTCTTGCGGTATGTCCACCGACCCGACACGCTTCATACGTTTTTTTCCTTCTTTTTGTTTCTCCAGCAACTTTTTCTTCCTTGTAACATCACCACCATAACACTTTGCAAGAACATTCTTCCTCATTGCCGAAATCCTGAAAAGACGAGTTCCAATTGTGAAAACTAGAAAGAAGTCTTTTAAAGTAGAAAATAGTGTCAACAGGTTTTATTCAAAGTGAAAAAAGAGACATGTCAGGTGGCTAGTCAAAACGACTTTGGGTCGGGTTAGCCTAACAGCTTTTCCCCAAAACTTTTAAATGTTTTAACAAAAATTAGTGTGTCAGATACAAGAATTATATTGTCACAACAATAATCAAAAAATTTTATGCATTACAAAAATATATTGGCCAACTTTTAAACAGTTCCAACCCATTTGATCTGTTACCTGTTACGCTAATTCTTTTTTTTTTTACTGTTTCATCCCTCGTGAGATTAAACATAACCTGTAAATTATGAGAATTTAAAGTTTTGAGAACTAGCATGGGTGTTACTTACGTCTCCCTAGCAATGACCTTTGTTCCGATGGCAGCTTGAATGGTGATCTCAAACATTTGCCTGTTTCAAAGTGGGACGTGTCAGTTGATTTTGTAATGCAAAGAAGAAAAGTGGTTGAAGACAATTGGGTAACCTGTCGATATATTTCTTGAGCTTGTCTACAAGTTCACGACCAACACGCTGTGCCTTCAATTTATGAACAATAGTTGCCATTGCATCCACGGGTTGTCCGTTCAAAAGGATATCAAGTTTCACCACATCAGATGCAACATACCTGGAAACCAAATCCATCTTGTCAACCATTCACATGTCAGCATTTTTATTTTTTTGGTGTTAGATTTATGTTTCCAGAAAAACCCAATATATGAATGTAAGTAATGTGGGAAATTATGTTTGTGGGAAAAACTATCATCTATTGTATCTCTAACAAATGACTACAGGTCACGTTTACTTCAATAAGGAATGAAGATAAAAGACTCGCAAAATGAGGAAAGATAAATCAGTATCCTGAAAACAGAAACACACGGATCCCATTTGACCATTATCTTTCATTCGTCACATTAAATATATGGGTACAAGTAAACATGACCCCAAATCATCTCTATTTCTCTATCAATATATACAAACGAGACCCACGAAAAGGAAACTGCTAGCCACTAATATATGTGGCAGTTTCCACCAATTAACTATATGAAATGGTTGATTTGGTTATGTTTTATATATAACGGAAGAAATAGGTTGAATTACTGAAATCAGCTAAAGCAGGATAGGGAACTTTATATTGCACAAAACATCCTAAAGACATTTTATTTCAGAACAGTAAATCATTACTGATATAGTTTCTATAATCATATATTAAACACAAGTTGTTTATCAAAATTTTAGAAACTAGACAGACTTTTCTAAGGTCAACCCAAGTACCCAACCCAACCTGGACCCAAAACTTACTTGTTTTGAACCATTACACAACACAACCAGCCCATTTTGCCCCATCTAACCATCATGATCATAAAATTGGAAACAGGGTCTTACTCTGAATCTTCATAATCAAATGATGCATAACCAGACGTGATGCTTTTTAGTTCATTGTAGAAGTCAACAACTATTTCCCTTAGAGGTAACCGGTACTTCATAAATGCCCGTTGACTGCGTATAACCAATAAATAATTGAACATTCCAAAAATATGTAGACAAAATGGAGGGAGTGAAAATCCTCAATCATATGCACTGCACATGTAAGCTTACCTATCAATAAATGAATACTCTAGCTGTTCGCCTCTTCGTTCGGAGCAGAGATTAATAACAACTCCCACATACCTATAACCGAAAAAGTATAACGGGTGATTTAATTAAGAACCATCTTACTTGACTCCCGAATGCAAACTATTTATTGTTCTTGCAAAACATCAACAATCAATGCTGAAATTTCTCCTAGATAATAGGATTTCGGGATAAACTTAGGGATTTTGAGAGCTTACTCACTAGGGATAATAATTGTTGCCACAACAGTAGGTTCCCAGGAAGCTACAACTCGGATTTTAGGATTTGAAGTGAACGCGGCTGGATTTTGCACTTCTACTTTACTGGAAAACAGAAATCAGTAAACTGTTTTTTATTGTTTTTTTTTTTTTTTTGCAAATAAGATGAAGAGACCTTTTAAGGACCAAAAGCCACTCACCTCCCATCTGAATACTCAAAGATATATGGCACAGTTGGAACAGTTGAAATTATATGAGTTCCATGTTCCTATAATTTTCAAGAAAAATATGAGTACTTAGAAGTCTACATGAATATATACTTTAATAAGCTACAATGAATAAAGAATCAATAAATAGCCTTGATACACATATGGTATGCATATTTGTAAAATTATCTCCAAATGATAAATTTATCTAGAACAATTACAAAGTTTAACTCCAATGGTATTTCTTCCAGCTTGCAGCCAAGTACTCTCATGGTTATTCCCACTACCAATAGACCTCCAAACTTTAACTTGAGTTAACTTATTATTGTGTGTGTATGGATTCAACTTTTCCCATATAATACTCACATCTACAATTACCTAGTAGTTTCATGAATGCATACCCATCCCACCAAATTATGCAAGTTAAATATCAAACAAACATCTGATGAGAAATTAAGAATTTCATTTGCCAAAAACCCAAAGAAAGAACACCTGCTCAAGGCGCTGATGGAAAACATCCATGTGAAGTAGTCCTAAGAAGCCACACCTGTAAGAAATAACCAAGTATATTAGCAAATAAAATCAACTAATGTTATATATCCATAATTAAAACAATAGAAGATAAAGAATTTACAGACCTGAAACCGAGACCAAGTGCTGTGCTGCTCTCTCTGGCAACAGAGACACTGGCATCATTGCATGTTAATCTTTCAATTGCATGGCTAAGTGCTTCAAAATCAGAACCATCTGCAGGATAAAGTCCAGAAAAAACCATATGCTTTGCAGGCTTGAACCCTAATCATTAAATATCAACAAAAGATACAAGTATTAGGTGTTGAAGAAGTCATGCCTTTTTTAAACTGATGTGCAAACAGACTATTAGGATTCTGAATGTTATATTTAGGTGCTTTTATTTTTTATATTTTATAAAACAACTATATTTTTCGCTGGAGTAGCATGAACATGGTGCAAGGTGTGGAAGTACTTCTACTGCTTGAAGTTGTAAGAATCATTTTAATGGTGTTGAATGTATGAAAAATCCAGTTATAAAATGAAGTAATAGATTAAATAAACTCCTGCCATTTGATAATAAGTTTTGACGCAGTATGTCAGTATCAATTAAATTATCCTCAATGATTAAATGATTATTGACTATAATAGGTTAACCAAAAACTAGAAACCAATTGTTGAAACTTGGAGTCACAATAATCATATAATCACTTTCCAAACACACATCCAAAATCATTACTTACATACAACTACCCATTCTAATGTAATATACATCCACAAGCCATCAAATCTTATAAAATTACCTGGTAAAGGCTCAACAGTTGTTCGTGTATGAAACAATGTATCTCCAACACGTGCCTCTTTAGTTGACCGCATGCCACTAACCACATACCCCACTTGACCAGTCAACAGGAAACCTGTTGACCTAAGTTCCGGATGCATAATCCCAACATCCAAAACCTCATAAGATTGACCCGTAGCAACCGACGTAATTTTGTCACCTTTACGCAAAGACCCATCAACTATAGCCACATGACAAATCACCCCCTTATACTCATCATAATAAGAATCTAACAAAAACATACGAAGATTTGAATCACTTTTTCCAGGAGGCGGAGGAATCCGTTCTATAACAGCCGGAAGTACATGTTCAAGACCTTGACCGGTTTTTGCGGAAGTCAAAAGTACATCACTTGGGTCAAGGTCAAACATTGACTTTAATTGTGTTTTAACACGATCCGGGTCAGCAGTAGGTTGATCAATTTTGTTAATGACAGGTATTATTGTCAGATTAGATTCAAATGCTAGGTAAAAGTTTGCAACAGTTTGAGCTTGTACACCTTGGGCTGCATCAACGACTAAAAGGGCGCCTTGGCAAGCAGCCAAAGATCTTGATACTTCATAGCTGAAATCCACATGACCGGGTGTGTCGATCAAATTCAGTAAATAGTTTGTGTTGCTCTCTTTTAAATTGTAGTTATAGAACATTGTGGCTGTTTGAGCCTTTACCGTGATTCCCCTTTCTCTCTCAACCTATTGCAATCCATATAATATTATAATATGTAAATGCACACCTGAATCACAATCAATTTCGAAATAAAAGTGATCTAGCAGTCATACATGAGTCACAAGAACTAGTCGATTATAATTATGGATATGAAGGTAATATAGTTATCGCTTGCTTGCATCGCATCATTTTGGACTTCGTCATTCAGAATAGCAGTGGCATAATTACTTTTTTGGCGAGCACTCAAAACAGATTATTACAACTCCAAGATGCAATAAATTACTTTAGATGCGCATCCAGAGTCCAGACACTATTAAATGCAGACTACTGGGTCTGGAAATATATAAGAAACAAGTTAAACAAATGAATATAAGGAGTTTAGAGTTTAGTAGTCCTTCAGCGTCTCAACAAGCAAGCATGCTAAACAGCAGACGAATGGCGTAAATTACTTTGTTTTTAGTGATTTTCAGGCAAGGACATAATATAGCAAATAAAAGTGAAACCAAAATATCAAATTTCGACTTTTGTGGTGAATTGAGCTACTCTAAAACTCCAAATGGATAAGTGAATGTGCATTTTCATACTGACCATTTCAATCTGAAAAATCAAAATCAAAAGTAATCACATATTTTACAGATTAAAGTTTTGGATGGAAATGCAAATTGGATTCATCAAGATGATGATTTTTCTCACAAACACTCATTGCAGCTTCTCCAAATCTAATAAACTGATTTGACATCAAAATATAGGTTTCATTTTAGTCTTAACGAGGAGAGAGTGGTTGTCATTTGTCAAGACAGCACATCTGCACATGTGGGTTACTTCATAAGTCATAACCTCACTCATCTTCAACATTCAGAAAACGAAAACACAACATTTACAACATAAACGAAAACCCACCACAAACCCAACAAAACTCTAAAAATAAAGCATTAACACAGCAATATATACCTGCAATTTATCAAGATACTGAGCTACCCCATGTCCTCTTTTAATCGTGCCAGTTAGTTCAAGAAGCCGATCAGCAATCGTTGATTTCCCATGATCAACATGAGCAATAATGGAAAAGTTCCGAATTTTATCGGTGGGGTATTGACTCAAATCTATGACATTGTTATCATCTCTCCTGTTACTATTCCTCGAATTGGAGCAAAACCCGTGTTCAATCGAGTAAGAATAAGGTAAACGTAGTCTATGATAATGATGATAGGGGCGGAGTCTGTATGTGCGATTGGCTATGTGGATTGCTTTCGAAGCTTTACTGAGATAAGGCATTTGTGTGGGGTTTGTAGGTCAAAAGTTAAGGTTTTTTGGTATTCCGGCAGTCGGAATCATAGAAGATGACTGGTGGTGCCGGCGACGATGGTGGTTTTGTTACCAGATGTGTTTGCAGCTCCGTCTTCTCTTTGGGTTTCTGGTTTGCCCTAACTATGGAAAAGGGACTTTACCAGAGTTTGTGTTTCAGTGATTTTATTCATAACTTATTGATTTAACATGTTAATAAATTTGATTACTTGTTTTTCTAAACATAAAAATGATTCTAAGTCTTGTTTGATAGATTGACGTGAGCGTATTCCTCATATTATATGATATGTTTATAAATATTTATAAGTAAATAAAACAGAAAATATTAATATTCAATTTGTATTTTAAAGAATCATAGTTCCAAGACTTGTAATTTTTTAAATATATTTTAATTGGTTGTAAGTGGAGTATAAATATAAACTAATGATAAGGATACAGAACGTATTATTTAATTGAAAAATAAAGAGAAAAATATAAAATTTTAATGTATTTATATGGATGAAGATGTGGAGTTGGATTGAATTAAAGCTATGTTTGCTATAAGATAATATAATGAACGAATAAATGAAATGGATGAGCGAATATTATGTATCATTACCAATCTTATTTGGTTATCTTGTGATAATAGAATGAATAATTACTCTTTGTTATTTGATACATATAAAAATACGAAGAAAAAGAATATTGTGGTCATGGTGGGTGTTGTGGCGGCGACGATGGTTGGTGGTTGTGGTTGATTGTGGTGTCCGTGGTGTGTGGCGGTGGCAGCGGTTGGTATGGGTGTTTGAAAATATCTGAATCCGAAATATCTGAAAATTCAAAATTCATATATCTAAAATTTCAGATTCGGATTCAGATAGTGATTTTGAGATTTTTCGGATATCCGAAATAATTTTATAAAAATTTTAAAATATTAAATATTAATTAAATATTTCAGATATTTTAAATAAAAAACTTCGAATATCTGGAAAAAAAATTCAATAAAATTATTATATTTTTATAAAATTTATTAAATAATACAGTTTTTTTATTCAGATATCCGAATTTCCGGATTCGGATAGTGAAATCCACTATCCGAAATTTTCAGATATCCGAATTTGAACACCTCTAGCGGTTGGTGGTTGTGGTATCGGTGGTAGAGGTGGCGGTGGCAGAGGTTAGTGGTTGTGGTGTTGGTGTTCGTAGTCGAGGGGGCAGTGGTCAGTGGTGGGAGTGGCGAGGACTATGGGTGTTCAAATTCGGGTATATTTTAACACCCCTAGCGAGGATCGTGTGAACGAACGTTGGAAGAGGGTATGGAATGAACTAAAAATAAGAGGGAGCTATAGAATGATTTTGAAGTGTTTAGATGGAATGAAATTTTTGTATAAACGGCAATATTATCATATTGACTAACCACACGACGTTATTTTCATTATTTTATAACGTTCTATTTCATTATGTTTTATTATAACTACATACTATATTTTATCTCAAATATTCTTGTAACTTTTACTACTTAGCTAATTTAATATTTGTTGAAAAAACAAAAGAAAAGAACTCCAAACCTTATGTTATCTCATTTATGATGAATAATGTAAAGAAAAAAAAATATAAAATGTGGAAACAATATTATCAATCAATCATGTATTTTCTAGTTACTCGTAAAATTACCTTATTATTAATGTGTGTATGGATGAACAGTTATACTTGTGTATTTCTGCTTGTGCTTAGTGTACTACTTTCATTGCTTTAGCACCCCCCTTTTATCTAACCTGTTGCTCTGACTTGCCCTCACTGTTCTCGTCGTTTACCATCACAGCTGGTGAATGTTTTCGGCGGTTTATATCCGCTGGCGGTCACAATAGGTGTCGTTGATGTTGTTTATGGTACCTCCAGGTTCGTGGGGTGATATCAGAGTAGATCTCTATGTCGACGGCGATGGTATCAATCTTTAGAGAGAGAAAGCAACGTATGTCGATATGCTCGACTCCGCTGGCGGTGGTTGTCACCGTCGATTTTCTCTGGAGGCCTACTTTAAGTTGATGGGGGCGGTGGCAGAGGTGGGGCTTGTAGGTTCCCCGGTCGTGGTCACCGCTCCTCACCGACGTTGGTTGTCGCCGTCGATCTCTGGCTATATTACGGGTCGCTGATCTCTGGTTCTTTTGTCGATGCATGTGTGCCCCCGGGTATGGAATGTGTTTTGCCTTTTGTTTCCCTTCAACATCGCCATACTCCGACGGTCTATTTGGGCCTTTTGGTCTTGGTGGCGACGATTGTGCCTGTCATGGCCACCACCGCCTAACTCTGGCCACTTCGGCAGTCGGCACATGCCTCGGTTTGCTCTCCATATGTTATTGATGGTCTGATTTCTTGTGTTGGTTACGGTGGTGCTAGCGGCTCGCTCGGCCTCCTTTTTGGAGTCGAGGTATAGTCGGAAGGGTAGGGATGGTGATGGTGTGACCATCACCGTTACCCATTTGCAGTTGTGTCTCTTTAATACCCGTTCTAATATGAGGGACGCGAACACCGTTGTCATTGTCATTGGTTATGATGATGAAGAACACATTTGAGGCTTGCTGTTGGTTTCGTGTACATTACTGCTTTTGTTGATGACGATGAGGACCAACTCATTTGAGACTTGTTGTTGGTTCTATGCCCATCACTGTTTTCGTGGTTCTCTTTTCGATATCCGTTGGATGTATTGTTTCCTTGATGCTAAGAATGCCAATGACGACGAGCTATTGCTCATATGAGACAGACGATTATATCGATATTAGTTGCATTGTGGCCAAATGGTTTGGTTGAGTGTGTTGTTGTTTCCATGTTTAGATCAGCTGAAATCAGAGGGCGATGATGATAAAATCTGGAGTAGTGTTGGTTGCTTTGGCATGGCTACCGATTGCGGTTAGCAGCCGCAACCGAACACCAATTACGAGACCGAACGTGACAATTATTGTGTTCCAAGTTGTTTTAATTTATCCATCACGTGTGCAACGCGAGCGACGAATTAAAGCTAGTTGTATTGTTTATTAGGTGGATAGAAAAATGCTAATATCGTTGATTTTTAAGTTTCTCAATTTCTTTTTCAAAGCTCAATAACCTTTTGTATGTTATTATTATTTTCTAAACTATAACAAGAAAAAAGCAGTTTTTGCCTTTAATTTAAATACTTCAGTTTTGTTATATCGAACAATAAATAAATAAGAGTGTTGTAACAAGTTATTACTAGGGTTAATTAAATTAAAATCCAATTCGAATTTTTGTTTATTGGATTCGAATCTGATTTTCTTGATTATTTTCATCTTCAAAACTTCTCTATAAAAAATACATGATTCTAAGAACAACAAAAAACAAAATAAAAAACTTAGAAGTTCCAACCTACAAATTCCAAATTTTGTTTTATTACCTGCTACCAAATATTATAGCGTAACACTCTATATACTGAGAGTAGAGAGGCAAAGTCGGCTTCATGCTCCAAATCTCCGATTGAAGGTACAATCTCAATCACTATCTTTCGATTTCACTTTCAATCTTCTCGAAGATATTCATTCTCTGATGTTTTTGCTGTAGGCGATTATATATGTGTGTTTCTTCTGGTTGAATTTTGCTGCGGTGTTTCAGGTTGTTAAACTAGGGTTTTAGCGGCGAGTTGTCGATCAGGTATATTTCTAGATCAGAAGAACGCTGCTTACAACCCTAGGTCTTCGTGTATTTTATATTTCTGATTAGTTGTATTTGGTTCTGCTGCAGATCTGTTCTAGGTTTTAGACACATTGCTTCAATTTGATGGTTATGTTGTTTATGATGTTCGTTGTTGGTTTGTAGTTGTCTCTGTTTTGCACTTATGCTTGTTACGTGATTAAATAATAATCAGAGTTTTTTTGTATTATTATTATTATTTCCTTACAGCTCTTAGGCATGTTTTGGTTTTACTGACCATAGATTGTCAATGTCTCTGCTTGCTATATTTAAGTGCAGTTTTAAATTATGCATATTACAAAAGTCTTTGTTATTGTCTCACTCTCTTTTTGCCAAGATTATTGATGCATTATAGTTTTTTACACTGAATCATGCTCTCTTTGGAATGAGTTTCTGAATCTTTTTATTGAAAACGTAAGCCTCTAGTTATCAGACGGTGAAACTGATCAATGCATTACTTGTTAGTCATCTGTTTGATGGGAAAGAAGTTTGAATGAAAAAGAAAATGATCTTTGGAATATTAAAATATATTTTTAACTAAATGTATGGATATTATATGTTTTCATGACTTGGGTATTCCATCCTCTTTGCTTGTTATTTTGATAAGAGCTTCATTTGTGAAATACAGGGACTTGTAAAGTTAAACGGTTCTTAAAGTCTATCAATTGGCAATGGGGAAGTCTCCAGGAAAGTGGATCAAGACCGTGCTATTAAGGAAGAAGTCATCAAAGTCTAATCTCTCAAAAGTATGTTATTTGAGTAAGCATACGTTTTGGATTATAAGTGTTATGACCCGGCACTTGTTAATTATAAGACCCATATAAAAGCTGTTGGATAAACTTCACAGCTTGCCTTTGGCATGAGCTGGGGAGCATCTTGTATGGGATGGCTTATTGATTTATTTGCATGCAACTGCTTTGAGTTAGTTCACCAACTTGCATGTGGAAAATTATGTTTCTTTATGCTCACATCAGTTATTCATTATCTGAAATAAACTATCGCCTCATTCAGATTCGGCAGCAATCCTTTTTTTAACAGTAATATTCTTGAATCTTGTTTCTGGTGCCATGCAAACAAAGAAGACCACTCCTTCCGTGTCCAAAAAGTTGTATGCCATGAATTTAAATAAAGAAAATACTTTTTTGAGTCACATGAAAAGCAAGCTTGATGGGGCTACTAATGTGCTCTTCCGGATGCATTCTCTGAATGGCAAAAATTAAATAAAATCATGTAAAAATTGTATCATTTCTACATGAATTATAGGAACACACATTTACGTTTCTTGATCCTGTGTTCTTCAGAATCAAATATGCTAAAACCGATCGACTTGATTAACATATATCTGGCAAGATATTTTCATTTCCTACCTGTGGACCAGTGGTTTTGGAAATGATGTTCATATCACTTCACTTTTTAATGCCAACGACACTTAAGAGGGCAAGATATTTTCATTTCCTGGCTTCACTTGTGCGATTCATTCTTTTAGAGGATTATTTCCTAATTGGTAATTAGTTCCTCATGTTTTATAATTCTTGTAGGATTCTACATTAGACAAAAAAACCTCCATTAATATCAACTCACATTCAACGGACGTTGATGCTGATTCTATGGAGATATCAAGTCCAGTACGCCATGTCATCAATGCAAGCGGAGAACATACACAATTAGACAAGAGTACCAGTGCCAACTTAACGCGTGATACATCTGAAAATCTAAGAAATACCATAGGAGTTACTGCTGCAAATGATAGTGAGTTAATCAGGCTAGAGCAGGCTGCTACAAAGGCACAGGCTGCCTTCAGGGGATACTTGGTAGGTTTCTTTTAACTGTTTAATTTAAAATAAAAAATGTCATTCTTCGTATTCTTTATGACTTGCTTCTGGTTGCTAAATTTTTTTGGGAAGAATTGAAACTGTTCTAAACAACTTATGTTTATGTGTTTTGTAACAAGTGTGATACCTATGCTAACATAAATTACTTTGTGAAGGCTCGTCGGGCATTTCGGGCCCTCAAAGGCATCATAAGGCTTCAAGCCCTAGCTCGTGGTCACCTTGTGAGGAGACAAGCTGTTGCAACTTTGACTTGTATGCGTGCAATTGTTGAGTTTCAGGCACTTGTTCGTGGTCAACTGGTCAGGAGTTCCAGAAACGGTCCTCCAATTATTCAGAAGAGAACTCCTGGAGACCCTGTGGTAACTCCTTTTTTATTTTGAATATTTCATGATACTCTTAGCTTTTTATTAAGTTACTCTCTTCTCATGCAAGCTCTTTTTCATTCATTTCAAGTGTTGAAATTCTATATTCATCTTCTTGTATACGACTCTTTTACCAACTCATATAGGCATTCCAAAGTTGACATTCTTTATCTGTCTTCTTTGCCCCTGATTAGCAGTTAACTGATCCTGTCTGTATGTTATATTATCACAAGGAACAGGCTAACTTGCTTCAAACATCTCTCAAATCAGAGAAGCTATCGCAAAATGCATTTGGAGTTAAGGTACCCTAAACCTTCACCGGACCATAAAGTTACAATATCATTGTTAGTTTGTTATAGCTGTGATGTTTTATTAGAAGTTGACACATTTGCTTTATTGCTTATTTCAGCTTGTCACTTCATCAAAAACTACTATGTCCATAAACATCCAGTATGGTCCAGACGAACCTAATTCGGTTGAGAACTGGCTTGAGCGTTGGTCATCTTCTCAATTCTGGGACCCACTTCCCCAACCCAAAAAAGCCCTTGATATAAAGCCAAAAAGAAAACAAACAAAATTACAATCTGAAGAAACTGAAACCACAAGGCCAAAGAGAAGTATTCGGAAAGTTCCTGCACCAAATCTCGATAAAAACAATAATCTGACAGAGAATGAAAAAACAAAACGCTCTGCAAAGAAAATCTCGACCCTCCAACCAGAATCAGTACAAGGCCAATCTCATAGTGAACTTGAGAAGGTGAAACACGGTATAAGAAAAATTTCAGTATCTGCTGCAGGTGGTTCGGAAATGTCAACCGTTGAGAATGTCAATGAATTAAATGTCATGGTGGCTGAACCACTTCCGGCTCCACCTCTAGAAGACAAATCACTTGATGTTAATCCTCCTGTTGATCCACCTCCACTGCTGGTTGAAAATGAATCTGATGGGAAGGCTGAAAATGTGGAGTCAAATGATAAAGAAAATCAGAAAACAAGGAGGAGAAAGTCTTTTCCAGCAAAACAGGAATATCCTGAAAGTGTCGCACAGAATACACCCACAGTGCCAAGCTACATGGCAGCAACTGAGTCGGCAAAGGCAAAGCTTAGGGCGCAGGCTGCTGCAAAGGCTGCAGAAGATGGAGCTGAAAATGGTTTTGTCAGGCGACATTCTCTCCCTTCTTCCACTGGTAAACTCGGTTTACAGTCACCTCGTGTTCAGAAACTTTTACATGCCAATGGTAAAGGAGCAAGCAAAACTAACAAACTACAAATTTCCCCCAGAGATGGTAAGCATATTTGTCTCACTAGATTTCATTTCTTGGTTATATTATATCTCTAATGGGTCAATTAGGTAAATCTGCAAGAAAACGAATGCACTATTCACTTATTACCAAAATACGCAACATAAACATTTTTAAGAACCAATATGAACCATCCATCTCAAGTGTATACACACATACGTGAAGGGTCATTAGAGAATCATATTTAAATATTTAATACAATAACTTCTATAAATTTTTTTAAAAAAGGAGTCAAAAGTGTTGAGGTCAGCAGTCAGCCTATCCTGACCAGGCTTGACCCGTGTTGAAAAATTACCCATTTGATCCAAAGCTTTCTCAGTTCTTCACAATGATCACTGATTACATTTCTTGATATTTATTTCAGAAAAGGTGGTCTCAGCAGGGTGGAGGAGGTGAGTGGAGCAACCATGGGATCCCGAGATATGGCGTGTTGGTAAGGTGGTTGTCGTTGAAAGTTGAAACTTGTGTTGTGGTACATTAGTTATGACGGTTGTTGTAGGCGTTATTTTATTGTGTTAGGGTTTTGTTTTTTATGAGTGTTGGTATAATGTACAGTAATGGAGGCAGACAGGCAGGCACAGTTTGTTTTGTAGCCATTTTAAAGACTGTTGATGTGTTTTTGTGTTTGGTTTGAGCATCTTGGGCATTTGATTTTGTTTACGTGATTGTGATATTTTATTTAATCCTTTTCATTTTGGACTCGTTATGTGATGTGCCAATTTGTATATTATTATTCTAATCTTATATTATTTTAAACCATTCATTAATCAACAAAAGAAGATTTTACTAATCATTTTGAAATAAAATAAAATTAAAAAACTCAGAATATATTAGAAACATATATGGTAGGAGGTTGCATATCGTCAAAAATCAAAATAGAAAAACATATCATCGTGCTTATTATATTGCAAGTTGTTGGAGGTGTTACAATCCACATAGTAAGGTCTTAAGATGTTACTATGTTAGATGTTAAGACCATCTTCAATGGAGGGGAACGGGTGTCACCATCTTTGATTCACCTCTCCTCTTACATGTTCAAGCGTAAAGATGTGTTGAAGAGGATTCTTGCAAGTTGCAATCATAGAATAGATCATGTGATTGTAAATTTGTGATCATAAAATCTTAATCCACAATAATCTTCATTTTAATTATTGCTCTCTTGTTTAAACTTTGATGAACATATTGTAACCGGAAAGAGTTATAGAATGTAAGTAAATTGTTACTAAGACATTTCTTATCTATTACAATTTAAACTTACATTATGAAATCATCATTGTTCTGACTTGTCACGTGGCATGATCATCATTGATCTGTCTTGCCACATGGCATGATTTGATTGGACCATAATTTTTTGATTGTAGCGATTTTGATCAGTGATTTAAACAATTAAAGGGGACTTTAAACAACAAAAGCCTTCGCCAACCCAGTGGTAAACTCGGCCGTTACTCCCCATTATCAACATGGTTCTGATCCTGGTGAGGGGGGTTTTCTAGTTTTATTTTTGCCTGCTTTTTTTTTCTTTTGTTAGATGTTTTCGGTTTTCTTTTTTTATTTGTTTTTGTTATTTTATGTTTCTTTTGTTTACTTGTTTAGGGATTCATGATTTAGGTTTTTCTCTTCTTTTAACATTACTTTTAATACTCCCGTATTAACATTAACTATAAGTATGGAAAAGAGTTGCTACTATCGATGTTTAGCGTGAGGTATTGATACTAGTTCACATACATTAACAAGTTGAAATATTACCCTCGTCAATAATCATAGTATTATTTAGAATACTTATCCATTTTAAACAGGCAGCCATTCATAAACTTCATTTTTATTGGTAAACTTAACTAATATAATCAGTAATTTGTAACAAACACAATGATAAATAAAAAAAAAACAGGAAGTTTTTATAAATTATAACTGAATAAAAGAAATTCTAGTTGTACAATAATTAAAAGCGATGTGCGTGACTGCGTGGTCCCTTGTTGTGGGGCTTGGGCCCTGGAATAGGCGCTTCAACCCATTTACACGTAGTGGATAATATCAATATCATAACTCTCTTAATTTCCTTTTTCAAAATTTGAACTTTGTTGAATAATCATTTATTATTATTAAAGATTAAAGATACATCAGAATTGATTTTAAACAGAAAATCATAACAAACGTATACATTTTCTTTGCTATCGTAAATCATATTTACTGAACACAATGTTTTTATTGCAAAACTAACTCAAAAACAAAGGATTATAATAATCTATAGGAAACGATATTTATTTCATTGGTAAGTGTATTATAAGTACAATAAAACAATATATGGTATAGATAAACATAATTTAACATACAACTAACATGATAAACTACGATTTAAGTATATCTAGATTCAAAATCAAAATAACAATTTTTAATGATAATCCACATTTTAATTATTATCTCACTCCGGATGCTGGAAAAAAAAATCTTACTCCGGAACTTGGGCTTGTTTTCCTATATATTCTCACCCATCAAACCCAACGAAAAACCATCTCTTGAATCATAAACCCTTTAAAACTTTCAGTATCAATACTCTAATCTGCATTATGCCCAAATCAATGATGCAGAAAACACCATCTGGTTTCTACTGTTTCATCATCACCATCATCATCACTTTTGTGTTCTTATGTGGTGATGGTGTAAGTGCCACAAAACATGAAGATATAGGGATCTATGAGCTCAACAATGGCCACTTTTCTATCAAAGTCACCAATTGGGGTGCTGCAATTATCTCTGTTTTTCTTCCTGACAAGAATGGTACACGAATTGAATTCACCTTTTCTGTGTGTTTTGTTTGAATCCCATTAATCTTTTTGGTGTTTTGGATTGTGGGTATTTGATAATTACATATGTTGTTCATTGTAGCAAGATCGGCTGGGAACACACACTGATTTCACCTTTATCTGTGTGTTTTTTTCTTGATTTTGCTACTTCTTTGATTCTTTCTTGAATATGCAGGAACTTTTGTTGTGGGCTTTTTTAAAAAAAAATCTTTTTGGTGATTTCTATGAATGTTTAGAAAGTTAATAAACTTATACGTGTTAGGTTTTTAACAACGATTTGTTCTTCATGACAAGAATAGCAGAACACACGCTAAAAATTCTCTCTCTGTTTTTCCAATCTTAGTTCTTTATCATATCTTACAATCTTTTATAATATATATGATTTTAAGAAAATTAAAAAAATCCTTTTTTTCAGGAGTATATGCAGATGTTGTTCTTGGATATGACTCAGTCAAGACATACAAGGTGAGATTTTGTATTCTTTTATCTTTAAATTTCACATTGTTAACTTTGATCTATGATTATATCGGTGTTATTTAAATGAAACTGATGAAGTTTTTATGCATAATTTACCTAACATATGAAAGAAAAGATTTACATATATGATTGTCATTAAGTCACGAGGAACTTTAGCCAATTGAAAACGCCATGGGAGATGAGATTATGATCATGAGTGTGTATAAGTGTACAACACACATTAATGAGATCTTGACTTTTGACTAAATGTATTTATCATGTTGGAAAATAAATAAAATAATAATGTTATCTTTTAAAATATTGTTAAATTCCTTTAATGGTATTTGACAAGTGATGATAAGTTGATAACTTATAAAGCGCATGAATTTTGTCAAGGTCTATTAAAATGTATATGAAGATAAAAACACATTACTTTACATAAATATATAAAAAACATTATATCAAAAGAATGATGATTTTTTGGTTAAAAGTTAAACACTTGTTTGTTAATAGTAAATACTATTTTTGATAGAGATAGATTTCATGGGTTTTTGCAATTAATTAGAGCTCCAACCTATAATCATTCAAGCTAATACTCCACATATATTTGGGTAAGCATAAATATGTAATTTATAAGAATAGTATATTAATATATAATGCCAAGAAACAAGTTGCAGTCGATCTAATCTTTTTCTATGGTTTTATCAATAAGCATGTGTCTTCGGAATTGACTCCAAAAGTCCAACGTCTTGACAAAGGTTTTCTTTTGAATATTATGCAACTTAGCTGTAAAATAAAAGGTCCAAGATTTTTATTTTTATTTAATTCATTATTTCATGTATATTTTAAAAATGCACATAAAATACAGTTATTCATCAGTTTCAGAACATACAATTTTTTTTATTCCAGTATCAGTATATATTTCAATGTAATAATAATATCATACATAAATAATTTTTATTAGAACTAAAAAACAACCTGTCTTTTAATCTTTGTTAGTTATCACTGATAACTTTTTCAAAAACTATGACCTATATACCGTTTAAACTTACATTTAGTAACAAAGTTTTTGGTTCTTTATGCTCTAATTGTAATAGAATGATTCAACCTACTTTGGAAGTATTGTTGGACGGGTTGCTAACCGCATCGGTGGAGCTCAATTCACATTAAACGGAACTCATTACAAGTTAGATGCTAATGAGCATCAAAACATGCTTCATGGTACGTAACATGAGATCACCATTTACACTTTTTTTACACGCAATGTGTGTTACTATATCAGATGGCTTGACACAATTTACTTTCAGGTGGGCCTCGAGGGTTCAGTGATGTCGTTTGGAAGGTCATAAAGCATCAGAAGGACGGCAAATATCCTCGTATCACATTCGCATACCATAGTTTCGACGGTGAAGAAGGTGAATCTTGCTTTCATGATCCATTGACTTTCTATAATTGTAAATGTCTCATGACTTCAGTTTGATCTAATTTGACTTATTTTGAATCTCACTAGGATTCCCTGGAGATTTGAATGTAATGGTGACATATTCGCTAGTCGAAAAGTACAAACTACACGTAAAGATGGTAGCGAAACCACTAAACAAGGCGACCCCAGTTAACCTAGCCCAACACACGTATTGGAACCTCGGAGGTCACAACAGTGGCGATATCTTATCCGAAAAGATCCAGCTCTTCGGGTCCCACATCACACCAACCGACGACCAACTCATTCCCACAGGAAAGATTGAATCCGTTAAGGGTACCCCATACGATCTCCTCAAACCGAGTGTCATAAAAAACAAGATCAAAGGCCTTCCTTCTGGCTATGACATAAACTATGTCCTAGACGGTGAAAAGGGGAAGAAGATGAAGCCCGTGGCCATCGTATGGGATACGAAGTCGAAAAGGTCAATGACGTTGACCTCGGACGCGCCCGGAGTACAGTTTTACACGGGGAATTATGTTAAGGATGTGAAGGGGAAAGGTGGGTATGTGTATCAGGCTCATGCAGGATTATGTTTGGAGACACAAGGGTTTCCTGATGCCGTTAACCATCCTAACTTCCCTTCACAAATTGTTAACCCTGGTCAAATCTATAAGCATCATATGTTGTTTTCATTTTCTGTTTATGATTAGGTAGCAAGATCTGGTTTCAAAATAAAACATGTTTCTTGGAATTTTTTTAGAATAAATGTTTCTAGTGATGTTTGGTTTATAATTAATTAATAAAGACACTATTCATGTTTTTTTATATTTTATTATTAAGGTGTTCATAATCTTATGTTGAATACAAGTAGATAGCATTAGTTAATAATGTAACATTGGGAGTGTCAAAACATACCACTTTATACACTAAACCCTTATCCGAGTAAGATGATACATGACAGATCAATGCTTTTATGCATATGTGCTAGCTATATTTTGTTCGTGCTAAATTAATCACGTTATCTTTTTACTTACTTTTTATATAAGTCTACATCCATTAAATTATTCATATTATCTTTTCTACCATTAAAAGATTCATTAAACATCAATAAAACTACGATTAACCAACCGTTTATCTCAAACATAATTATTTACTCCATAGTCCATAACTTTCAATATCACTAGTGGTTTTCACCACAACATAAGGTTATTAAAGCCAAAAACAGGTTATTACTCGAAGAAGTTGAAAAACTAGCAAAAATACAGTAATGGCTGCTCTATCACCTTCTTCTTCCCCTTATCTCCCCCAATTCACCATTAAAGGTTCTGTTCACATCACTTTTCCTTTACTTTTTACTGTAAGTTTCTTCAGTCATTCAATATTATCAATCAGTTGATTATGCATTCAACAATGGCAACTATCGTTCGTAGGCATAACGAAGACTCGTAGATTGATCAATTGTTGTGCAGTCAAAATCAATCACCGTAAACCTAATTCGCGGTGTAGGAGTGGTACGATCGTAACAATGTCGATGGAGAATAATTATAATAATAATAAGAAGAAAGAGGTGTGGATATGGACGGAGAACAAACAGGTTATGACAGCAGCTGTTGAAAGAGGCTGGAACACGTTCATCTTCTCCTCTATTCAGCGCCAGATCGCCACTGATTGGTCCTGTAAGTTGTTTTTACAATTCACATCTGTTTGTCACAAATCAGTTCGATTTTGCAAGTTCTAGGTCAATTTATGAATTGTGATGATATAGATTGTTGTATCTGGTTTAAAACATATGTTGATTGTGTTGGTGTTATGTGCAGCTATTGCATTGATACATCCTCTCTTTATTGAAGACATTAGGGTTTTTAACGAGGAAGCTAAAATGATTGCCACATTTTCTGAAATATCGTCTCCCCAACAATTAGAGCAACTTCAACCACTGCATGAGGATGCAGATAATGTTATTGTTGATCTATTGGATTGGCAGGTATGCATCATATCTTTGATTCTTGTTGTTTATAGTGTCTGCAAGAATGTAGACAGTTTATGTCATTTGCAAACTTTTTTTATTTTGTGTTTATGCACATATACACTGATGTATTAGTTCATTAATTGAATTTGGAAAAATCCCATGAATTGCTGTTTTGACCAAGTGTTTATTAAGCACAGATCCATTTTGACCAACTTTTTAAAGATACAATCATTACTCATTAAAATTGAATTTAAATTGCTTACAACTATACCTACAATCTTAGCCCAATAAACACATGACATTGCCCATCCACCTTGTATGACAAACACGAGGCAGCACAAGTGGAGATATGTATGGAAATGACGTAGTAACACACTTCAGTCAATGGGGAGATGTGTGGCAGCGCAGACGGCATTTTTGAACGTTTTTAAGCCCAAGACGGGGAGATGACATGTGGTGCCAATGGTATTTTCAGCCCAAAAAGGAGCCAATGGTTATATTTTCATAGATTTAGGCAAATGTTTAGTCAGAATGGTCTCTCCTATGATCTTAAAGCAAACCAAATTACAACTTGTTATTTGGTTATTGATATTATTCTTTCTAGGTGATTCCTGCAGAGAACATTGTCGCAGCATTTCATGGCTATCAGAAAACAGTTTTCGCAGTTTCGAAAAATCCTTCAGAAGCTCAAGTTTTCTTAGAGGTAAAGTTTATCACCAAAAGATTGCAATTACCTATATATTCTAATCGGAGTTTGATTTAGTAAGTTTCATTATTAGCCTTTTGTAGGCATTGGAGCAAGGATTGGGAGGAGTAGTTTTGAAAACTGAGGATGTTGAAGATGTCATTGAGTTGAAGGTACGATTTTAAATATAATCCATCGAGTTTCGACTGAATCATGGTCTCTTATATAAGTTGATATCATCAGGGCTACTTTGACAGAAGAAATCAAGAAGGTAGTCAATTGGGGTTGACCAAAGCTACTATTACTGGTGTTGAAATGACTGGAATGGGTGATAGAGTTTGTGTTGACCTTTGTAGTCTCATGAAACCCGGTGAAGGTCTTCTGGTACTTTCAACCCTTTTTTCCGGGGTTTCTCAGTTTAGAATCTTTTGATAAATTCCTAAAATATTTTCTTGCAGGTAGGATCTTTTGCTAGAGGATTATTTCTTGTTCACTCAGAGTGCTTGGAGTCAAACTACATCGCCAGCAGGCCTTTTCGAGTCAATGCAGTGAGTTTTTGTTTGGGAGTTAATAATTTATATCACGATTTTATCACTAGTGACTAATATCTTATTGACATTTACAGGGTCCTGTCCATGCCTATGTTGCGATTCCAGGAGGTAAAACCTGCTACCTTTCAGAGCTCAAGGCAGGGAAAGAGATCCTTGTAGTTGATCAAAATGGCATTCAACGAACAGCAGTAGTTGGACGTGTAAAGATTGAGACCCGACCATTAATTATTGTAACCGCTAAGGTTTAAACCAAAACCAAACCTGTTTAGATCAGTTAGGTTTTTGTTGTATTATTTTTTTTTATATAGCGGTTTCTGTGTGGTTGCATTTTCACAGGTTGACTCAGATGAGAAAACTTGTTACAGCATTCTTCTGCAGAATGCTGAGACTGTTGGACTTGTACCACCCAACAAAGGTTTATATTTTTATAAGGTTCAGTTAATTTCAATTATATGTAATATATCTGGATGGCTAAACGGATTTGATTCCATGCAGGAAACGAAGCAACAGCAATTCCAGTGACGTCACTCAAAGTTGGTGATCAAGTGTTGCTGAAATTGCAGGGTGGTGCTAGGCATACTGGTATAGAGATTCAAGAATTCATCATCGAGAAATGAATAATCAACTTCTGTTTTGTATTCTTGATTTATACCATGGTTTTTTGCCTTGTTTGCGACAAATTATTATGTTGCAAAACAATGACCATTTATGGCCAAACGTGTTGAGGTAAAAAAAACAACAAAAAATCTTGTATGATTTTTTTTTCTCCTCGAGCAAAATTATATTTTTAATTGGAATGTGTGATCACAAACTCAAAAAGAAAAAGTATGTTTAATACGTCTACAACAATTTTCAGTTAGCCTTATATTTTTTCATTTGTTATGTTAACCTTTGCAAATGTTCCACTCGTTTGCATAGAAAACCTGCACATGCTATATTCAGAATGAATTTTGCAGGAAGATCAACAAGGATGTAATGGCAAGTTGAAACTTCAGTCCATTGTTTGGATCTGTGTGGAGTAGATGCCCCCGCAACATACAAACCTGAAGTGATATCAGACCAGTTTGGTTCAGTTGGAGATTCTACTATTTCAGGATCGCCTTGCGCCACAAATATGCGCTTATACACATCTCCAGTACCTGAAATATACCAGAATCAGAAGCCTGATTTATCCAATGGAAAGGTAGAGACTTAGAGTGGCTCCACACATATTGTCTTTGACTACAACTCCATTCCTTCTTCATTCAAAACTGTTACATCTGGCAAAAGTAAGGAAATTTTCTTCAGTTCTTCCTTATTTCGCGATCGACTATTTTAGCTTTGATGCTCTTATTTTGATTTAAAGTATCACTTTCATGTTGATTATTTTCAAGAGTGTTATTACAAGGATCTATATGAACCTGATCATTTTATCATCATTTTTATTTTCAAGTGTTATCATCACCCATGTTTACCGCCATTCATCTAGCAACTTATGGACAGATCTAATTTCTAATATGGTCCTCACATATTCAATCCAATGCGATTTTGCTATAGCATCCTTATGGTTTGATTGCAGATTTGATGTCTCCCAAAGCATCACCCTCTAGATATGCAGTTACGTACCTCAGCATGAGATGTTCTTGTATCTCCTCCATCAGCCAGAATTGCTAGCACTGCTATATCCACGCCTCATGGTCTTCTTTATAAAAACACGAATATCATGCTCTCATGTTTCTTGTTGCTACATCTCCCTTAAATGTATTCTCAAATTCTTGATTTCTTGTATTAACCATCCCTAATCGTTGCTGTTGAATTGCTGACTATGAACTGAATCAATGGTGTTCTTGATCATTGATGGGAATCGAATTAAGAGAGAAAAGTGCACAAGGAGGGAAAGTTTCATCAAGTCATCGATAATATCTTATTTCCAAAACCCTGTTTAAATAGTTGATTAACTACCAGTAATTAGGATAGTTAATCTCACTTAACATTTGGCCCCTAGCTAACAATTATTACTAACTCGACATTCTACATCATCAAGACATCAACTATGCAATCAAATCCTCTTCTTCATCTTTAAAAAGATCAATCATTAGTAGCTTCACTACCCTTATTGCCAACTTTACTTAATTAATGACTTCATTACCTTGAACATTATGTTCATAGGTATTCAATCCTCTCATAAAATGCTTTGTGTATATTTCTATGAGTTTATGCCAACATATTTCAATAAACTAAGCACATCATCATTAGTAATTCAATATCTAGTGGCCTCAAATCATATTCCAAATCTTGATCAGGAATCTTGAAGTACAATTATATGGATTTGGGTTCATCAACTATATAAACGATATCTCTAATCATTGCAATTACCTCATGCCTCGAAGACACATTACGATCCGCCAACTTAACAAAGCTAACTACACCATCTTCATGTGTTCCCTAGGGTGTTCCGTAGAGAAAATGTTTAAATTTTGCCCTAGTAAAGATCAAACAATGATGGCTAAAACAACCATGGCAGTAAGAAAAGATGTTGAAGAAAATTAATGTAAACCTACCATAAACTTGGTAAAGGTTGAACCATCATCTTGTTTTTTATAGTACCAACAAAAAAACAATCATGACGACGGATTCTTTGAAGAATCGATAGAGGAGTCAACAGGGTTGATGCAAGTCCTTCTGTGAAGCCAATCGACGAGTCACATGAAGCGATCGATGAGTCTAGGAAGCAAAAGGGATTTTTCAATTTATATCGACTAAAATGATTTTTATGTAAGGAGCACATGGAGACTTCTAACATTAGTCTATAATTTTAACGAAATCCACATATGTAAACAAAAAAATGAATGAAAATTGTTGCTTAATCAAAATTATGTAATTACAATGGTTATTTTTTAAACTTTTGATGAAACCACTTATTTTAAGCAAACAGTTATGAAAATAATAAATATAAGAATTAAATCCACCGAAACTCAGGAGGATAAGATACATAAACAAAACCTTATCAAGACCAAAGCGCCACACGCCCACACACATCTCCTCCCTCATAAACAACTCAAAACCACCATGGCAGCCACCGTTAACGCCACCACTCCTCCTCCTCCTCCTTCAATCACACTCTCCGCCCCCAACCACCACTTCGCCACCAACCTCCGCTACCCAAACCTCCACCACCACCACCGCCGCCTCCGCCTCCGCCTCCGCCACACCACAACCTGTTCCTACAAAGTATCAATCGAACACGAAGGCCAATCGACAGTACTCGAAGTAGATCCAGACGAAACGATTCTCGAGAAGGCGCTGGAAACCGGAATGTCGGTACCGCACGATTGCAAGCTCGGAGTGTGCATGACGTGTCCGGCGAAATTGATCACCGGAAGCGTGGATCAGAGCGAGGGGATGTTGAGCGATGATGTGATTGAACGTGGGTACACGTTGCTCTGTGTCTCGTACCCTAAGTCCGATTGTGATATCAGAATCATACCTGAAGAAGAATTGCTCTCTCTGCAATTAGCTACTGCAGATGATTAGCTCGATTTCGGTGTAGCCTTCGTTTTTGATGAATGAATCCTTTTAGTTTTTAATCTACTGTCATCATTAATTAACATCTGTTTGTCGTAAATTATTCTACTCGAGGAACATTATATTTTATAGTTGGGGATAAATTGATACCAATAACAGAAGGACTGAATATTAGATATATTAGGATTGCTTTTAACACTAGAAAATAAAAGTTAAAAAATAACACTCTTGTTTAACAAACAGGATTGTTAAAATGCAATTTGCTTTTTAAAAAAGGTAACAATCTTTTTTTAACAAGCATTGATGTTCAACACTCTCTTGTTTATATATGATACATAAAAAAAGAACAAGAAATGCAGCCATAAACACTTTGAACATTAAAGATGCAAACATAACAAGGGTTTCAGCAGTACCACAAAACAAAACATCACCAGTTCATCAATCTAGCAGGTTTACCAAATCATGACATCACTGAAAGCTATCGGACCGATTTTGGAGACCGATAAGATTGATTCTGGTGAAAGGGTGAGTTCGAGATCGATAAACTTCTCCCCGGATGCCCTTTCAACCCGTTTCTACTACTTGAATTACTTCCAGTACGTTCCGACTGCATGGCTTGAAAGTAAGGGGAAGAGCAAGCCATGTCCTTGAGGTTTGGGAGGGGCTTCAGGGCTTCATGAACCTCACTCATGAGCGGTCTAGCCTTAGGGTCACGGCTAAGACAAAGGGTAGCCAATTGAACTGCCTTCTGTGCGCCTCTTATTGAGAACCGACCTTCCAATCGAGGGTCTATTAACTTGTAAAACCTCCTCCTCTCACCAAGATACGGTCTAGCCCATTCCACGAGGTTATGCTCGCCATTTGGCCGGTTTTTGTCCATTGATCTCCTCCCGGTTATCATCTCGAGTAACACCACCCCAAAACTGTAGACGTCACTCTTTGATGTCAAATGACCTAGAATCCATTATATATCATATTAGATAGAGGGCAAATTTTAAACTTGTGACAAGTGTTTGATGAATCAACCCGACCCGATGTGTTCCAACCGAACATAACATATACCCATTTGGTCCATGACACAACCCACCTAACATACTTTTTTTAACCATTACAACCTGTTACTAGAAAACTCACCAGACCTACCAGTAACATATATGACATGCTCTTTTTGCCACTTGGAATATTAAATATATAGAAACAACTGAAATGACCATTCAACACTCAGACTTCTAGTAGTAGAAACCATACCAGTCATTACATACTCAGGAGCAGCATAACCGTATGTACCCATCACTCGAGTAGATACATGTGTCTTATCACCTTCTGGACCGTCTTTTGCAAGTCCAAAATCAGAAAGTTTTGCATTATAGTCCTGAAAACAACACGTTATGCTTCTCAGAATAAAAAAATTCCATCTTCCGTTATCACAGATAATAAGATAGAAGTTTTCAAAGATCTACAAACCGCATCGAGTAAAATATTTGACGTTTTGAAATCTCGATAAATGACAGGTCTTTCAGCTTCCTCATGAAGGAAGGCAAGACCCTTTGCAGCACCAAGTGCAATTTTCATTCTCATAGCCCAAGGCAGAGGCAGTGACCCTGTTATTGACATAAAACATTAGAATCAATAATATTAATAGAAAGGACACAATAAACATCTTACATACTTCTGAATAAATGATTTTCCAGGCTTCCACGAGGCATAAACTCATAAACAAGCAGCCTTTGATCATCCTCAATGCAAAACCCGATTAATTTAACCAGATTTGGATGTAGGAGGTCACCAAGAAAGTTAACTTCCGCCTGCCAAAAACCCAAGATCAATAAAAGCCTGTGGAGCAAATAGTTTGAAGTAGTGGTGGCGATTTAAATCAAATTACCTAAAATGGTTGCTTTTGTCTATTTTATCTCCCACGGATCAAATCATTAACATTTCAAAACTTACCTAATCTAAAACAAGTCAAATGGTTCATGTTTGCAAGTTGCCCAAAAAGTTAGATTATAATGTTTATAGTGTAGATTATGTGATCATCTTTATCACACTTGACACTACTTGTAAAATGTGTTTGAAATATGGGTTAGAATGCCAACCCAATCTGACCCGTTTGGCACCCGCCCATTTTGCCACATCTAGTTCCAAGAAAGGCTAAGGACGGAGGGTGCATACAAGCCATTCTTTGTGACCCTGAAGTCCATCATGGTTTAGAGTCTTGACAGCTACAGTTAGACCAGTGCCTGGCTTCACAGGTGCGGTCCCAGTCTCATTGATCCATCCTTTGAAAACACAACCAAAGCCGCCCTCACCAAGTAGACTCTCAGGTCTAAAATTTCTTGTCGCCGATTTAAGCTCAGCAAAGTTAAATTTTCGAAGCTGAGATGCAATTTTGAGTTCTTCAGTTATATTTGGAGTAGATGTGATGCTTTCCCCATTGCTAGTGGTTGAAGATGAAGCAACTGGAGCGACAGGCTGGTCTGTACTAGTATCATTTGTTGATTTACTTTCAGCTGGTTCACATAATAAACAAAGAATCAGCGAACTTAATCAGTAAATATTTGTTCATGTAAATGATTGTTTAGATGAATGTGTTTCTTTATAGCGCATTAGTGCTTTAGAGCAGCTATAGTCTTTCTAATTAAGATTGTTACTTTTCAAGTAGATTTATTAACATTTCTTTTTAACGTATACACGTGGTCCAGCCATACTTTTCAAGTTCAATTATGATATTCCTGAGTGCGCATTTCGGGTGTGTGGATTAAGCAACAATTCTAATGAACTTTACACTTCCAACAGCACAAGAAAGTGAAAAATGCATAGTTTGTTATTATTATTAATTACTGCTTTTAGACTAGAACATAACGTGTTTGCTTGTGACAGTCTCTAATATTATTCCTATGCTCAAAAAAATCTAAAATACGGGTCCAAAATACACATAAATTAACCACACAGAATTCTAAAGCAGGAAGCAATCTTTCCTTTTGATCATACCACATTAAAAAAAGAACTTCCCCTTTACTTTTGTTCCCCAATGAGACATAAAATGTCTATCTTCGGGCCCTAAAATGATACTTATGTTCCAAATTAACTATCAAACCCCTGCTTTCCCTCCAGTTTTTGTGGTTAGCAATGGAATTTTGGTCAATTTCAACTCTCCTTCAAAGATTTTCTTTCCACTAGAACTTGTGCCGATACAAAACATTTGTTTTCTACTTTCCTACAGAGCTTAAAGAACTTACATAACTCCAGATAAGTTGCGAATTGGGGATAAATTGATACCAATAACAGAAGGACTGAACATTAGATATATTAATACTACAAAAAAAAACATATAATTCCATACCCACCCACAGGCTGCAAACAGTATACGATATGAAAACTAACATTTTAACTCTATGACTACTTCAAAATAGAAACCATCAAAGGACAATATCATAGAAACTATATGCAAGATACTGTGATCACAATAATAATTTTTATTATTAAGTAATTAAATTTGAGTTTGTAACAGTACCATACTGAGTGCTGCTGCCACTAATGGAGCTCTCAACTTTAGACCTTGAAGATATGCACCTTCCAAACAATCTAAACTTAATCCAACACCCTGTTGCTTCACCATCATCTTCTTTCTTCTTGCTTTCCTTCACTTTCTCCACATTCAAAACCCTAGTCTTAACAGCTTCTACACCCACCCCCATTTTCCTCCAAACCCTAGATTCCAACTACAAAAACCCTACAAATAACCAAAAATAACCACAGACCATCATAAATTTACACACTTTCTACACACCCCCAATTCAAAGACACTAAATTCACCAATCTTTAAAGCATCAAACATCTCCATAACCTTCAGAACAGTCCGTTCTTGATGATTTGTAAAAGCACAAAAGAAGTGAGACCCAGATCAGCAATCGGGTCGATCATTCGAAATGAGGTGAGAAACGACGAACCCAGATCATAAACAGAGAATGCGAGTGATTCGTGTTGAGAAAGAGTGATGAAGAACCCTAATTTGAAGAAATTTAGAGGGGCAAAGAGTTGTGAGTCAAAAATGTAGTCCGGATATTCCCACACACACAGTGATGTGTTGAAAGAGACAGGGCAAAAGGGAGGATGAGTGAGACATATAGACACAAATCACCATACAGATGTATAGATATAGAATTATTATGTGGTAAAAGAAAGTATTTTTCACAAGAAAAGAGGGACGACAGGGGCAGTTATCGAGGAAGAAAAATAAGAGGAGAGAGATGAAAAGGGGAATTTGAGTCTACCTGTGCATTTTCGTCCAAATATGTAGAAGTTACAAGGATATCTTTTTATTTTATTTTATAAAAATACTTTGTTTTTTATAATAAAAGTTATGCAACATATGATTATCGTTTGTCCTAGTAGTTGTACTTGTAAAACTAGAGGAGTATTAGATTTAATTACTTTTTAGAAGTGTAGTATTAGATTTAGTTACTTTTTGTAAGTCGTTCGATGTAACTAAAAGATATATTGATAACATGTTTAAGAGATATTGACAAATCATAATAGCCTGTAAAAATGTCTTCTAGTGAACTCATAAACTTTTTGGTTACTATTTATTAGATGTATAATATTTTTTTTAACCTGGTCATGTAACCAAATTAAAATTAATAAAACTATGACTATAATAGGAATCGCATAAACACTTTAACCTTTTTTATTTACATATTCGGTTGATTTCTTGATTCAGTTTTTGTTCTTAGTGGCCAAGTCGTAGATCCCTCGTTGATCCACAAGATCCGATCCTTTGGACGTGTTAATTATTCACATGCTTTTTAGATTAATGAAAGTTATTTTTTACAATCACGATTGGAACTTGTTTACTTCAACTTTCAAATTGAATTTTCACCGATTCATAATTTAAATTAATGTAAGATATTTTAGTGCAATTGATTTGACTTTGTTGACCAATGTAATTAAAACATACATCAAACAAGTCATTTGGTGCGAAGTACACACTTGTTTGAGTTTATTATAAATTTCTGTGTATGAACCTCGTTGTTTCTTATAGGTGAAGCCTTTAGGCAATGTGGGTTCCAAGGGGCAACACCCCTAGCCCATATGGCAGGGGTTAGAGTACAGCGTTACTAGAAGCGGGATACAGGGGCAGAGTAACTGGTTGGGGTTGAGTTTAATATATTTTTTGAAAAAAATGCTTTATAAAAAAATCATTAGAAGTTAATTTTTTTAAAGTTCACATATGTAATTTAGATGAAAAGTTGTTTTGATTTTGAAATGATATCTGCCAAATGGTAATTCCTAGCCCAACCCTTGAATGTGATTTCATTTGGTTTTGGTCATTTTCTTTTGGTTTACGAAATCATAACAAAATCATCATACATGTTAATAAATTTATGAGTTTTATCTGGTTGAGAAGTTATTAAACCATCGAATTATTTCAATATTAAATTGATTATGCGATTCTCTTAATACCTTATTTATAGATCTAGGATTTCTACAATTAATTTGTAGCATTTATTACAAATGATGTTATGTGGATATCATCTGAGTTCATAGTTGTTCGCATACAACAAACTACACTTCCTAGAAAAAAGAGAGAGAATCTGATTTTGGTATGCTAAGTTGTTCCCCTAAATTCTACATATGGAAAAATAATTGAAACAAGGAGAACTCTTAGTACTTAATCCGTGGATACACATAATGTAAATACTGCATAAATGAACTCCTCCTTACGGTATCTATGAATCTATGATATTAAAGATCTCAAAGAGTATCTTTAAAATAAAAAATAATCATGTAGATGTAGGCGTACTGTTAAAGGTGATGCTATAGCAAGGATAGGCAACTACATGATTCGGTGTAGGAATAAAGTTCTTGAAAGGAAATATGAAACTACCCCTTAGATGTGGAGTGTTGTCACAAGAATTCGTTCTCTTCGTCATGGTCAATCGGGTTAGTTATATTAGAGTTCGATTCTCTTTTAACTTTGGGATCTCTTTCGTGTTCTTTAAGTTCAAGCGGTTAGTTTTTTAAGGTTTTTTAATGGACAAAGAAGGATCGCATTCTTTAGTGTTTTATTATTCAAAAAACAGTTAGTTGTTAGCTATATTATAAATGAGTAGTATTCGTGCTAATTTTGTTGGGAGTGAAAACTTTAATCCAAAAGCTAAAGGTTGCTCTATGTTTTTTTGTTTAAAAGTTGAAAGAGTTATAAAATGGTTTTACTTAAAATAATAACAATATGGGCTTGAGTTGTGACAAATGAAGTTTATCCAAACATTTGAACATTTCTCACTAGGTATTGGGCTTTAAGAAGCTTTGGCCCAATCCATCTTTACAAACAAGATTTTCTTAAATCAATTAAAAAACATATTAAAATAGTTCGTTATGATTTGATATATTTTGGTTAATATTAGAATATTAATTAAATATGGAAAAAATCTTTTAAGTACTGATATTTTCAAATTTGTTACGATGTGACGTATATCGGATTGGGACATTTTTAGCCGTTGCATTTTTTAGATATTAATTCGAATCAATATTCGTATTTAAATATATAACTATTATTTTATTTAATTCCCTATTGTCTTTGGATTTTAGCTCTCTTTGGGAAATGTGGTTCGATTCCCTCTGCCTTTTACTTTTTTTTTTCAGTCCTTTCCATCTACAGAGATACCTCCTTTATTATACAAAATTTTTAGATTAAACAGCTAAATATCTAGAACAATAAGAATCTTATTTTCATGCAAATTAGAGCAATTCCCTAAAAGATCTAGAACTATTTCCATTGGTCAATTGATTTAGGATGTGTTTCATACATGACTAATTTTAAAGCAAGAACAAAGGAAAGGGTGCCCGCCGCGTGCCTAGGCGTGGCACCCCAACACCGCAGTCACTCCCCTCTTCACACAGGAAGGCGCTTGCCATGACTTGGTGCCAATATGCAACCGTTGGGGGTCAAATACCCTCTCAACGCCCAGTGTTGTATGAGTGTGATGTAGTGTGACATAATTTGACATGACACATTCTTGTTATCGGGTTTCATGGTATGGTAAAAGTTCATGACATGAGTCCCGCCTCTACCCTATACGTTGCCTCATATACGTAGTGCTTCAAAAAATTATATATCTAATAAATTTTCATAGTTCTTTCCTTAAAACTAATTAAGAGTATACTTAATATTCTGTGATTTCTATAAGAGAAAAATCACTTGGGGTTTAAAAGTTACTTACACAATTTTAAAAGTATAATCCACATAATAATCTAAATTATACATCTTAACAGAAAACGAATTAATTATATCTCTCTTAAAAGTTATATAAACAGTATATAATGAGACGAACTATTAATTTCTTAAATTAATGAAATAAAATAAAATAAAATTTATATTTATAAAAATGGAAACTTTAACCTGATTATAGTAATTAATAAAACTTTATCCTATATTTAATTTCTGGTTATCTTTTATTTACATTAATATTTACAAAAGTGGTTATATAATATGATTTTTATGACATTAAAATATTTTATTTAATCTTGTTGCACATGCATAGAAGTAGAACCTTCTCTCAAAACACATTTTTAATGACAAAGTAGTGACTTCGTTATTACTTTAATATTTAAAATGGCAAAATTATAATGCTTATTCTTTCTTTATTAATTTTAAAATATTTTTTAAATAATTATATCCCATACATGCCAGAGCAACTACACTACCTAACTGGCAACTATATGTTGTGTAACCAACATGTCACATGAACCCCTGTGAATCCAATATATTTTGAGACGAAGGCTAGCTTTCAAATTTAGCTTTAAAATAAATTTAGGGTTAAAAAATCATAATATAAACTTTTGTACTTTCTAGGGTTCTACTTATTCTTTTTTAGATTCAAAGGTTTTCATCGTGCAGATCATCTTTATAGTTTTTTAAAATGATCAAACCGTGATTTATAGTTTGATTTATCATATGATTTGTTATATTTCATTTAATCAATAATGTTTTTTAGTAAATTTATCTGAATGGTATTTAAGTTATTATCAAATTATAGTATTTACATTTGTAAAACTTTGGAGGAGTGTTTTGATACAGACTTTCTTTTCACATATATCGTTTTACTATTAGAACCGTAGTCAATAAACTTATTACACCCCTTAAGAATTTTTTATAACCAACGCGATCATGTGTCATAGCTTATGCTAGACGTGGTGTCTTAAATTATAGGTTATGATTGGAAAAATGATATTTAGAATGTTATGATAAACTTAAAACCATTTTGTTTCATCACACATCGAAGGTAATTATAAAATAAGGTTATCATTTTATAATATCTCTGGCTAATGATATTCACCAATTTACAATGATTATCAATTTTACCACACGCCCAAAATAATTTATTGTCATTCAAACACATATCCAAATAAGTACTTTTAAATAACGATACCAAAAACTAATTTACCAGATTGAATGCACAAATATACATCGATTAATCAAATTGCAGAATTGATGAGTATATGAAACTAAAAATGTAAATAAAAAAATTAACAATTTCGTAGGAAATTAAAGAAAATTAATATATATAATTCATGGAAGATGTTGATGTTGCTGCTGAGCCTCCGGCCATAATGGCCAGAAAGCTGGTTGATCCTCTATAACATTAATCATGTTGCAGAACCCTTCATCTCCGGTGACCGCGGTTTGACTCGACTGTTGACCGAGGATATACGGTGGCGTTAGACCTCCGATCATCGACGAATCGGTTGGCAGATTGTTTGAAATCTGTGGATAATATATGATGCTGTTGTCTTCACAACTGTTGTCACTTCCATTGCTCCAACATCCTTCTGTTTCTTTGTTTAAATTCATCATAGATCTAAAAGTGTTTGATTCTTGACCCTTTAAAGCCATCAACTAAAAACAAACATCAAGATTTCAAGAAATTAAGGAAATTGATGCTGAACGGTGAACATAAGATTCTCTTCTCTACCGATTACAAATAAATAGTTGAAGTCATGTTTTTTTAAGAAAGTTTCAGTTTTTATGTATAGAAAGAAAGTTAATTAATATGTTGGAATAATATTAATTACCTGTGCATGAAGTTTGTTGTTGTGTTTCTTGAGTGCATCATTATCAGCTTTAATGGAGTCAACTTGTGTCTTCAACACATTATAATCTTTCTCTAACTGTTTGGTCTTCCACCGGGCCCGTCGGTTCTGAAACCATATAGCCACTTGTTTTGGCTGCAGCCCTAAAGCTCGAGCCAGTTGGCGTTTGCGTTCTGGCTCGAGCTTGTTTCCTAACTCGAAGCTTTTCTCAAGGGCTTTCACCTGATCTAGCTTCAGTCTCCTCTTCTTTTCTCCAAGCTGTGACCCCTCGTCGTCCGAGGAGTCACCGTTGTTCACTTCTTCACACCTTTCTCCCCCCGAATACGACATCGATCTCAACATCAGTGGCTCTTCACCTGCAAAGTTATGATCAAGATGATCAACATAAACCAGATATTAGTTATTAACTTAATCATTGTTGAATGCACAGAAATACACACATATTTGATAGATAAGTAGAGGACCTTGAAAGTGATGGTGATGGTGATCTTCATAGGCAAAGAAGATGGGTTCAGGTGGGAGGAAAGACATGAAAATGGAAAGTTTTGTAATTTTGAAGAGAAAAAAAAAAGATGAATTGTAAGAGGGTTTATAGATGTGTGTGTTTTGATGTGAGAGGTTGTATAATGGTGGGAAAACCACCTACCATACATTAGCAATAGCAAGAACCTCTTGGATTTTTCTAACACTAGTTAATTTTATTGATGTAAAAAAATTAGTCACATGAAGCTATTATAACACAAATTAGACGATGCTATTAAAATTAAAATTACACCAATGTGACCATTTCAAGGAGTGGAGCTCAGTTTGATTCTTGATTCAAAGAAATCGATTTGTTAATTTTTACCTTCTTAATAAGTGTAGGAATCGAAAGTTGCTTGTTTGAGAAAAAAAGATTATTTCTTGTCTTTCAAATCATTCAAATAACAACCGACTATATCATTTTCGTTTTTAGTTCACTAAGATGAATGTGCTTATAGATGTCTATTAGAACATCACCAATGGGAAGTTCAAAAAAAACATTTTTTCTTTTCTCCACATCACCTTCCACGTCTCTCTTCTCTCTCCTCTCTCCTCCATTTCCTCACATACTCAAAAGTCAATGTTTTTGAAAAAAAACTTCTACACCTTCTCTTTTCTTCACATCACCTTCTCTCTCCTTAAAAACACCAAAAAAACATCTCTATTGGAGATGCTATTAGATCAAGGATTTAGAACACACAAATTGGTGGAACTCCACACTAGTTAGCAATGTGTTGCCATAAGATTACCACAAAATAACATGTGATGAGATTAGTGTTCCTTTGATTCATCCGTTTCACCACAAAACCAATAAGAGAGGAGGGTAAAGAAACGTATATGTTTATGTCGGTTGTATATATTTTTTTATTTTTATCTTTTACAAAGCTAGTTGGGTCGTGATGCGGCCCTTGGATGAACAAAGAGATTTGCGTACTTTTATAACGTAAAAGTACTTGAATTTCTTCAAACCATGTGTAATTCTTAAATAAGTACTAGTGATTGGGTGGGTAGTATAACTATAGAAAGCCTCTAAAGAATGAATCAAACTATTGCTTAGATTAAATTGTCAATTAATTAATTAATTGCACTATGGATAGGATTGTTGAGGCCTGAGAGAGGGGGCTACTTCACAACTGATTTAAAAACACACACAAAAAAAGGCAAAGAAAACTGAAATAAGAAAAGAAAGAGAAAACCTGACATCAAATAACAAGCAGTTGATACAAATTAGCGAAAATGATTTAGAAAGCATTCATTTGGAATATCCCCTCTTCAAATATTATATATTTGAAGCACAATTTTAAAATTTTGGAAGACAATTAATCAAACATCAAAAAAATAAAACTACAATAGATTAAACACTAGTGTCCCTCTTCGGCTTCAACTTGAAGATGACCTATATATATGTTTATGCTAAAAATATCAACCATAGCCACACATTTAAATCGTATAATCCAAACATGACTTGTTTCACCCGTTATCTACATCAGCCAAAAGGAAATATATAGGTTGTAGTTGAGTTGTAAACATATTTTTGATTTTATTAAAAAAGATCTATAATATTTTTCCCTATTAGTATGGAGTTTTCTTACATTATATCAAAATTTTTTCAAACATAACCTATGTTTTATTGTTATAAATTAATATATTTTTCATTAACTTTTATAACTTTATATGTTTATAATTTCTTATGTACAAACATGATACAAGTTCATATACAAATATAGTTGTTGTCATAGTTCAAGTTTCTTTTGCACAGTATATAATGCTTTATACTTATAAAATTTAAGTAAACATAGGTCAAAACTAGTTGTTTGGATCAAGATCATTTCAGTTCATTTAGTCATGTTGAAAGTTAAGATTGCAAAGTATGACAACAGATAAATTAATAAAGAAACTATATATAAAATAAAAATAGAAAAAGAGTACTCAGCTCTGGCTTCACATGCTATTGTGCTACCATGTGCATGGTCCTTTTTCCTCTATAGATTTTTAACCACGAATACAATTATATTAAACCTTATATAATTTAAAATATGCAGTTGTGCACGTATATATGTAAGCATGATAAGGTATAGGTTGGATAAACATGCAGCGTCGCAAGAAGCCAAGTATAGGTGTGGGATATAGAAATATTTATGAACGTTACATCAATAATTTAGTAATTGTAGAGGAATCGTAGTTGGATCATCAAAACTTAAAACACCTAAGTTTTCAGTTTGAAACAATTTAGGGGTTTAATCGGATATAAAAAGTTCCAAACCAAAGAGGTGTTGCCTGTTTAAAAATCTCTGTTACTTAATTTAGGAGCTTCGTTCTTAACTTTTTACATAACTACTATATTCTTTTTGATTTTTTTTCTTTAGGAAATCATCCTTTTATATTTCCAATTGTTATAAAAAAATTTAAGTATTTTTTATTTACTTTGTGTTTTATTGCTATATACTTTTATTGAATTATTGATATTGTTATAGTAATGTTATTAATATTATTACCTCTAAATTAAAATGAAATTAAATTAATCAATAAAAAAAATTATAGTGCTAACTGCTAAGTGTGTAAACGGGTCAAAACGGCTTGTCAGCTACTCGAGATCGACTAAGAAAATGCTCAAACCGAGTTAAGCTTATATGCGCTCGGGCTTGAGCTCAAGCTCATAGTATGTCTCATTAAATAAACGAGCTCGAGCTCAAGCTTCACCTATCGAATTAGAGCTAGCTCGTGAGCTTAAATGACCCACCCTTTTATTTATATTTATATTTAATCTATTAAAAATATGTACTCATATAAATAATTATTATATATAAAATTCTGGTAACATAATTAATTAATATATATTTTATAATTTTTTAATATATTTATAATGTGGTTTCAATTTCTGAACGTTTTTCTTTTAAAAGATGTTTCATATTATTTTTTGTAGAATGTTTTTTTATTTGTTAATTACATTTTTAAATCTTTTATAGAAAGTTTGTTCGAAACATTAAAGAAAACTCATTTTAAAGATAAATATTTTTCTCATAGTAAAATATGAAAAGCTTTAAAAGAGTTTTTTGTGTGAACGATGTATTACAAGTAACAAGAGGTATGTATAGCCAACCGCACAAACATCCTAACGTGTTAAATTTATACTACTGAAAATATCCAACTTTCAAAAATACAAGGCGTAAGTAAATAAAATCACGTGAAATGCATAAATCAGTTATTAAAAAAATAGTGTGGTTATCAATTGAATCGGTTATTGGTCAAAACCAATTATTTCAAAACCACGTTCGGTTATTAACAGGTTTGAGAAGGTATAAAATCAACCTTGTGTAACCGGTTTGAGAAGCTATTAAACCAACCATGTGTAACCAGTTTGGTTCAGTTACTATTGGTTAACCAGATTTTTTTTATCAGTTAAAAATAATCGGTTATAGCCCCTGTGTGATGTGGGAAGCGGTAACCGAATAAAAACCGTTGGTTATTATTTGTTAGAAACCAGTTTGTGTTCGATCGGTTAATAACTAATTCTATAATCAATTAAGTTTATATTATCCGGTTTTTCCCACACCCTTATATTCATCAGCTCTGCTTCACAAAGGAGCCCACTAATGACGGTCCAGCCCAAAATCAACATGGGTTTTGATATTTTCTTCTAAATGGGCTCAACTCCATTAACAAAAATTCAAGCCTCAATATTTAAATTCCTCTTACGGGCCGATTTCCCCCTGATCTGCTGATCATATATTATTTCAGATTTTATAACTTAAATTTGGATGTTTACTCCTTACCAAATCCAAAGTGTATAACCTAGGCCACATTTAAAATCTTTTTTTATTCTAGTGTTATACGGCCCATACTTGAACCGATGGTAGTCTGCTTCTTTCTCCATTTCTTTATATTGGTAGTGTACAAATCTAATTTCAAACCGGTTCGGCCGGGTCAACAAAAATCAAAACCGTGTTTTAACTTTTAACCGGTTGGGGTTGAAACCGGTTTGACTGAGGAAAATGATCGTGTCGAAACTGATTTCTCCGAATAAGGTTAAGAACCGATCTCAAACCTACAGGTTGGAACCAGTATGGAGTGAAACCGGTTTGGCAACCAAGTCAGGTTGTCGTTTCGGTTTCCACACTAGTTTTGTTTCCGTCTCTACTTTGAATGAGTACTTGTGTGTCATCATTTGCCATATACGTAATAAACATACATTGATATGACGTTTGATATATTTTCACTCATGGAGCCTTGAGCCTTAAATTGTTAGACAGGAAATGGGTATACCTTGTGAATTACATGTGAAGGTATATGTATCATTGTAGTGCTAATATTGTGACATTATGTGGACAATTCACAAAGACGGACTTAGAAAAATTTTCTATTGGTGTCCGGAATTCACGGTTTCAAATGTCTATTAATACGGATTTATTGTCAAATCAGGTCTTTGAAAAAATAAATTAATTTTCTTTTTAGAATTGAGTTGGGTCATCAAACTCTTTATACGGTTTGAGTTGGTCGCCAGAGTATTTTGGGTTTTGGGGTGTATATCTAATGTTTTTTATTCGCTTCGTAAATTGGAGAGCTCTTTTTATTTGATTCATAAGTTTTCTTATTCAATATTCTCAAATTACATAAAACTATCAACTAGCAAGTTAAGAATTAACAACTTAGTAATAACAATCTAAACATATAAGTAATTTCAAAATTAACATGAAGGAGTCAAACAATCCAACTAAGTTTCATCTAAATAATCAATTTAAACGTTCAACCAGTTTAAACACAAGAAAACAAGTTAAATCTAAATAATCAATTTAGACACACACACGCAAAAAAAGTACCTAAAGGGTTGTCGGGGCTATACGGTTCAAGCTAGAAAGGGGCAGCCAGCAAGAGGGATAGTTTTGGAGGCTGAAGAAGCCGCGGTTTGGGAAGGAGGAGCAACGGCAACTTTAAGGTATGGGTTAACGGGTTCTTGACCATGAGCGTGCAGCGTGTGCTTCAAAACTTACCAGTTTTGATAACCAAGAGTAATTAGGGTATTGGGTAAATGGTTATTTGGATTTAATATGGTATGCGGTGGGCTTAAAACAATGTGTAGAGTAAACATGCTATGATTAATTAATTAACTAATGGATTTATTAATTAATATATTACATTTGTTAATCTAAATACAATAAATATTCACCAAGCTCAAACTACAATATGGAGAATATAAAATAATATGTAATGTGTCGTGTAACATAAATTTGCTTAAAGGATAAAAAAAGAACATTTACTTTTAGGTGATGATGAAAATCGATGAGTTAGTCAAAAGAACACAATCCAAGATCTTGGTAGCAAAAGGGAACCCTAAATTATGGGCGTTTAAAATGGTAGAGAGATTTATGTAATTGGTAGCCCTAATTATGGGAAAAGGTTAAAAAAAAGTGTTCCTTTTGTCCCCTTCAAATATTTCACTTTGGAAAAGGTTGCCTCCCAACTTTATGATCACAATAGATTGGCTCAATGCTTTTATATACGTAGAGGATATGTTTATATAATAATAAATCTACTTCATATGATGATTTGATATAGTTCATTGTGGTGTGCTAGTGTAGTAGGTTAGTACGTTGAAGGGATGCCATATGAACCAATAAATTAAAAACCATATATTAATGTGAACTTATGGATGGTAAGGGTTCTTGCTTAGAATTACTTTTGAATGTGTCATGTCCTCGGCAATAATTCATTACTTCGTCATGTTTGCGTGTTTTTTCTTACCTTTTAAGTTTTAAGGATAAAATGATCTTAAGCGTACCCGAACATGACACGATCCTAAATTTTTTTAAGACAAATGAAGAAACATAAAATAGTTACATTTAAACTATAAAACTTCAGGCTCACTTATTATTATTAATTTTATCTTTTATATGTTTTCACAAAATATTCATAAATTTAAATTATTACACAAAACATATAGACGTTAATCAATAAAAATAAACAAAATAAACAGATCAACCACCAAACCAGATCAAAATAAACACGACTGTTTAAATTTGTGTTCGTCGGTTTTTTTTGTAGAAGTTGATATGCCTCCAATACCTAAACACGTTCATTGTTTCGACACAACACTGGGATGAAGCCATTCAGACTATTTATAAAAGGGGTAATTTTGTAGAATAGTAACCAAGTTTTAAATTGCCCTAATTAGATCAGTCATAAACTTTTTTGTTTCAATCAGGTCACTAAAGTTTATTTTGATGTTTCATTCCTATATATTTAACCTGAATAGCAGGTAAAAAAACTTAAAAAACTCGAGTTTGGGTGGGTGATGGTGGTCGAAGATGATGGGGCGAAGATGGAGGGGTCACAAATGATGGGCCGAAGGTGATGGGATGGTTTTGGATGGGTTGCAGATAAGGGGGCAGGGATTTGTGTGGGTCGTAGATGTTTCGGGCGGCAATGGTGGGGGGACTACAATTATGGTTTGGTCGGAGGTGATCAAAGGTGGAGGGAGAGGGGTGTTCTAAGGTGCAGCTATGGATGAGAAGGGTAGTCGATCGTACAAGTAACGGGAGATGGTTAGACAAACAATTACCCACTAATCAAGTTAATTACATAAGATTAGAACACCAAACCAAAATTAAATTACCTGATTGAAACAGTTAGAAAAATAAGTTATCTGATTGAAACATTATTAAAACTTTGTTACTATTTTGTAAAGTTTTTTTTAAACTATCAATTTTTTTATGTCATATTAAAAATTCACACCCCTACTTGGTTAAAACTTATTTATTATAACTCCCATTACATAAACTCGTAGTCAAACTCACATAAAAAATCTAAATTGAAATACCAGCTAGTCAAATATAAACATAACACTTTCATAATTGTAATTTTAATCAACTTTATAATAAGTTATATATATTAGAATTTATATAATATCTTAATATATTGGTTTTATATTATGTTTAAACATTGGTTTTATCTTAATATATATCTTAATATATTGGTTTTGTATTAGAATTTAATGTATATGTTTAAACATAAATACCTCTTCAGCAAACACAATGAAATACTTCACTTGATTAGTTATATTGTCTTAGTTAAATAAACAAGAGGATTTGAAAATAATTGTCTTTGTAAATCTTCAGTACAATATACGTATTAGAAATTCACACCTCTATTTAACTGATTAAAACTTATCTATTATGATTCCCACTACATGATGTTTGTAAATACGTTATATCAAGCAAGCTTAGTTTTCTGGTTTTAATTATTTATAAAATAAATGTTATATATTTAAAGGATTTAAATATATTTTTTGCCGACTACTTATAAACTTTCTTGTAACTACTTACAAATGGATTATCCAAAACTTCTTATTCTATTTTTAAATAAATATCAATTTTATTATTACAAACACCACATAAAAACATGCATTTATCCACATTTTAAATAATATAGTAATTAATTAAATAACCACTTTAAAAGCAACGAACGCCTCTCACTCAGGGTCCCATAATAATTGCAAATCTGTTAAAAATCTCTGTTTTTTATATTTTAGTGTGAATTCACGACAACACCTAAGGGGGGCCATTTTGTTATAAAATTTAAGAATTAAAATTAGATATTTTTAGGCATATCAACTTCCATAAAAACATCAGTTATTGAAGAATGGTACCTCTGCCTATCACTCATTAATATTATTTTTTCCATAGAAAATAACGAATTTAATTACATTATGAGAAAAACACAAAACGTATATAATAAGCATACCTTAATTATGTATTGTTAATGTAAATCTTTGATGTTGCGATGGAGGTTTCTAGGTTAATATAAAATGCACAGAGTAGAACAAAAATGAAATTGATGAAGATCAAAGGACGCAATATATATTATCTATATAAAATTACCAGCTTACTTTCTCACTACAAACGTTACAGCTTATAGATATCTTTCACACGTTATGGTGTATAAACCCTATATGGTCATATGGATATGAGAGCGTTTAATAAATACATAACTAATTGTATGTAGAGAACAGTGATAACCTCACAAGCGCAGTATGATATATAGTCAGTCAATAAGATTACATAATTAAGCTTTGAATAATTGAAGCTTCAGGACTGTCGGCATCGATGGTGGATAATAACTGTGACAATCGTTCGCTAAGATCGTCAACCTCCCTATGCAAGCTTCTCACGTAGTTGCAAGTCTCTTGTAACACTTTTGAAGCGGATGCCTATAGCAAAACTTTAAGTATATTAGGATTATTTATATTTATTTTCCAAAACTATACAATTTAATTAACTATAGAAATACTGAAACAAGGGTACACATATACGACATATGCATATGTTCTTGAAGTGATGGGTACGTGAATGTACTATGCTTTAGTCTTTTTCTGCAACTCTAGCTTGTGACTCAAAAATAGACCCCCAATGGCCCATATAGTCGTTAGAAACAATCACATGCACGTTACTATATATATAAACTAAATAAAGTCATATATGATCTGTGGAGATCGTATATTTGTGTTTGTTTTGTTTTTGTTTTGTGTTTTTTTTTTAAATTCAAAGTTACACTATCGTACTTCATATGATAATGCAACTAAAAGCTATAGTTTCTTTTTTGAGTGTTTTCTTTTTAAACACTAGAGTTATTTATGTTATGTTTTTAGTAGGCCTAAAGTTTATTGTAACCTTTTTAAATAAAGATCTCAAGAACCATCAATGGTTTCATGCATTTCACACGGTATCCAAAGGCTACTTAGATATCATACATTAACCTTAGACGTGTTAGGGTGAAAGCTACTAGTGAAAAAAAAAGAAAAGAATTGAAAAGTGCTTGTTGGTTTTGCCCAAAAGGTAGGACGTGAAATAATGAACTTAACTACTTAAAATCTACATCGTTTTTCACATCAAACATTAACGTGATAAAACAAACCAAGACTCGTGTTTTTTCATACATGATACTAGTTTGCATGTGTTAATCGACTGTACGTTTGATTGAACACTTGCAGGAAGTGACCAAATAATTAACTTGCTAAAGGTGAGCTTAGATTTTTTTTTGGTCGAATTCTCAACTGCTTTTGTCTTTGTCATGTTGAGATTTCTTGTCCTTGATATTGTTTGATGGAAAAAAGCTAAGAAAAAGTAGAATCCAATAACACTTTTTTTCTTCATCCTCAACTATAAAGTCAAAAACCATTATATTTCAAATAACTGACACTACTAGAAAACTGTTTTATTTTTAAAATATTTTGTGGGATAATCTTTACCTTGTTTGAACGACGATTACGAAGTTCAGGAAGAAGTTGTTGCAGCTTCGCGAGGAGTTGTGCAATTTGAGCATCACTGATCCTTGGAGCCTCATTCGACGATGATTCTCTCGATCTTCTGCCTGACATTATGATAGAATTTGTGCGTACTAGGTAGTGGTTTGGTGGGAGAGAATGTGCAAATGAGAGAGGTGGTAATGACGTATAAATAGCAGATGATAACAACAGTGTGGTAGCTAGGTTTTACTGATCGAATAACAGTCTTATCTAACACAACAAACTCACTTAATTATGCCATAAAAACATACAAATTACAACGAGCAACAAGAAGAAAGAGAAATGGTACGATGTGTGTGTAGCATGTCCAAGATATGTTGAATATAAAGAAGACATAGCTTTGGAGAAAGCAAGTTGTCCACTATTTATATGGTCCCATTTGCGTATTTTATATTAATTTAAGACATTAACAATTAATTGTGTTTTTAAGTTCTTGGAATATAATACTTACAATTTATAAACGATGTATAACAAAAGATAGTATAACAAAAGATAATCCATATATCAAAGTCAAAGTAGTTATGTTATGCGTTGAATTCTTACATTTATCAACTAGTTAGAATATCTAAAGCATTTAACTTACGCTTAAATATAATTATACGAGCTTTTTAAAGTAGTTAATCAAGTTATGGATATCATTTATTACTTCAATTTGTTTATTTTATTTAATTAACCAAGTTACTACTTCATTTCATGTTTATTTTACCTTGTTAATTCAATTCATTGTGGAGGGTGTCTTAGCCTAATAACATCTTATGTTTATGTACATCAGATTAGTACTAGATCGAGTTTCATATAATGAGAAATAGGGAGGTTTTAGGAATATATATTAGATAGGTGTGGTAGTAGTCGTAGTGGGAGTAGTAGTCGTGGTAGCAGTAATACTAGTATTCGTGGTCATAGTCGTCGTGGTAGTCGTAGCAGTTATAGTCGTAATAGTGGTAGCTATAGCATTGCTAGTAGTCATGGTGGCGGCGACAATGGTGGCAGTGACGACAATCGTCATGGTGGTGGTGGTGGTCGTCGTCGTCGTGGTAGTGGTCGTCGTAGCGCCAACTACGAGAGCAATGGGAGAAGGAGCAAGAGTAATAGTAGTAGGAAAATGAGTAATAGCAATAGAAGTAGCAATAGCAGGAGGAGCAGAAATAACATCAGTGGTAGTCATGGTATTAGCCTTTTATTTATGTTTTGATATAAATTTTATTCAAAACTAGCTAGGTTAGATATAATATATTTTACTTTTATTTTTATTTTATTTTATTTTTATGTTTAAAGTCACCTTGGTTTTTTGTTTTACATTATTAAAACACAACATATCATGATGGCCAACACTCTTACGTAAAACCCTAAGTGTCCCATGTCGTAAAAGCTACTATCACTCTATTTTGTTCACTCATATTCCGTTTGGTTAGTCACTGTATCAGAACAGTAACAACAAATGCTATAGCTTGCGATATTAAAAAACATACATGATTTTATATACAACTTCGTTTAAAAAAATTATATTGAAACATTGAAAAACAAGCAAATACAATCGTGTATTTTATTTTTTCTTCAAGTTAACAAGTGAAGTTGTTACAAAAAATAAAATTATTAGAAAATAAAACGGGATGAGAGTGTATATATATAGCATAAGAGTCGAATAAAAACAGAAAACAACAGAGTAGAAATAACACATGGGGCTAAATTTTAAACCCACATTGTTTAGTGTGAAAGTCTAAAACCTCCAAAGGCAACTACAACATTTAGTTATCAAATAAATGTTGCGGCTTTGTAATAACGAACAAAACATTTCTAAAGTTAATATATCTCGGTAGTTACGAAAGAAATTCTGTTTAAGATGAAATACTCATAACATGTGAATATAAGAAGGTTATGATTTTAAGTCTCACTTTAAACAAAATGTTCAGAGTTGAGTTAGTATGTTTTTTCAATAATTAGTTTTCTCCTGAGTGGTTGGGGTGCGATACTGGTTGAGAAACGAAAAAATAAGCTTGATTAAAATAACGCATATCCTTTGAAACAGAGTCACATATTTACCATTCAAACAAAAAGTTATAAAAAAAGAAATTAAGATATAAAAAAAACGGGGAAAAGGAAAGCTTATTGTTAGAATGATAGGGAGTGGCTGAAAAAATAACCAAGACTTGTGGACCTTACTATAAAGTAATAACTAACTGGGGCACATCCTAAAAAGAACAAAATCTTGGTGTCCTGAACTGAAAATACAATAAAATTCAGTAGTCAAAACCAAAAGACCACAAAACTAGAGATGAAAAAAAAACGGTTCGGGAACCGATTCGGTCAAAAAAACCAGAACCGGTTTCCAACAAAAACCAGTTTGGCCCAAACCGACCCGCACCGCCGGTTTCCCTTCGATTTCACAAGTTCTGGACCTCAAACCGGTTTCAAACCAATTCTTAAACCGGTTTTCAAATCGATTTCCAAACAAGTTTTCTATGTTTTTAAAAACAAAAATAAGAATTTTAAGTCGTTTTTATTGTTTCTATGTTTTATATTTTATGTTTTTACTTTGATTTTTAAGAGTTAAAGTAAATGAATTTAATTTTAAGTTTTTTGTAATATTTCTACATTTTAATTTTTATAAATCATAAATCTCTTTTAAAAATAAAAATATATAAATACATCTTGTGATTATAAAAAAATTAATTACGTATTTAATTTATCATCTCTCATAATCTTATTTTTATGATTTCATAGTTTATATTTTTAATTACTTTGTAATTATTATTATAAAAAAAACCTGAACTGGTTTCCAAACCGACCCAAATCGGTTTGTATAGGGTTGGGATTCCCAAACCTAAAACCAGTTTGGAACCCGAACCGGCTTGAGGTCAAACCGTTTTTTACCAACTTTGACCAAACTGGTTTATGTTTGAAACCGAAACCAGTTTATAAAAAAAAACTGTTTTGTACACCACTACACAAAACCCACGTAGCATTTAGTTCTCTTATTATATATAGTATAATAATAATAATGTTATACATATATAACGGATAAGGCTGTATAATTGCTAAAATATATGAAAACCTGTCGAGATTTATCAAAATTATTATTATTTTATTGATAAAATATTATTGCACATATACATACACATATATAGGATTATGGTTTTTTATTGTATATGTGTAAATTCACAAAGTGTAAAAAAAATTAATATTGTTATAAGTTTGACTTATACCTGCAAAATGTATGTGTTTTTATTTTTGCAAAACTTATATAACTTTTAAACTTTTTACACTTGTGAATTTACACATATAAAAAAACCATAATCTTTTATACATATAATAATGTTATTCCAATAAGAAATAGTGATTTGCATTAATTTTGACTGATGTTCACAAGTTCTGGCAATAAAAATGGTTATGGTTTTAATTTTTTTCCATAACACTATATGTCGTTATTTATGTGACTTCATTTTCAAATCTATTCAATAACTAAAAAGACCACACAGAACATTTAACAACGATGGCTACCATTACACAATTATTCGAAAAGCAGGTTAAATACGTTTAACTTAGTGATGTCTTATTTTCACATATCATTTAAGACCAGTCGAAATGATTTGATGTATTAAAAAACATAAAAGTCTTTTAAAAAAAGTAGAAGAAAATATATCTGTATTTTCTTGAGGCGAAATTTATAAATATCATTATTTTTAACAACTTTAATTCACCTTTTCACTTTAAAAAATACGCAGAGATGATTGTTTGTGTTTGCAAAATTGATTTGTTTTTATAGAGCTAGTGGGCGTGACTCGCGTTATGTAACGTGAGTTATAAAAGTTGAAATATTTAATTCTGATGATTTATACGTTAGTACTAACCACATTGAAAAAATTACGTGCGAAACAATAAAAATAATGTAATAGAAAAAAATACTATAAAAAATAAATACCTCAAAACATAGAAGGAAAATAGCAAATGCGTAAATGATGATTTTGCTATAATTAACGAGCTCTATTTAAATTGATTAAAAAAATTTTTTTGCCTAACTTGAAGGCTTAGGTATAAAAATTTGATTAGATGTATATTTGACATAACTCGAAACCTTAAGTATACAATTTTAAAAAAAAATCAGGTGTTTAAATGTAAAATCGACTTGTGGTTACTTTTAAAAAATCGTTAAAGGTTTAAAAGTAGAAATGTAAAAAAAATAAAGTAGGTTTTTATTAGTTTGGAGAAAAAGAAAACTATTATGTTAACATTGAGAAAATCTATGTCTTCACTACTCATAATTTTTTTCTATTTGCTATTATATAGTGATGTGGTGGGTGTTAACGAGCCTATTTTACGAACTGTCTTAGATGTTGATATATTTGAGTATTATTATTATAATTATGTAAAAATGTAGTGATTATGTACTTAAATATTTAAATAAATTAATACTTAAATCAAATAGTATTGAGTTATAAAAGTATAAATAATACAAATATATATTTTAATATTAATTTTAATTATTATAAATAAGACAATACTTACAATAAATGTAAATTAAATAATATTAATTGGAAGAAATTTATTAATATGGGCAAATTAGAAACTATTGTATATAACATTTGTTCATTATGTTTAAAAGGTTATACTAGGTGTCTTAAATTTTGAGTAAAATTACAAATGTGCTCTCATCAAATGCTTTTTATAATAGTATAGATAAATTATTTTAACTTTTACAAGATTGCAAAAAAAAAGTCCAAAAAAGAAAATAATCAATTTAATCTATAACTTAAAGAGAATAATTACCTGATTTGTTTGATTATGATTTGAACCACAAACATCACAGTTATGAAAATACCGGAATTGAACAATTACAGTAGTTCTTTCTGATCCTGTTGTATGTACTAAAGAAACAACGATTTTTTTTTGTTTAAATACACTAAATTTGGCTTTAATTTAATTGAGTGAGCCAGAATGAGATCAGGCCCGAGCTTCAATTAAACAAGCTAACTCGGTTAGTGAAAAGCTTGAGCTAGCTTGTGTCTCAATCCAACTTGGTAATTTTTAAAATATTTTATTTTAACAGATATTAGTATATTAATAAACAAAAATAAATAATATTTTTAACACACATTTAATGCAGAATTTGTAAACTACAAAATCTATAATTACTAGGTTTTGGCGCGCGCGTTGCCGCGCGTAAGCAAGTTTTAATGTAACTCTAAATCAAAATCAAAATGAAGGTTCAAAACCATATAATCAGTAAAATACACAAAGTAAAACACACCAAAACCTCAAATCCATAACACACCAGAACATGCAAAACCCAAAAATTAAATCAAAGCCCAACACCATACACAAAAAAAAAAATCAAAGCCGCAAGAAAGCGATACAGTCCAAAATAGAAAATCAAAGAAAATCAAAGCCCCGAAAAGAGCAAACAAAAGGAAAACCCAAACCTTAATAGCGAGAATCGTCAGGGTATCGATAACGAAAGAAAGAAAGCAGGAACCCGGAGAAAGACAACGTCAACGAACCCTACAAATCAAAGACACGTGTCCAGATACCAAAAACCCACAAAAAACCCCACCCCAAAATCTCGAACCCACACCCAAAACAAAACATATTAAAACACAAACAAACCAAAAAAAGAAAAAGAAAAAGAAAAATTAAAACACAAACAAAAAAAACAAAAGAAAAATTAAAACATAAACAAAAAAAAAAAAGAAAAAAAAAAAGAAAAACACCACCCCCACCGACCAAAGTGTTTAATTAGAATAGTAACTAGTGCACAAATAGCGAAACGAATATACAAGCAAAAGCAAGTATATCAAAGCTGAAGGGAAAAATAGTTTGATTTGAGTACTTAATTAATTAGATCAAAGCTGTGATTTAAATGAGAAGAAAACAATGAAAAATATAGTGGAAGTTGAAGAACCAACAAGCGGGCTCTATCTTGGCTCGGGCTCAACTCGTTTACAAACTAAATCTCGCCAGTGGGACCTGTTTATAAATAAGCTGATTTCAAGTTTTTTTCGAGTGAGTTGTAAGCAAACCACAAGCTTTATGAAGAACCCTTATGTAATATTTGCAGTTTTTATTTTTCATTATTCTAAACAATACATTATAATTTGGTTTCATTAATATACATGACTCTAGATGGTAGATATGTAGGTCCGCCCATAGTTATTGTATGGTGGATGATTACCGTGAGTTAAGCAGCGTGTGACATGATCTACATGTCGAATTTAATCTTTTATAATATTTTTATTTGTTTTGTAAGTTAGTATGGGACTTAGAATTTATATTTTTCGTGGTTGAGCACAAACAAATAACCAAACCATAACCGAATTATTTAAAATTTGAACCGTAATAACCGATCCCGATTGAGAAAGCGGCCGTTGGGCTTATATTATTTTTTCTTTTTTTTCTTAATTTTTTGATAATCCATTTCTATGACCTAGTTATGGCTACATGTGTATAAAGAACCGAACTCACTGAAAGAAATAGCCATCAAAACCAACCGTTATGTATTTTTTTAAATCATATGTTATATGTCAGAAGCGTTTTATTAAAATACAACGATTAACACAAGCTAATCTATACTACTATATAAAACCCAAGCTAACCCAACGTCAACTTTTTCATGGTCGAACGCTGCAATCACAACACATGCAATTAAAACGCGTTGCAAAGAGCACAATCATATCATAATACTAGGATCTAAACAAATAACAAATAGAGTAAAAGAAATAAAAAGTACTTTGGTAATATAACTTCAATCAAATATTGCTATAATATACACAATGTATATGTCCCATCATGTGGTGTGTTGGCTCATAAAAGCTCGAAGCTACTCATTCAGCAATAGTTGGTAATGCTTACATTCAACCTCCAACATTGTTTCAACTTCTCTTCAACCCTTTGTTGAGACATCTCTTTGACATGTTTTGTATCTCTTGCTCCCTTACTTGCTCACTCATCAACATATCCGACGTATAACGCTAATTTACAAAATATCAAACATTAATAATGTGATTAGTACTTTGTTGAGGTGATAATTATTTATATAGAACTAGAAGCATAAGATCTCACACTGTTGCAGCTACAAGGATCAACGCTAAAGGCATAGCGGGGATTACATCATGTGTTAAACGAACTCCCGCTAATCCTCATATTGTTCTAGTAAAAGATTGTGATAACCTCGTATTGGTTTAACTGTGATAAGCCAAGCTCTTTGTGAACGAGGGGATCAAAAGACCAACATATGATTGTATATAATAAGTAAATAAAGAGTTCCTAATAGCATTTACAATAAAATTACGTACATGTTTTTTTTTATAATTTATAAATCAAGGTAAATATCAGAGAGTTGATTTGAATGCTATAACACATCACCACAACACAACGTGCCTAATGCCTTATCATAAGTTAACATCACATGTGCATGCCCTTAATAAACAAAAACATGACACGTGTCATGTTATTATTAGCCTATGTTGGAAACAGGCAAAATTGTTTAATATGGATGTTTGTGTGGAAGCATTGGTCACGTGAATCTTCAAATATTGGTGACCCCGTGCTTCTCATCATTCCCCACATCATATGACACACTCATTTAATAATACTTGGTGTTTATAAACTACATTAAATTCATGTCTATTTTGTTTTTGGATTTAGACATTGGTCTTGTTTATAACAACAAATTTAATTTTTATAACTGGACTAACAACTCAATTGACATGCTTTTAGCTTTTTATTTTTTACTTTCATTTTTATAATATGATTACAACCCTTAAAAAATTAACAGAGAAAAAAAGATGAAGAAAGAAAAAGAATGTTAATTCATGTAATCATTATCTTCTTACAATAATGAATTGAAAATATAGAAGTATGTGGATTGACGATACAACATGTTTTGTCGTATAATATCTCACATGTCACCTAATAGTAATCCGATGTTGAACAAATGGATAACATTTTATTAAAGGTAGAGTGCATGAGAATATAATGAAATATACAAAAATTCATATTGATTGTTATATTTATTATGATGAACTAAAAAACATATATTTATAATTTATGGAAACAAACTTTTATCATCTTACCGTCTACCGGGTAACTTTATACAAGTTGGTTTTTTCGAGAAATTAACTTTTTCTCACAAACTATCTTATTGAGGCTAACTTCTTTAAACTACATTTTAAGGTGTCATCATCTTATTCAACCAACTTATCACACAGTAGTAAGTTCCATTTTTCTAAACTTTTGTGGCAAGCAATGATATTATATATGAAGATCCAAGATGATTTATGACAGACCATTGATAGATGTGTAAAGGTGTTTTCATATGAGTTGTCTTCTCCTTTTGTGATCCTTTAGCGAAGGATCACCAAGAGATTATGATCAAAAGGATTTTCCTTTATAAGGTTTTGTTATGTGTCGGCAATCGCTGAACAAAGCTTTTAATCAATAAATTTCTATTTTCTAATAGTATTATATGATAATATATGCATTACTCGAATACATTCGTCATTATGTTCAGACGTCTAACTTCATGATGTTGAAGGCTTATTCAAGTTCTTCAAGTATGTATATCAAACACCACTATCAACCCCATCTTATAATTAGGATCCCATCAACATTTTTAAAATACCTCAATTAAAATGAAATTTTAAAGAGTTTTTATTGTTATAAATCATCATCTTTTATCAAGGCTTGGGAGTCGGGAAGAAAACAGTGCATCACCTAAATTAACCTTATATTTCTTTTATGTGTAGGTGTTTCCTAATAGCATCCATTTTACACGTACAATTACAGATAAATCAAATGTAGCCTTGAATGCTAAATAACCATCTATAGTAATAAGAGAGTACAAATTTAAATATACAAGTTCTCGTTGTAGCTCCAGCATCTTTTTTGAGATTGTGGAGTTTTGATTGGGCTTTAGATAAAAAAAAAGATGTGAGGGAGGAGCTGTGCTGATTCTATTTGGCCTCATTTAATTTTATTGATCATTAAAATTATAACCATAGATATATCTCTATCTCTATTTATTTATATTATTGTATGTGTAATTTCTTATAAGAGTGAGAGAAAGAAAGTAATAAAAGTGCCTCATTATGTTTATTTTCTGGCCTAAACTCCAATATCCATTTTAGAATATGATAATCTCATTAATGTAAAATCTTTTATTAAATATTTTCCTAATTTAAAGTTTTCAAACGTTTCTTGGAATAAATTATCAAGGGAACCGAAATCTATTTTATTTTTCGTGTATCTATTTACAAATATAAATTTTCTTTTTTATAAAAAATAAACTTGACAATTTTAAATTTAATAAAATTATTCAAACATATAATTTAGAATTTACCTATATAACAAACATAATAATGAAAACATTAATATATATCTTAAAAAATAATTCATACCATACGTGCTACTGATAAATCAATACAGTATAGAATACATATAGAATTAGACTTTGTTAATCCACCCTCCTGAAATACATATATTAATTAGACTTAATTAATTTATTGATTAATCAATTTTTTTCTAAGTTGATTCGTTGTATCTGTCTCTTTCTCTTTTTGGACCATTTTTCAATTGTGACACTTTTAGAACATTCCAGCTAAAATACAAAAAAGAAAGCATGACAAGTCCTCACTTGTTTTCACATATAGACTTGCATTAAAATAAAACTCTTTCTCATTTGTTGAAACTACTAGTCATACACAAATATTTATCACGACAACCGTTGTGTAGGTGTTATCACTTTATTCTGATTTTATAATATCAAAATTTTATTCAACATCACACGTTATATATCGTGAGTTAGTTCTGATATTTAGGACCCTCTTGGCCTCTTCGATATGGTTTTAAAAACATTAGAGCTTCAAGGGTATGAGAATAAATTCAGAAAACATGTTTTATCTGAGGCCCAAGGCCCAATTCTGTTTTACTTGGTCTTGTCCCAACTCCCAAGCATTCAAGCAAGCCCTGTTTAGGCCCAAAACGGTAATAAGCTTGCATCATGAGGCCCAACCCGAGATACTTGTGTTTTTATGTTTTTTGTTAGTCACAACGTTGCATGATAATATTAAATTAATAGTTATTTATTAATATTTAAAAATTATAAGATAATTTTTTGAGATTAAATTTTATTAAAATTACGTATAATTAACTACTTTAGGTAATTAAATAATAGCAACATTTTTTTAAAACTTTCATCTTTAAAAAACTTTTGTTTTAAAAGTAGTTTTTTTTACCTTACAATTTTTTTAAATACATTTTTAAGCAATATCATTTTTTAAAAATACTTTGTATTGAAAAACTTCATATTTCATATTTTATTGTTTTTAAAAAAATTATGTTTTAATAAAAGGAAACACGTATTTATGTATTAAAAAATCTGTTTTATAATTTGAAAATATACAAATAAATATTATCATTTAGTGTATCATTTAATGATTAGCTTTCATTCTAATAACGAAACATGTTCAAATCTCAGGTGAAGTCTAAATGGATGGTGTTCGAAAGTATCATGTGGCCTATTTTCCAAGAAAATTATACCCTATTTTCAAGAAAATATACACCTGTATCTGGGTTTCCAAATAATGCTCTATTAAAGTTTTTGAAGATAAATGAAATACCATTAAAAGAAACTTATCAATATTTTTGGGTAAAAATTACTATTCAAAAGAATTACCTTTGGCTTTCAAAATTACAACATGCAACAACAAATCGCTACAACATACTTATCCATCATCCTAGAATACACTTGCACTTGTCATTTTCATAAATTTCTTTATAGCAAACATATTACGAATTCAGTTCAAACCTTGCAAGACGTATAGGGAAATATTATTTTCTACAATGAAGTATTTTCACATTATTTTTTCGTTTTCAGAAGGCAAGATGTGATTAGATAGAAACCCATATGGCATTATTCCGCGTGCCAAATTTTGGAGACAATTTACAAATATATGATCAAATTCTACCACAATATTGTATCTACAAATGTCAAGACATTCATTAATTTGTTGAAACTAATATGATTTGAGCGTTCGATTAGCAAAATGCCCGCTTCCCTTTAATAGTAGCCATCTCCGGGTAGAAAGTTTCCAATGTCTATTTAAAAGTGTTTACCCCTGTATACCAATTAAAATCTTGTCATAAAAGCAAAAGAATATAATTGTAGAAACGGGTCAAACGGGTAGAAAGTTTCCAAAAGTATGATAATATGCTTCCAATCTATAAAAGCTTTTACTAAAAACATAGATCTCCAAAAACTAATCAAACAGGTCAAATATTAAATATAAAAAAAGAGAAACAGGATCAAAAGTTATCCTTGGATGGATACCGTAAACAACGTAGCAAAATAGTTTTCTTTGCAGTCGTTGAAAATCAGTAGCAAAAAAAACACCATCATATGAAGTTTGTTTGTATTTAAAACAAAACAAAAACAAATAATAAATTTGTTCTTTTCTACAGTATGAAGTAGCAAAGTACAACATGCTTTTGCAAAAAAAAATAGTTACATGTAGTTGAGTTAAGTAAATAACAACTGCATTGTTATCATATAAAAACACCATCAACGTTTTGCAAAAAAACAAAAACATCAATAAAAAGTTTAGAATCTTCAATCGAATACACAAACATCAACCATTTATCATAGTAAGATAGTTACCATCACCACACCATGCTTCCAACCTCTAAAAGCTTTTACTAAAAACATAGATCTCCAAATACTGATCAAACGGGTAAAAAATTAAATAGAAAAAAAAAGAAACAGGGTCAAAAGTCATCCTTGGACGAATACCGTAAACAACATAGCAAAATAGTTTTATTTGCAGTCATTGAAAATCAGTAGCAAAAAAAATCACTATCATATGAGGTATATTTTTATTTAAAACAAAACAAAAACACATAAAAATCAGTTATTTACTACAATATGAAGTAGCAAAGTACAACATGCTTTTGCATAAAAAAAAGTTACATGTAGTTGAGTTTAAGTAAATAACAACTGCATAATTAACATTTGAAAACACCATCAAAGTTTTGCGGAAAAAAAACATCACTAAAATGTTTTGAATCTTCAATCGAATACACAAACATCAACCATTTACTGTAGTAAGATATTACCATCACCACACCATGCTTACAACCTCTAAAAGCTTTTACTAAAAACATAGATCTCCAAATACTGATCAAACGGGTCAAAAATTAAATAGAAAAAAAGGAAACAGGGTCAAAAGTCACCCTTGGACGAATACTGTAAACGACATAGCAAAATAGTTTTATGTGCAGTCATTGAAAATCAATAGCAAAAAACCACTATCATATGAGGTTTATTTGTATTTAAAACAAAACAAAAACACATAAAAATCAGTTCTTTACTACAGTATGAAGTAGCAAAGTACAACATGCTTTTGCATAAAAAAAGTTACATGTAGTTGAGTTTAAGTAAATAACAACTGCATTATTAACATATGAAAACACCATCAAAGTTTTGCAAAAAAATAAAAAAAACATCAATAAAAAGTTTAGAATCTTCAATCGAATACACAAACATCAACCATTTACCATAGTAAGATAGTTACCATCACCACACCATGCTTCCAACCTCTAAAAGCTTTTACTAAAAACATTGATCTCCAAATACTGATCAAACGGGTCAAAAATTAAATAGAAAAAAAAAAAGAAACAGGGTCAAAAAGTCACCCTTGGACGAATACCGTAAACGACATAGCAAAATAATTTTATTTGCAGTCATTGAAAATCAGTAGCAAAAAAACCACTATCATATGAGGTTTATTTGTATTTAAAACAAAACAAAACACATAAAAATCAGTTCTTTACTACAGTATGAAGTAGCAAAGTACAACATGCTTTTGCATAAAAAAAGTTACATGTAGTTGAGTTTAAGTAAATAACAACAACTGCATTATTAACATATGAAAACACCATCAACGTTTTGCCAAAAAGAAACATCAATAAAAAGTTTAGAATCTTCAATCGAATACACAAACATCAACCATTTACCGTAGTAAGATAGTTACCATCACCATCAAACTTTTCCAGACGTTACACCACTGTCAACAATCCTCACCACCAACAACCCTGTTGTTGCCCATCGCCCGGCACCGTCGCCCAACTCTAATGGCAACATCACTATCATCCAACCCTTTGTCCTTTTCTGGAATCACCCCACTAGTTTCATATGAATATTTAATTTTTGGTTGAAATTTTTATATAATTTAAAGAACAAAATGATTACCATATACAGAATGGAATGCATATCTAACTTTGTACGTTTAGGATTTCAATTATAAAATAATATAGTATGAACACTTCCGTAAACATACACAACCACATTAATTATAGAACACACATGACACAAACATCATTAAAATATCAAATTCACTAAAATGAAAACAAGTCCAATGGGTCCAAACAAGTCCCTAAAAATGTTTTCAACCGTTTTAAAAACCTTCTATTTTGCTTTATTAAAAAATATTCTTGTTTTCAAAAATATAGTTTTTGAAATACTGTGTAATATTATTAGATACGCATGACAATTAAAAAAAATAAGAAAAACACTATTGTCAAATTGGCACAACCCATGAACCCAATGTGACATGCTTGCATACATATTAGAAATGACCCATTATGCAACCCATTTCGTCAAGCCCATTCCCATGACCCAATTTAAAGGAAGTGAGAGATGTTCTAAGTGTACATTTAGTTAGAACAAATACCTGAACAACTTGCTCAATAGCACAAGCAATGGCAGGAAGATGTTCTTCGTTAATAGCAAAAGAAATGAATTACCATCACCACTTTTCCTAATTGTATTTTCAAGAACAATGGCAACTGCTCTTTGCTCTTTTAATAGATTTATTATAATCCAAACCGTCGTTTATGGACCGCTACAAGTAATATTTGCTTTTTTCACCCGTGGATCACCTATTCAAAAGAAAATAAATCATAAACCCACACACAACCTTTGAATTGCATCACTTTGAGGTAAACAAGAGTCAATAAATTAAATGCCTTCTATAAACGAGTTGAAAAGAACAAGGCAAACTGTGTAAGAAAAAATATGTGCAGTTTTAAACGAATGGATTACAAGAGTGTTTTGTCTGAAGAACTTCAAACGTAGTTGAAATTTTAAATTTCAAATAACAGCTAAGAACCATAAAATTTTTATATTACTTACTTTCCATCTACTTCTAATCACCATTATTAATCTATTGTTCTCACCATTATTAATCTATTGTTCTCTTCATACATGTAAATACATAAACTATTCAGGTCCACTAAGATAATACAAATTTCTCCCTTCAATTGGAACATTTTCTATTTTGAATGACTAATATTGCATACTGTTTTTCCCTCTATAAACAATTAGCATTCTGCCCCAACGCTATTTATTAATTCTCATCTCAAATAGCACTCTAGACTGCTTACGTTAAGCAACTACCGTTGTAGTTTCTTAAATCAGAACTATATCATGTAGTTTCTGCTTATAAATTATGTCAAGACCACCAGAAGCTTGGCTTATTTGAGCATGAAAAGCTATAATATAATTCACCATGATCAACAATACCATAAAAGAGGATAAGAGGAAGATGTACCTGTATTGAAAAGACTTAAAATCTTTGTATCTCTATCACAAATTGTACTTCTAGCAGGATGAAGGAAGTATTGTGCCATTTTAAAATTTTCTTGAATTTTATTTTACATTTTAGTATTAGAGAAAACATTTTTAACACAAAATTCTTATGTTAGACCACCTACAATAAAATGTCATTTTGTCCTCATGATCGTTACAATATTTCTATATTAATATTTCCATTTAGTTTAAAGATTTAGAAGGTTGTGTGAAGTAAAATTTAAAACTACCATTTGGACGACTTTCAAAAATATTTGACCCGTGGCAAATATCAATAACCTAAGTTATTTAAAAATAACACCTATACTTTTGTTATGCTATTTATAGTTGACTAAGCAAGTGAAGATTTCAGGGATGAGATTTTGTTTGTACCTTGAAGAAGTTGACGCTGGATTTGAAGACCCCATGTAGAGAGAAGAAAAATGTAAACAAATACAAAATCTTGCAACTTTAATACCTTTCAAGGGGATTATATCTTCCATTTGTCAAACTAATTTTGACATTGCAAGTGAGGATTTCATAGATAAGAATTTCTTTGTACCTGAAAAAAGTTCACAATGGATTAGAAACTAGATAGGGAAACAAACCCCAGCAACTTTAATACCTTTCAAGGGGATTATATCTTCCATTTGTCAAACTAATTTTGACATTGCAAGTGAGGATTTCATAGATAAAAACTTCTTTGTACCTGAAAAAAGTTCACAATGGATTAGAAACTAGATAGAGAAACCCCCCCCCCCCCCCCCCCCCCCACAACACACACACACACACGGGTGTTCTCTTGAAGTTTTTCTTTAAAGTCATCCATATATAACTAATAATTAAAGAAATGCCCTTGTAGGTCCTGTCTCCGATGTGTTCTCTTGATTCTTAAGCTCATGAGCTTTTTTACCATTATTATCTTTATCATTGAACAAAGATTTAGAATGTTGTATTAATTAAACTTAAAAATACAATATGGTTGACTTTCAAAATGTTTGACCTGTTTGACTGTTACTAATACAACATAAACAGAATTGGTTAAAATTGACCCACGTACTTTTTGCTAACCTTTCAAACCATGACTATGCAAGTGAAGATTGCAGGAATAAGAATTCAGTGTACCCCAAAGAAGTTGATGCTGGACTAGAAAGCCACACGTAGAGAGAAAAAAAATTAGAAAAGCCCCTATGATGCAAGAAAATGAAAATAAATATAAAATCTTGTAATTATACCTTTCAAGTGTATTACATTTCTCCTTTGTCAAAAGTCAAAATAATTTTAACATTGCTGACAGCAAAATCTTCTTCGCAAAGACAAAACCATCAGAATTTTGAATCTAAAATAACCATCAATATTTGTGTGACTAAGCTACTGAAACTTGATAAAAATAATTGAGGTTGAAAAATTAACTAATGAGATCAAAACTAATGCTCCATATACTTGATGTTTACATATTTGACTATGACTAATAAAAATCAGGTATAGGTCATTCTGAATGCTCCTCATGAGTTATCTTGAATCCATAGGCTCATCAACATCATCAGTTTATATCATCTTTATTATTGAATTAACACAAGTTAAAATCCAACTTTAGTTTTCTTAGAAGATTTACACAGATTTTAGAAGCTCTAACTTCCACAAATGGGTCATGAATAAATGAGGAAACAATCAGATAATTATCCGCCTTTACAAGAGCATATACAATTACAAACAAAAATTCTATTTCCAACAATGTTTGAATTTTAGTATCAACTGATTAAACTTAAAAGTTACCTTCATTTTAGCATGTGTGTAGACGGTGTGATGTTGTGCAATACTAGCCGATATGAGTTACGATAACTTGTGAACCGTTAGATCTACTCAATAATGATTACTTAGTTACTAGAAAATGATGACAAAATAACTAGATGAGAAAGGCTTAGATGAGGACTAACATTCTTTAGCATGATAACATATTTCATTGTCTACGACTTGCATAGCATCGAATAGCCAGAGGTATATTAAAAAAACATGATTATTCAATCAAATGATATAGAGAGAATAATAAGATTGCGTGACATAAGTCTTTAAATTTTTACCTTCGGAAGTGGAAGTTGCAGTCAAAGCCAAAAGCTCGATAGTCATGATCAATGTATTCAAATCTGTATGAAAAAGAAAATAGGAGTTAAATGTTTTTATTTATTCATAATGATACAAAGCAAACCCCGTAAATGTAACATGATGTCAGTTTTAAAGTAAGTAGCATACGTATACCTATGTTATTTCAACCATTTGGAAAAATGTCATATAAGGAAAGCCTCACTTTTAAAGTATATACAGGGTAAGAAATGACTAAAGATGATTCAATAAAACTAGAAACGATCATATCCCTAGTCACGTAAGGAAGATTCTTAACATATAGATATATAATCATCTGTCCATTTCTTACTTCTATTGGAGCATTTTAGAACTAGAAATGATCATTTCCTGTCAAATGAAGATTGCATGTTTCAATTATAAAAGAAGAGGGAAGTCAGAAAGACCTATTAATCTAAATACAAGAAGTCAATAAAATGGTGATGTCATACATGGATAGCATTCACAAGGTGTTGTCTCAAACAGATATAGAAAACGTTTTAGTTGATTGATACAAAAGCTCTGGTGTGTTACATGTGTGCCTTTCTACAAATTTTGAGCTAATTCGCAAATTCAATGGTTCATAAACACTAGTGACTGTAAAAACAACAAGGATGTTATGAATTATGATTAGTAGGAAGGAACGTACATTAGTGCCGGAAACAACATTCAAAATACCGCTGCGTAAACCGACTTCCAAGCCAGTTCCATAAGCATCATAGAAGCCCTCAAAATGGGGTAGAGAATTGTAGGAATGTATCAATATAAAAAGAAAAATTAGAAGTATATCGTCTGGTAAATGTTCTTAGCGTTAAAAAGATACATGCGATGTATTCTTACCATTTAAACAACTCCAAGCATCATCACTCACCAAAGAAACAGGATCCGGAAAATACGCTCCTCCTATGATTATTGAAAGACATGCAGTTTGTAAGTCAAGATTATAAGGATTGCAAATTTTGAAGATATCTCTTAAGGTGTCATTATCTGAGAAAAAAAAACAACCTGCATTTTGTTTCTGGCAGTTTTAGAGTGAAAGTATTATCATTGGTAATAGCAAAGCATACCTTTCTTGGAATGTCAACAATGAATATATGATGTTTCTGGCAAAATCCATAAGAGTCATCACATACATTAAAATCTTGATATATCATAAAATTATTAGAATGAGACAAACCTTTGTAAAAAAATGACATTACACAAACCTTCCTCCAAACTAGCTTTGATGTAAAGCCCTGGTGTAGGTTTAAGGACCTCTTCTGTCCACCACATCTGGAATCTAAAGGGCAAAAACGTAATTCATCATCAAGAAAATACAAAAATACAATCAAGAAACAATAGTGCGCGTACTTATTGGTCAGTGTGTTGTATGTGATCCTTCTTTGTAATACGTGAGTGGGTCCATCCAAGAGAAGAAGAAACCTAAAAGGAAACAATAAGCTAGTAAAGTATATAATCAAAAGCTTCATTCTGTATAAATAGAAGCAATAAGGCATTTGTGGTTTAAGAGTGATGGATAATTTGTCAATTAACAATAAACAAAAGAGATAAGAGAAGGAATAACAGAAGGTAATTAAACCCTTACGAAACATTTTTGGCCGATCTCTTTGCTCGCGACATCCATTTCTCCTCTGCGATCGACATCAAACAGCAACAGGCTCTTAACTCTTGAGTAATCAATTAGGTTTTTCGAATCAGTCAAAACTCACAAAAATCAACAAAATTCCAGGTAATTACGATGTATTAGTAAAAACTTCAATAACAACAAACGAACAAACAAATAAAATATGATGAAAACAAAAATGAGTAACCTCGTTAAAGTGTGGAACGGAGTTGCAGAGGGCAATGTTGTTGTTGTTTGACAAAACAATAGGTCCTCGTCCTCCCATGGCAACTTCTTCGCATCCTCTCCGACATCAAAAAACAACAGATTAAAATGAACGAATGAAGGGGGAAAAGCCCTAAAAACAGGTCGAAAATGACTAACCAGGGAACCAGGGATGAAGTGGCAAGTGTTGTGATCGATCCTCCCAATGTGACACCTGATTAGTATTATTTCTTCACAAATTGAACGATTAAATGATGATCAAATCTGTAGCGTGTGGTGTGTGTGTTTGTGTGTGTAAGGAGGAGGAATAAGAAGAAGAAGAGAGGGAAGACTGAAGAGGTTTGGGGGAATGTTGAGATTTACGAGAACGGGGGTGTGTAATTGTGTATTTGTATTTGTATTGGTGGGACCAGAATCCCGGGAAATCATGACGCCAAGATACGCGCGTATCACACGCATATTTTATGCTAAAAATCATGAAATTAATAATAACTAAAAATGTCATAAAACTTATAATCATAATAATAATTAATTGATAAACTGAGATGAGTAATAGGTAATAATAACTAAAATGAGTAGATAGGAGCTTTAAACGCTAAAAAAACAAGTATGTTTTAGCCCGGGAGGTGTTATGGTTCTAAAAAAATTTAGTATTTCTAGCATTTTATAAAACCTATCATCATATAAACAATAAATAAATGAAAAGTTCGGTTCGAATACGAATCCGAAATTTCGTAATTCGGATATCCGAGTTAAAATCAATTGTATTATTTAATTAATTTTATAAAAATATAATAAATCTTTATTGAACATTTTTTATATATCCGATGTTTTTATTAAAATATTCAAAATATATGAAAATATCCAAAATATTTAACTAATATTTAATACTTTTAAATTTTTATAAAAATATTTCGGATATCCACAGTGGCGCATGAAGTTATGCAAACAATCACGGTAGTTTTTCTACACACACCTCGTATATAAAGGTCATGACACGAAAATGCCTACGAGTAAACTAAAGAACATCAAGATGTTTGAGTTTGACCTCACCTCAACTCACGAACAAGAATATAATCTAACTTGTTACAACCATGGTTTGAAAACAATGTTTGTTTGCATACTGTATAAAAGAGTGAAAAAGAAACAAATGGATTTTTATAGTTTAACTACTTTTTATATTTCACTCAAGTGTATCATTAATAATATATTGTTACGTCTCGCCACCCGTGTTGTGACTAGGATTATATGTTTTGTCACTTAGGAAACGTGTGTCTCTCTTCCTAGTTGTCTAAGTATAAACCAATCACGATGACGTCTGTACATGGATGCTTTCACACGAGCATGTTTTATTGTGGAATTCTCGTATAATCCACAACCATTAATCTCAGAACACGTTGCTATGATATTTAAGATGATACGCTCCATACTAGCACATCTCTCAAGTGCATTACTAATGTGAGTCTTGATTATGGTGTTACACATTTCAGGAAACACTTCGTATATCTACAAATGAGTGTTATGTGAGTGTACTTAAGTAAGTTTCTCTTTCAATATTTCGCTAGATATTACTCAATAACGAGTTAATAACCATATGACGTGTTTAAAGTAGGTATAATGACATTAAAAACAGACCTCGTTGGAAGTGAAACCATGGTTTTAACATCTAAGAAGCTTTTTCAACCTAGTCAAGTGAACCTCTAGACTATTCGAAGCTTGATTAGTCAAGTTAGTCAAACCTTTTGAAGTGAGACCAAGGTTTTTACAAATATGAAGCAACCTTGTAGTGTCAGTAGACGTGCCCCATTTGCTTTAAGTTGTATCCGTTGGTGAAATTATACACATAAAACTCAAAACATGACTAATGATGTTTAAAGAATTGAAGCATAAATGTTCATGTATTAGAAAACATTGAATCTGACCGAACCATTCAAACAAGTTAAACTGACCGGTTTTCTACGTAAAAAAGTAGTACATTTCGGTTTTACAGTTTGATGTGAAAAATAGGATTTTGCGGTTCTGTTTATGGTTAAAACCTATTGGACAAATCAAACCGTTTGAGATACCAATAAAATTTAAAAATTGTTTTAATCAATGAGATATGTAGTATATAAATATACAGATGATAAAATATAGATTTTATAAGAACACGAATCTAACAATATGATGCCAAATCCGATATAAAAATATATTTACTAAACATAGACATAAAAAAACAAAATCGAAGGGGTTTATATTCATTCATTCGTCCGGTTGTCTCCTCCATTTCTCTTAAACCCTACGTACCAAACCAAAATTGATCTTCGATTTTCATTGATAATAGTCATAATACAACGTCTGTTTACGATCTATTTCAGTCATCACAACCCTAATCTGATACATACTCTTCGATTTTCTTTGATCATGGGGGAAATCGAAGACTCTGCTACCTCATACGACGGTATTCAAAGGTACAACGTTTGTTTACGATCTATTGCAGTCATCATAACCCTAACTGATACTTACTCTTCGATTTTCATTGATCACGGGGGCTATTGGACTCTGCTACACCATACGATAATAGTATTCGAAGGTACATTGATTGTTTACGATCATTTCTAATCATCTTAATCCTAGTCTGATACATACTCTTCGTTTTGATTTCATGTTGACAAGCAATTCCTTGCGGCTCCGGTGAAGTCTGCAGTCGATAAGTTCTTGTGATTTCGTGAGTTTCTCAAGGTAATTGTATTTAGATTTTGTTTTTCCATGGTTAATTGGTTAGAAGATTCGTTTCTATTAGATTATTGCAGAAATAAGTGGTTATCGGAAGGACGCCTATTATGTCAAGGAGCCTTTCTTGTGTCTATCATCGCAATGACGAAGATGAAGTGGCAAGACTTGGTTTGTATACCCTTTGTAGAATAAAATATATAAGTTGTACACTATGTTTTGTTCATATTTCTTCCAGGTGAATGTCCACTTGACCCTGGTGGATATTTTGTTGTGAAAGGAAATGAAAAGGGGACTTTGATTTTCATGTTGTTTTGTTTTCTCTCTTTTTTATCATTTATTACAAACACGACATCATTTTTAATTATGGATAATTCTTGTCATGAATGTGATTGTTTCTGCAGTCTTGTATATCTTTATATTGATGTTACCAATAGCGTGTTGCTGATTTTGGTGATCTATCCAGGTGATTTTAATTCAAAGCAGCTTTCAAAGAACAGGATGATTATAGACCCAGACAAGAAGGGTTGGTGAGTATTCTTTCTTTTCTTTGGTTTTCCCTTGAGACATGCATGTCAATTAGTTTCTTCTCTTGTTTTTTTTTCTTGGTCATGATACCCTGGTTTTAGCACATTATTTCTTCCGATCCACAAAGCACCTGTCATGGGCAACACTGTTATGACAAAAAGCAAAACAATGATAAGAACGGAGAAAGAGAAAATATATTTGATTCTGAATGCATTTACTTCCAAGGTATGAGTACTATTTATGTCTTGACTTCTTCCTTCAAAACTTGCTAATATTTTTCTAGATAAAAGCTTAGCACCTTCTGTGTAACAAATTCACATTGTTTTTTATTTGGCCTAGGTTCCTATTATTTTGGTCATGGAAGCTATGGCATGGAAACTGATGAGGAAGTTGTCAGTTGTGCAGCTGCTTGGTAGAGATCCTTCATCCTTAGTATGCTACTCTGCTTTTGCCATCTATTTAGGTAAGCTATCAGATTTACCAGCAAATAAAAATTAAATTTTCTTACTTTGCTAAATTAGACTGTTCTCAAAACCAGCTGACAATCAATTTTCTAGTTTCCCGCTTAGTTTAGGAAACAAAACTCCTGGAACTAATAAAGCAAAATAAACAAATCATAGACATGACATTATTAAACATTCCCACTTCGCTTCTCAAGCTTCTTTTATGCACTAGGAATATATGGCATGCAGTAATGCAGATAAATGTCATCTCATAGTCTTTTCAGTGAACTATATGTCTATCTACCTTCACATGCTTCATTTTCATGAAGAACTTGATTTTTGAGCAATTGGGATTGCTGCACTGCCACGATATAACTTTGTTAGTAAAGGCTTTGAGTTATTTGGCTCTTCCAGAGCTCTAGTAACCTGTCCATATCTAAATAGCTAATATTCAAATTTTAATGCCTACTATTTGAGGTGAGTAGTTTGTTATTTTTTCCAATAGCAATTCTTTGTTATTTTATCAACATCCATAGTGTTAACCACGTGTGATATCTGGTTATACTTAATGTTTCAGGACATATTCAAGTCAATGAATGACACGATTAAATTGGCTGTTGATGATATCCTATCAGAGGCCAGTCGTTCTAGCAAGTTTGACATATCACAGGTACGTCAATATGATTAATAGTCAAGGAAAGTTAGTGGACCTAGGGCTTTACAACCTAGCCAAGTACGCCAATATCAACCTCAAATAGCTGTTTCACTTTTGAGTCTTTAGTTTGATCAAATTGTAAATACTTGTATTTTTGTGTGTTGACGTTTTCATCTACAGTGGGTGCATGCTTTGCCCATGTGCCACTCCTGAAGGTGAAGCTTGTGGGTTGGTGAAAAATTTACCTCTGATTACACATGTTACAACTGATGAAGAGGAAGAACCTATTATTTTCTTGGTATTTCTTTACTTTCATGTTTTAGTTTCCTCATATTTGATTTTTCCTTATTATGAAGATACAACCTTGATACAACCCAGAGTACATGTATTAAGACCATGTGTACATTCTAATTTATATTTTGTCATTAGTGTTGCTGCTTAGGAATTGAGGACTTGTGTCTACTTTCTGGTGAAGAACTTCATTTGCTGCATTCATTTCTCGTCCTTTTAAATGGGCTTATCCGGGGCAAACACCAGAGACCACAGGTTCTATTCATGAATTTTGTTACCTGATATTCATATGCATTACTTAAATGAAATAGGTAATTAAATGAAATATTCGTAATTAAATGAAATATTCGTAAGAGCTGATTTATCTCATGACGATGAATGTTTCGAGATGATTTATTAATGCCAATATTTAAAAGAATTTCTTTATAACTGCAGTTGTGTTATTAAACGTTTGTCTTTATTTTGATTAGACATATTCAAAACATTAACATCAAAACAATGCCAATATTTAGAAACATATTTCATCACTAATATTTGCTTTAGTAAAAATTTGATATGATTTAGCTATTTTTCTCGGACATTATTGTTCATGTGATTTGTCCACCTGTATGAGTAGTTTCTTGTCAGTTTCACAAATTTCTTTTCCTGATCTTTAACCGTTGTCTGGTCCAATCAAATGCTTGGTTGCTATGATTTGAGCTTGGTTTGGTTAGTATTTTTTGCCTTTTCATTTAAGATTCTTGAAAGATATTTATACATGTTAATGGTGAGCTGAAAATATGAGTTATTTTCTTTCATCTATCTTAAGGGTGAAATTTGGAACAAAAAGTACCTTTGGTAATGGGCCTGCCAGTTTGACATGGAGCTTTTGACTAATGTAGTGCTTGTTTTTCATTTATATATTCACATGTATTAGCAACATTAGTTTCACAAAAAAATCATTATCATTACTTCTGAAGTTTTCTCTTTGTTGGCAGCATTGTGTTTATATTGCTTTAGATGGTGGTCGTGTTTGCCGGCCACTTGTAATTGCAGACAATGGTGTATCAAGAATCAAGCATCATCTCATGAAAGAGTTGAAAGTAAGCTACTTAACTCATTTTCTAGTTAACAAACTTGATTCCAGTTATCCAAACACTATCTTATGTCTCTCTCCTTGTAAAGGATGGAGTTCGCTATTTTCACAGCTATTTACGAGATGGATTGCGAAAGTATCTTGATGTCAATGAAGAGAACAATGCTCTGGTTTGCTATTGTTTTTTGATAATTGGAAACTAAGAGGAGTTTATTGATTTCATAACTTCTTTTCTTACTTAACTGTATAATCTATAGATTGCTTTATATGTAGGAGAGGCTACCAGTGAGACAACTCATATTGAAATAGAACGTTTCACAATCTTAGTTGCTTTTGCTGGGTTGATTCCTCATCCTCACTATAATCAATCCCCGAGAAATACTTATCAGGTTTTTATTTCTTATTTATTGTGGAATTTTAGACATTTAAAATTCTGATTGCACTAGGTTTGTTGATTTTGTATTTGGTTTTTGCCTATTTAGTGTGCTATGGGAAAGCAAGCAATGGGTAATATACTAATATTGCATATAACCAGGTAATCAGGTATTTATTTTTTCTACTTCCTAGACCATGCAGTTTGTCCATTAATCAGTTTCTTTACCTAAAGTGTTGATAGCATCATTGGATTGTATATTTATACATAGTAAGTTCTGTTGTGTCTTGAAATGAAGCTATGTCGGATGGATACATTGATCTATCATTTGGTTTATCCTCACGACCATTGCTGACAACAAGAACAATTGAGCTGGTCGGGATTATTCTTTCTCACCTAACTATTCTAGAATTTATTTTTTATGATATTTCGGTTTTGTAAATTTTGGTATTAAAAGGTATCTAGGTTGGTTATGATAAGCTTCGAGCTGGTCTAAATGCAACTGTTGCAGCTTTTTTTAGTAGTTATGACATTGAGGATGCCATAGTCATGAATAAATCATCTTTGGATTGTGGTTTTGGTCGTTGTATTGTAGTGAAAAGGTAATTATCATATAAGTTTTTTTTTAGATATAGTTTGTTAACAGTGATTTTCTGTTATTCTTTTAATTAGAGCCGCTTCTCGTATGCGAGTCTATATACAGGATGTCAGCTATGTATCAGAAGTATGATCATGCGTGTGACCAGATTGTTTCGCCACGGAAATCCCAGCATGACTCAGAGAAGATTCAAGTGTTTGCACAGTTTGATTATTTATAAGCATTGTTTAAATATGGCCATTTGGTGATCATATAATAATTGATTTTTTTTTTTTTGTAGATTTTGGATAAACTTGCTTCTCCTGGTGAAATTTTAAGACATCAAGACATTTATCTCCAGAAAGAGCACCTTGTGGTCTGTGGATCCAAAGACTAAGACATCCTTCACAAGCGTAAGTTGGCTATAATGCAATTAACTTCATCATGCTCTTATGATTGGTAATCTCATTCTGCTATTATTTATTACATTCAGTCAATATAGAACAAGTTAACAAACCTACAAAAGTGCAGAAGGGGAGCTAGCTGTTGTCGATACTCGTAGGCCCGAGGTAACAGTGTAAGATTTATGATGTACAATACTACAATACCATATATCTCTTTTTTTAAAATTATAGTTTGTAATATGCTTATTTCGTTTAGGTTGGTGATAAATTTAGTAGCAGACATGGTTAGAAAGGTGTTTGTGGGATTATTGTTCAACAAGAAGATTTTTCTTTCTCCGAACGTGGCATATGCCCTGATTTGATTATAAATCCTCATGGATTTCCAAGGTGGGAAGTTGACATGTAGATTCTTAAAAATAATTTCTTATGTTTTGTCACGAGTTATCTGTCTGTTTTTCAGTCGAATGACGGTTGGGAAGATGATAGAGCTTCTTGGGAGTAAGGCTGGTGTTTCATGTGGCAAGTTTCATTATGGCAGTGCATTTGGGTAATTGGGGAACCAAGTGCTCATGCACACAAAGTTGATTTATCTCAAAAGTTAATATAATTGCACATATTAGATGACATTCTATCTTTTAAACAGTAAAACCCTTGTGAAGCATGGCTTTTGCTACAATGGGAAGGATTTTCTATATTCAGGTTTTTATCTTCTTTTTGCACATGGTGTTACTACCTTCTACAAGGAAGGAGTTTTTTTTTTTAATTTTTTAAATGTTTTTAATATATTGCTTAAATATAAAAACATCTTATATATCGTCAGTGTATTTCAGGTATCACTGGTATATCACTACAAGCACATGGTAATGATTGAATCCTTTATGACTCATTTCTCTATGGTATTAGGATGTTTCATGAAGATTAGAGGACACAAGTTTATATTCTGAAAAGTTGGTTCTAATGATTCTGTATTATTTTATAATAATGTGCATCATATATATGGCTTTATAATAGTTGGTTATAATTTTTAATGGTGCTGATTAAAATGACTAATTGAGGATGGGATGTAAATGCTCTAAGTTTAAAATGCACTTGATCTATCATTTATAATTTTAATTACTTATCATTATGCTATTGAATTTCCTTAGTCCTTGAATCGAAGATGGATATAAAATTTATCATCCATTTTAGTTTTTCTCTCTTTTTATAATAACTTCACCCTAATTATCTATCTTCAAAAATAGCTCTAAACATCTAGTATGTAAACATTTTGTAACATCTTTTGTGTTTTATGCTAATTGGGATGTTAAGTTCTTTTGTTAAGTAAAGTGCGGTTTGGGTTTTCTACAATCTACTTATGTAATTACATAGGTAGTCCTTTGGGGGTAGAAAGACCACATTGTCGTTTGACGTTTGCTTAATAGAAAGATTTAACGTGTGCTGCCCTAAGTAACGAAAGTTGTTACAAAAGTTTACATAAAGGATTTAAAAGGCTTTTTGAAGATAAATGATGATATAACAATTTCGTAGTATAGACTTAAAAGAGCTTTCTCTAAAATTTCCTCTTTAAAAATTGAAGTGTTTTTAAATTTTAAAACAACTCCATTTTCTTTTTTATCTTTTAATTTTTAATGTAAAATACTCAAATATGACATAAAACATATTTATTAAGAGTTTTACAAAAATAAATACCTTATGTCATTATCATACCCGTAAGGCCGTAAAAGTAGGGGTGTTCATTTTCGGATATCCGAAATTCGGATATCCGAATTTCGGATATCCGAAAATTTCGGATAATGAATTTCACTATCCGAATCCGAATCCGAAATTTCGGATATCCGAAATTCGGATATCCGAAATTTCGGATTCGGATTTGGATATCCGTTCGGATATCCGAAATTCAAAAAAAAGTTGTATTATTTAATATATTTTATAAAAATAATAGATTTTATTAAAATTTACTTCATATATCCGAAGTTTTTATTAAAACATCCGAAATATCTAAAAATATCCGAAATATTTAATTAATATTTAATATTTTTAATTTTTTTATAAAAATATTTTGGATATTTCGGATATTTCGGATATCCGAAATATCCGAAAATTCTCAAAATCACTATCCGAATCCGAATCCGAAATTTCGGATATCCGAAGTTCGGATATCCGAATTTTCGGATATCCGAAATTTCGGATATCCGAATTTCGGATTTTCGGATATTTCGGATTCGGTTTCGGATTCGGATATTTTTGAACACCCCTACGTAAAAGCGTAAACAATAACATAGGTTGGCCCAAACATAGTCGTTTAGCCCAAAGTGTTTATGATTTCGACCCAAGAGTAACTTGAAGTCTTGAATCAAAACTCCTAGATTTTGAACAAAACCTAGCCTGCAGTTTATAAAAGTAAGATTGAATTGTTGTTTTTTTTTCTGTTGTTTATATTTGTTATTTGTATTCAAAAAATTTTTTTTGTATTTGGCCCCCTAAACTTTTAAAAAGTTGTCTTTCTTAATTTAAAATGTTAAATATGTAAATTGGCAAAATTACCCTTTAAAATATTAAACAAAATTACTCAATTACATAACCATAATCGAGTGTAAATGAATCATGATGTAGTAGAGATGCATGCTAGAGTTGGTGGTCTCTATTGTACAACCTCTTCGCAATGGGTGCCGGCCGCCTCTAGATACTAGGTTCATTCTCCTCTCTCACCAATGAAACCGACAATCTCGTGATTCAGTTATGATAAAAGGTTCGAATATTAAAAGATGAAACGTCTTATGTAGGTTTTATTAATGAAACAATAACACGTGAATGGAACTTAAACAACACGTTAACATAAATTAGGATTTTGTCTTTATATACAAAATTACATAATTACCCTTTTTATTATTTTCATTTAAAACATTCTACGTAGACCATCCTTTAATTAACTGTTATTTAATTTTAAGAGTTAATTACATGATTGGTTCTTGTGCCATATTGCAATATTGGTCATAACTTTTGAAAAATTACATCATTGGTCCCAACTGCTTACAAAGTCATAACACGCTTGATTCTTGATACTAACTTTAGTTAAATTCTTTAGGTAAGTGGAGATGAAAAGACCAAATTACTCCTAAACTAAAAAAATCATTTATATACTTGTGCTGCCGCTTTAAATCCATTTTTAAATGTTGGTGGGGTTGAATGTTTGATAGATGAGATAAATGATAATTTGGATATGCATGACGAAAACCCCAATTTTTCAACTACAGCAAAAGAAAATTTTAATAAAAGTTTGAAAACAATTTATAATTTTTATTTAAATAGATATGGGTCTAACGTAAACATAACCACGCCAAGAGAATCAACCTCAAGTGCTAGTACCTCGGTTAAAGACCTGGTCTTGACTATGTTGAATGTTGTTCGGGATGTGACGGCTAAACGACAAAGGGGTAACACCCCAACAAGCGAGCTCGGTAGATATAGTGGAACGGATTTTATTTCCACTATGACTACCGAAGATTATCGTGCATTCAATATTTTGGCTTGGTAGAAAGGAAAGGAATCCTAATTTCCGATTCTTTCCACTATGGCCCGTGATTTACTAAACGTCCAAGCTTCTACAAAGCTTTGAAATCTGCATTTTCTCTTAGTGGCATGTTAATATCATTACGGAGAACAAGACTAACTCCGGAAGCGGTGGAGATGTGCATTTGTTAAAGGATCACTTAGACGCGATGAATCGTATACAAGACAAAACAAACCTTGAAGACGAAATTGCATTCGAAGCTAAAGTACACGATGAAGAGGTAGAAGAAAGAGTATCTTCTGGTATATCCGACGAATAATTAGCATTTGATGAAGCCTATCGTAGAAAATAAATATTAGACGATAAGTTAAATAAAAGTTTTATGTTATTTTTTATTGATTCATTAATGTATTTTTAAGTTTTTTTGATAAATAAATGATGAATTTGATGTTTATTTAATATTGTTATAGAAATACATGGCGATTACTCTTATTAAAAATTAATAAATGGTGAATAATAATAATAATAATAATAATAATAATAATAATAATATAATAATAATAATAATAATAATAATAATAATAATAATAATAACTATAATAAGAATAATAATAATTATTATTATTATTATCATTTTTATTAAATAATGATAATACACGCATTAGAGGAAAAAGAAAAAAAGAAACCCGGATTGTACCCGACCCTACCCTAACCGGATATACCAGGTAAGGTTTTCATTATAGTGTACGCGACCCGGACCCGGACCCGTACCCGGTTTCACTTGTACCCGGGTACAAAAAAAACTTGATTGGGCCATACCTGGTTTGTACCCGGGCCCGGGTACGGCCCAATACCCGATTTGCCCACCTCTAGTTTCAACCCAATTTGATTTGGGCCCAGAACCCGAAGGTGAACATAAATCATATAAAAAAACAGTTTGCATCATGTGAAATTGTGAATTACCTTTCTAAGATATTAATAATTAAGCCAACATAGGTTTGGGTTTGAGGGGAAGGTTATTGGGTACAAACCCAATCCACATGGGAAAAGTATTAAGCATGTCTTAAAGCCAATATACAAGCTTGATGGGGTACTCCTATTTTGGGTTGGTTGTGGAATAAACACAAGTAGGCTTATGGGTTGGAATCAATGACTCTACTGAGTAGTGAGTTTTAAATAAATCATTATGTGCAATTTATTAAACCATTAGGGGCTTACGAATTTATAAACTCAACCAATATACTAAACATACTTTCAATGAATTATCGAATCAAGTTCATGAAACAAGTTCATGTTTGACTAGAAGCTTAAGCTTGTTTGCAACACTAATCCCAAATGCATTTGGGTTGGACTCAATGCTCAGCGAGTATGAATTTAAAAAAAAAACAAATCGAACGATTTATTAGACCAATAGTGTTTTACGAATTCCTAAACTCAACCAATATTCTAAACGTACTTTCAATAAATTATCAAATTAATTCCATGTATGACTAGAAAATCATCGAGCCAAGCTTAAGCTTGTTTGCAACCATAACCCAAAAGCAACATTGTAAATACATTTGGGTTGGGCTCAATGACTTAGTGAGTAGTGAATTACAAAAATAACAATGAACAATTCATAAGACCAATATTGGTTAGGAATTTATAAACTTAACTGACATTCTAAACATACTTTCAATGAATTATTGAATCAAGTTCATGTTTAACTAGAAAACTATCGAGCCAGACATAAGCTCGGTTGTAGCCCTAACCCAAAAGCAATGTTGTAAAAGCTTTTGGGTTTTATCAAGTAACTCGAGTTCAAACTACATTCAAATTTGAGTTCAAGACAAAATATAAAAATGAGCTTAAGATTTATAGGTTTACGTTTATTGAAAATATTCCAATGGGAGTTACCTTTTTTTAGCTTTATTGTATATATCTTTCTTTTTTTATTAAACAACCGAATAAATAAAGATCTGAATGAATAACATGAGATGTCTCCAAATTATTGAGATGAAGTGGTTAAAATAGAAGTCATTGGTCTTAATCATTGCTTATGTGGGCCTTAAGCCCAAAAAGCAAACATGGTGCGCTGAAATTTAGAAGATGAAAAGATGCACATTCTAAAAGCAACACTTGCAACCCACATGTGACATGCCTTTGCGTTTGAAAATGATGAATACATCTTTTTTGCTGTACATAACTACCACTTTCCACCTTTTTAACATCCAACATTTTATCCATTCGGTTTGACCGTTTCAGGAACCGTAATAACTACCACAACCATGACTTCTATGCTAATATACGGATACTAATAAGGGAAAATTACCAAAATAAACATTTGATCAAACTAAATTATCATTATAACCATTAAAAAATAAATTTACAAAAAAAACAACCAATAAAAACGAGTCACGTGTCCATTCCTCCCCACATGGTCGAGAAAAATCCATAATCCCCAACTGAAAAGGTGCCTGGGCGAGGGATTTACATAATCTCTCGCTGACGTGGCAGAATTTCAGTGGTTCCTCGCTGACTAGGCGAGGAATCAGGGGTTTTCCTCGCCCACATGGCGAGGAATGGACACGTGACTCGTTATTATTGGTTGTTCTTTTTTGTAAATTTATTTTTCAATAGTTATAATGGTAATTTGATATGGTCAAATATTTATTTTGGTAATTTACTGTAGTTAGAAAAGCAAAGATGAAAGCAGGTGGTGTTTATGAGTTGGTGGGTCCAACTCGTACGAACATGGAAAATTTAACATGAACCAAAACATAACATGAATATTTACAGGTTAATGTGAGTAGTCTAACTCTGTTTTTTATTATTTATATATTTTTCAAGTTAATACTTTACATCTATACCTATAAACGAGAAAATGTATGAAACAATTAGGATTAAGTTAAACCTTGTTGTCAATTTTACTTTTCGCTTTTGAGCTTTGGCATTAACCATATACTTGATTAAAAGTGTCTATGGGACATGACAGCTTCTAATTGGTCCCCGACATTCTAGTTTTTATTAATTCTTTTTAGATTCTTTAACTTTTCTCTAGGTTAGATTTTTTTTTTAACTAGAAATGTACGACAATGCTTCAAAAGATAGATGTTATTTTAATCGGGCACATCTATCCGTTTTCCAGCCGGGACCGCACCCCCAACCAGGGGCAAAGCTATTAAGGGGCGGGGGTGGCCGCCGCCCCCCCTATTTTTTCGTCCGTAGTGTTAAATTTTAGTCCGATAATGTAAATTTTTGGTCCGGTAGTGTAAATTTTAATATAAATATCGAGTTCCCCCCCCCCCCCCTGAAAAAAAATAATTTCGCCCCCGCCACCCCTACAAAGTTGGTTAAGCTCCGCCACTGCCCCAACCCTCTTAGGATGAAACTTATTGCTGATAAAACACTTTGGCTCAACTATGAGCATTTTGCTCAGAGTAAGACTTGAACTCATGACATCCCCTTATTTACATGTTACGGTATCTCATCTTAGCCAGTTGTGTTAAGGATCATTTGTTTTCTCTAGGTTAGATACTTAGATACCATTTTTCTCAAGCTTTTATCTGAAGTGTATGGTTGACGGGGGTGGTTAAGTTGTTTCATGTTGATGCGATGCCTCTGAGTTTGAACCCCATCGCCATCATTTCCTTAGACTCTTTTGGCTTCTCTTTTTTTTTTTTTTTTTTTTTGTTTTTTAATTCTTTCTGAATGATATAGCACAACGTGAGAGACATAATATTGTTTTATATTTGTATTTCAATTTTCAGAAATAAAATATACTGATTTTATCTGTTTCGTTTAGCACATTATTGTCACATGCGTAACAAACTTCGTAAACACTCAACAACGCACCATTAATCATGTTAGTGTCATCGTACGGGCAGGTCGTGATGTGTGCAGGATAATCACGTTAATATACGTACCGTAGAGCATGTAAAGTTCGTCAACGCATGGTCACACCGTAATGCACTGGCACATTAATGTCACCGTAACAAAGTTTACAAACGTGCCATTAACCATGTGAGTGTCATCAAATGGCTCTGCCGCGAAGCAATGATATCTTTGCTCGTTAAATATTTAACCACAACAAAAAGAAACCACAATTTAATAAAAGTATAAAATAAATAACTAATTTAAACAGATCAATCCTAAACCTAATAGCTTGACTAGAATGCAACTCGTTTAGCTATACGGGTTCGTGCTTTCAACCCGAAATTGACACAAACTCATCTAGACTAAGCCTGGACCCACAATATTCGTGTTAGATTCATGTTAAAAATTCACAACTTTCGTTATTAATATGCATGTTTTAAACAAATGGCAACAAGTCACTTCATTGATTCTTAACAGATATAAAGGGTGACAAGTTATTTTTCATAATATATGTTTTGATTTTATTTTATTATACTACAATTAGACTGATAAGTATATGTATATAATATATGTATATGCATTTTTAAAAAAATATATAACATAGTAAACATTCAATAACCAAATGGTGGAGATGGTAGTGATGATGGAACCAATCGACAAACATATGAAAGCTAACGATTGGAAGCCAAAAACATGCACAATCACTATGTAAAACAAACACTTTTATCATATGCGATGGTGTTGTAGTTGCAAGAGCCTAGAGTATGCACCTTCTGGTCGACTTACAAGTTCACCGTGGCTACCCTGTTCCACGATTCGACCATCTTGGACCACAGCGATACTATCAACCCCTCGGATCGTCGATAAACGATGGGCCACCAACACCGTGGTTCGACCCCTCATTAGCCTCTCGAGTGCTTCTTGAAGCACGCACTCTGATTCAGCGTCTAGAGCGCTAGTCGCTTCGTCTAGTAAGAGGATTGTTGGGTTTTTCAAAACAGCTCGGGCTATCGCGATTCTTTGTTTTTGTCCACCTGAAAGTTGAACTCCACGCTCTCCGACCGGAGTTTTGTATCCTTCGGGCAAACCGCTAATGAATGTGTGCACGTTTGCTGTGGTTGCGGCCGCGATAACTTCCGCCTCTGTAGCCCCGTCTTTCCCATATGCTATGTTTTCCATTATGGTTGTAGCAAATAGTGCTGGCTCTTGTTGGACTAGACCGATTTTCAACCGAAGAGACTTTAGATTTAACCGTCTAATATCTTTCCCGTCGATCATAACCTTTCCTGCAGTTGGGTCATAGAACCGCTCGATCAATGCAATAACCGAGCTTTTCCCTGAACCACTGGCTCCAACTAGAGCCTGGCTCTGTCCAGCCCTTATTCTAAGACTGAAGTCCTTGAAAACGATTACATCGGGTCTTGAAGGGTATGAGAAGTCGACATGACGTAGCTCAATCTCACCCCTAACCGTTTCAACCATGTCGGCATCTGGATCGTCCGGGTCAATTCGTGTTGACCTATCGAGAATTGAGAATACCGACCCAATGGCTTCACCGCCTCTGATGATCTCAGGAGCAAGGCTAACAGTTTCGGCTACTGAGTTTGCAGTGATGACTAGGACGATGAATACCTTGATAACTTTTGAGAAGGTTGAGAGGCCTTTAGTAACAAGGTGCGCGCCATACCATAGGATTAGAGCTTCGGATGCATATAGAGCCAGTTGGGAGATACCGAAGATCATGCCAGAGAACTGACTACGACGAAGGCTTTGTTTCTGGGGAACACGGAGTTCTGCTGAGAACAATGAAAGGATCTTATTTTGAGCGTTGAAGGCCGCGACTGTTCGAATGTTGCTCACTCCTTCACCAGCAATCATGCTTGTTTTCGCGTGTGCTTTTGCTGTGTCTCCAGCAAAACCTTTGAGAGAAAGTTGCTGTAAAATGCAAAAAGATAATGTTATTTTCTTGTTAAACCATGTTATGACACATTGTTTAGGTATAAAACGCAACACGTTGCGACCCCTCATACCAACTAAAACTCTCTTCTCATCCACAGTTAATACGTTAAAAGAGGCCAAAGCACGTTGATATTCCTTATCTCCTAGCATCACTTTAGTGAACGGGCGATGTGGGATTTTCCTAAGGTTTACCGTAAATGATAATGACATAAGTGCCCTTACTGTGGCTTTAGTAAACTGGTGAGAGGTTAAAAGTTAACGTTCATGTCTGGGACCATGAAGTGTTAGAGAAGTAAATGGGTATGTGACAAAAGGACAGTCAGAGTGTTGAAAACCAGTAAGAGTATTCAAAATCAATCAATTTGACTGTAGGAATGAGTGCAGTGCAGAGGTTTGAATGCATGATAGAAGAAAACAAAACCCTCAGTAAATAATGTTTCTGACAACACATGCTCCATGGAAATTACAAGTGGAATAGTGAAAGTTGAATGTCTAAACAAATAATGGTGGTGGTATGGCAGCAACCGTCACGGGTTAAGAATCTCTGCTACTCACGTCCACCACTGTCTCGTGTCTTGGTTAATATAGCAATCAAGTAAACTTCTTGTCATCTTTTTTACCCCAATCTAAATTAAAGATAATTTTTTTTGGGTTTTCTTCTAATATATTTTGCATGATTAATAAATTATCTACAGTTCAGAAGTGGGGTTCTTGTGTTGCTCCCAATTGAAAGCAGAGCTAGCAAAACTTACCATATTCATTTTCTTTAGCCACTAAAACAAATGTATTTAATATAAGTATGTTACATGACAAGACACATCTAACATGATTATATATAACCAGATCAATAACACAAATGAAATGACACGTTTAACAAGATTAAATAGAAGTAGTTTAACAATATAAATGGCATGCCAGCACTTAACTGGGTCAAATAAACAATGTTAAGTATTAAAAGACACAATCACAAAAAGGTAAAAGTTACCAAAAATCATAATCCATATTTAATTATTTTAAAACGATAAAGCCAAGTCGTCTTAATAAACATGTCTTGATAAACATGTCATAAGTGTGGCATGTTGACCTATGAACCTACTGACACGAGAAACTATTCATGTTAGGCATGTCATCAACCTTGGATTGAGCATTTGAGAGTTTTTAATTGTGTTATAAGATGCTGACCCGTTTATAACCCGAACTCCTACACCCAGAAACTAAACTATTTAATTTAGTATCGAGTCATAACACTCTCAGCTGTATCAAAAGGCGGATTCTTGAAATATGGTAATTTAAATTTATGTTCATTGAAGTAAGAGAGTATATTAATTATATGAGCTACGAGGTGAGGTGCGAGTTTCATGAAAGTATGAACAGGAAGCACATGCAGGACACTAGATTTGTACCACTTTGAATATACGTTCTTGTCGTTTTATATCAAGATAATATTACCCAAAATCAAGATTCGATACTATGAAAATTGATGCATTAAACAATTAAACTACCATCAACTCTATGTTCCACCACTCGTGGTTGTAAATTGTAATATACTTTTCTATTTTTTTCTCAGTTATTAAAATATACTAAATGGATTATTAATATAAAAAATACGTAATTAATTACCTGAGCAAAATGGGCCAGAACAAGAAGAGGAAAGGTGCCAAGAATGAGGAGTGAAACCCTCCATTCCACAATAAATGCAACCACAAAGGACGTCAGTAGAGATGTCATATTCTGTAGTATAACAGATATCCTCTCGGCTATAGCTGATTTCACATCAGCAGCATCTGTGGCTAACCGGGCTGCAACCAGACTCGAGTTATGTTCCTCTTCATCGAACCATCCAACTTCATTCCTCAAGATAGCTGCAAAAACACAAAATAAATCCTTATAACGTACGCGCCAATATTTCACTTATAAAGCAAGGTCTGGAAAAGCGAGACGATAACAAACCTGAGATAGAAATAAAATGATAACAAGTGTAATTTCTTTTAAAAAGAATATATACCTGAAAGCATCATTCTTCTTACTCTTGTCGTAAGGTTCTCTCCCATAATACTAAAGAAGTAATGCTGGATTAAGTATGCAACAACAGCGTATAAACCAGCTCCAACATAGATAAAAACATATTCTTTTGTCTTTCTCTCCATTTGAGCAGGGTTATTAAAGTAAAAAACTTCAATCATGTTGCTCATGACAATCGCGAAAGTTGGCCCGATGAATCCGGATAAAACTGATCCTATGGCGCCCATGATTGAATAAGGCCATTCGGGAGCATTCATCTTCAAAAGACGGAAGAAGTAGCCACTTGGTGCTGGATTCTTTCTATCTGTTTCAGCATTGGATATCATTTCTATACGGCCATCAGCACCAGTACTGTATGAGTAGCTTAAGTTTCTTAAGCTTCCAGACCTGAGGCTAAGGGATTTTGTTGACAATGAGTGGCTTAATCGTGTTGAACGTGTGCGGCGAGTTGAAGGATTTGAAAAGTCTCGGTTTCCCACCATTTCTTGAAATCTAATTAATGAAGCGTACGCGCCTTGTTTGGAAATTAGTTCTTCATGTGTTCCTGTTTCCACGATTTGTCCTTGTTGAATAACTGCTATTGAGTTCACATTTCTTATGGTGGATAAGCGGTGTGCAACCACAATAGTTGTTCTTCCAACCATTAATCGGTCAAGGGCTTCTTGAACAATACTCTCAGAACCTGAATCAAGGGCACTGGTTGCTTCATCAAGGAGGAGTATCTTTGGGTTTTTTAACATTGCTCTAGCAATTGTGATTCTTTGTTTTTCACCACCTGAGAGTTGGACACCACGCTCGCCCACCTGGGTGTTGTAGCCATTTGGAAGCAAGGTAATGAAGCTATGAGCATTGGCTGCAGAGGCTGCTGCTTCGATTTCAGCTGTAGTTGCATCGGGTTTTCCATAAAGTATGTTTTCAAGGATTGTGGTGGCAAAGAGTGCAGGTTCTTGATTAACTAGACCAATCTGATCACGCAGCCATCGTAATTGCAACGTCTTAATATCCACATTGTCCAGTAATATTTGCCCTGCATAACCCCACGAGTTAGTTGGCAAACACTTAATAAAAAAATAATTTTCTTCCTAAAAAATAAAAAACTTAATGTAAACTACCTTGATTAGGGTCATAAAACCTTTCTATCAGGGAAACAACTGTGCTTTTACCCGACCCGCTACCACCCACAACAGCAACTGTTTTCCCCGCAGGAAAGAAAATAGAGAAATTTCTGAAGATAAGGACATCTGGCCTTGAAGGATAACTGAAAGATATGTCCTTGAACTCGATATTGCCATTGACTTCCGTTAAACAGATCCCGTCCGTAGAATCTTGAACTATAGCCGGTTTTTGCTTAATGATTTCCAGCAATTTATATCCAGCAGCTTTACCTTTGCTAAATGCTCCAAGATTTGAGAAAGACTGACCCAAACTCCTGTAATCACCAACTTGTTTGAATTAAACTTTTAAGAAAAATGATAGTTAATTGTGTTTGTGAAATAACAGAAGTATCAATCTTACATGCCACCAACAATGGCAGAGAAAATAGCAGTGAATGCTTTTCCACCGTCTGTTTGCCCGCTCCTAATAAACACACCAGCATACCAGAACACAAGTGCCCATGACATGCATGCAATTCCGTATGTGCACCCCAGCCCCAAACCCTTAGCCATTCCGGCCTTATACCCGAGCTTAAGGGTGTGCTGAATTGCATCTGAATACGAGTCCAGGGCCTTGGTCTCGCCCACATATGAGTAAACCGTTCTTACTTGTGCAATAGCCTGTTAAATATCAACTTATAATTAACTTTAGGAAGTTACACTTAATTAAAAAAGAATATGACTAGATAAGTTGGAAAATTTAAATAACAAAGTAATACAAATCACGTAGATGTATATGATTAACTCACTAGTTGATTAATGCCACACTAAGGAAACAAGAAATGAAAAGTGAGGGGTCCAAAGGTCAAAGTAAAGCAACATATGAGGCAAAGCATTCTAATCACTGTAGAGCATGCTGCATGATATATGATCACACAAACTTTGAAAACACTTTAGTAGCATTGAAGCCCATAAAAGTAAATTACTGACTTTTATCAAGATAGACAAAGTTAACTAGAATTTGAAGTAACTTTTAATGCTATGATCACCTGTTCAGCGATGATGCCGGCGTTGGCGTACGATTCACGGCTCTTCGAAGTGAGGCCTGTAAGAGTATATGCATACAAGCCACCTGCAAAGGCGATCCCCGGAATCACCGCAACACTCAGAAGAGCTAGCTTCCATGCCGACACAAAACCGACCACCAATCCAGCCAAAAATGTCGATAGATAATGAATAAAGTTTCCCACCTGATGTCAAAATTTAAATAAACAGTGAAAGTGAACACTTACATCTTACGAAGATCCAAAAATTTAGATTGAAACTGAAGAAAATTACAAGTTTAATGGCAGTTACAAAAAACTATCTTCTTTGAAATTGACAAGCACTGTTTATGCTAACGTGCGCCACAAAAACAATGATACCAGAAAGTGCTTTTGCTCTAGAAATGGACAATCTTCTTATAGAAGTAAACTGTAAACAGTAAACCACAAACTTGAAAGATGATGCCCGGCGCAAGTTAATCCAAGTATGCTAACTTGCGCCGGATAAACCCTACTGAATATCGCACCCATGTCCCCACCATTGATGGACCAAAAAGCATAAATGATTACTCTTCATCTCTTCAATTTCCTCAAAACAATCGTTTGGATGCAGACGAATTACTGTTGCATCACATATTCACATTCAATGAACAAAACACAAACAGTAAACAGACGAATTACCTTCTCGCTAATGGCGTCCTGAACAAGAAGAGTGTCCGTGGAGACGCTAAAAACGATATCACCTGTTCTCGCATCGGTATCGTAAAACCCTACGTCTTGCTTCAAAACCGCTTCAAGGTACGTCTTCCTCAACGCACTCACTTGCCGTTCGCCGGTGTACATCCAACATCCGATCTCTGTTCATCCTCAATTTCAAACAAAATCAATCAACCACTGAGCATTATTATCATTATTATTGTATTAACGATGCTTAATTCGATTTCAATTTCATAAACGATAACTGAAAATTGTGAAAGGGATAGATGGAGACTGAACACTGAAAATTATTCGAAAATTTGACCAGGTCGTGACGAAAAGGACAAATATAGCAAGTACTCCACGTGCATCTGATCCTTGATGAACGGGTTAAAATAAGCATTTTCACAAATAATAAATGAATCAATGATGCTGAAGTTGTTGTTAATCGATAGAGAAGATAACGGATCGAGTTTAATAGTTTATCATTCATCTTCATCTTCATCTTCTCACCTGCGTAAGACGATACGCACACCACCAATCCGAGATACACGAAATACAAAGCATACTGCAACGATGATTAACTAGTAAATTAGTACACAGATCTGGAATAATAAAACAAACAAAATCAGGTTAATAACCTTGGAGACTTCATGAGTCATGGTGTTCAAATCAGACTGGTTTTTGCCGAAGCCATTGACCATTTGACCGAACAAGAGGAAGAAGAAGGGCATGGAGGAACCGTGAACGATGGCACCGATGGTGCCGAGAGTCATGAGGACGTAATCTAAGCTATCGGCGAAGGAGAAGAGTTGGTAGAAGGGGAGACTTTGTTCCTTCTTCTTCTCCGCTGACGGTGGCATTGCCTTGGTGGTCTCCGTCGTATCCGCCATTTTCAGAGGTCTGTGTGTGTGTGTAAAGACTAAAAAGGGAGATTGTATGGAAGCTTTTTAGAGGTTAAACAAGAAGAAAGCATGAATCAGGTCAATCGCCATGAATGAATGAAGGAAGAGTGAGATCTGAAGATGAAGAAAGGTGTTTCAGTGAGAAATGGTGTGACCTCACAGTGAGTGGACCTGTGGTCAAACAATGGGGGGTGGGGGTGGGGGTGTGGAGGATGTGAAGTGGGTTATGTTATATACAACAAGAGGGGAGTTTATTAGTTTAAGGGGCTGTTTGGCAACTTCTGAATGATTAAGTGTTGAACCAATAAGAGGTCTGAATCATTAAGTGCTGAATCATTAAGAGGTCTGAACCATTAAGAGCTAGTATATAATTTAACTATTCAAAGACAAATGTCTGATAATATGTCTTAACCATTCAGCATTAGACCTCCTAACCATTCAGCATCAATATAATGCTTAACCATTCAGAGGTAAATCTCTTAACCATTCAGACATGTGCTCGCGAAACAAACAGTCTGAACCATTAAGTGCTGAACCATTCAGACATCTGAACCATTAAGAGGCTGATTAAGAGGCTGCCAAACAGCCCCAACCCTGTTTACAAAAGGTGTCAACTGTGAACTGAACTGTGAAAGGAAATAAATTTGTTAGTTAATTACACTAACATGGATGTAGATTGTAGATGCACTATCTTAAAATTTATTTATAAAATCCAGTTGTTGGTTATTTTGTATTCCTAATTTAGTAATTTTGTAGGATTTGAACTCAAACAAATTTAGTATGAATTAATACTAGATGTTGTTAAAATGGAAGTCATTAGCTGATAATATGCTAATAGAAAAAAAGTTTCTTGTGCTTATTTAGTTTTAGGAGGGGTAAGTGATTATGTTTATAATACTATGCATTTTGATTTTGTGAAAGGAAAAGATCTTTGATTATATACAATATGATATTATAAGAATAATTATAACTTTAATTTAGTAGATTTTTAAAAAAAAAATAAAATATACTAAATCTTTGTTTTCTATGGTTGCAGCTCAAGCATAATTCAATCATCTTGGACTAAATATGAATCAAATTCAAACACATTTATGAATCAAAAATTAATCTTTAGTTCAACAATAAAGATATGAAAAATTAGAAGTTTGTAGTGTTTAATATTCAAAAGCCATCTTAATCGAAGTTCATTCACAAACTAGATGATCTATCATATCTATGGTTGCAACTCAAGCATAACTAAATCATCTTCGACTAAACTTTTATCAAATTTAGAAGATTGACAAGCCTTCATGTATCAAAATTCAAGTTGTAGTTCAACGATAAAGATATGACAATTCAAAACCTCATTCTAGTAAAATATAAACCGTATTCCGTCAAGCTAGCTATATGCTGTGTATTATCGACGATTTCTACATAAGGCGGTAAGATAATATCTTGAGCAGTTACATATCCAGGGCCCACACAAATAGACGCGTCACAAGTTCCATAGAGATTACTTCTCAATATAATTTCTTTCAAATTCATTAAAATTTCATGTATTGGTTCTTGAATACCCAGTATGGTAGAATATTCATGTGATATTTTCTCAGATTTTGCGCGTGTGATACATGTTCCTTCGATTTCTCCAAGCAAAGCTCTTCGCATCGCAATGCCTATTGTGTCTGCTTGACCTTTCATAAGTGGAGACAGAATAAAGCGCCCATACAAAAGACGCTTACTGTCTGCTGCTGATTCAACACACTTCCATTGTAGTGTCCGAGTAGATACTGTTATTTTCTCTCGAACCATAATAATATTATTTTATCTGATCATTGAATCATTTATTTCTCTTGTTTCTCTTTATAAAAATACATAATATGCTTTTAAAAGATGGTTGCTTTATGCATAAATTGTGGGAGTAAATCTTCGTTTATCATGGATATTACCGTATAATATTATACGGGAATTAGTAAAAGGACGGTCGACACGTGTCACACTCTTAAAATGTGATAAAAGAATAATTAATTATTGCATATTTTGTCTGTAATTTTTTGATGTCCAAAGTTATAAATACTATCACAAAAACAAAAGTATTAAATTTTACAGATAAGTTACATAAAATATGTATCATCTTATACGTGTGCTACTAAAATATTATTGGTGTAATTTATTAGTATGTGAATAAAAAAATCTTAAATAACTATTAAATTCAATTAGTCATTATGCCTACTTAAATAAGGAAATGTCTTGTCTTTGTCTACACATCTCCGGTAAGCGTTAATTTACTTCATGTTAAACATGAAGCCTATGTTCAATAGATAAGGTGTGACGCTTACAAATACATGTGAGTTCAATAGAAATACATGTGAGTTTACCCGTACTAATCACTAAACATAAATTAAGAAACTATTTTTACACCTCTTGTATTGCAAATAGAACATGTGTTGCACTGGGAAAGAACGGCGGAGGGTGTTCGTTTTTTAAAAATAATCGTTTTAAACATCGAAACTTTGTAAAACAGTACACTTTAACAACATCATCTTATGAAGATATCAAACTGATATTCGCTATGTGATAACTATTTTAAAGTTTAGTGGTATAAATATAAATTGATTAAAAAAATAAATAAACCGGTTAAATTGTAAGGAGTGTAAGTTAAGTTGGTTAAAGCAAAAATAAAAAATAGGTTTTATAAAAATGAAAGGATGTAAAAATAAAAATGATGCTAAAAAACAAAACTAAAAATAAAACATGCATTCCATACTTGTAACTTTTGCATCAACACTTTAATGTATGGTACATGATATTATAAAGAACTAGTTTCTTACTCGACGCGCTTCGCGGCGACGGCGCACGTAGTGTAAAAAAATACTATAACCGACATGTTTTTTTCCCGAGTTAGATTGACGTCAAAATATAAAGTAATCCGAATTTATAATGTTGAATGAGTGTACTACATTTGACGTGATTCAAAACTTTTTACTAAGATAATGTAAAATTGATATAAGATTATCAGTTAAATCCGTATTATGGCGTGTTTATTTACGACAAATGTTTCTTAGCTATGGTTGTTGGCAAGTTTATAAGTTTGATGTTTAATAAAAAAATAGTAAAAAACCACTTATCACACACAAATTATGAACAACGTGTAAATGGTGTAATTTTAATTATTTAGATCGAAATAACTTATTAAAAAAAAAGAAGCTTCCATAATTCTTATTTGGTTTAATATACAATTGATAAACAGTTAAAAAAATATATATAGAACAATTTATTGTTTAATTGTATAATCTCTATTAAGAATAGATATAAAATATGAATAAATTGAAACTATTTTTCTTATACACTACACTGAGTGTATAAAAAAGTTAATTTAGTTTTATGATTAATTACATTCTTTTTAGTTTATTCTTACATAGAATTTAAATATATATAAATATATTACTGTATATATAAATATATTACTGTATACGTATTATTGTTAAGTAATTATTCAAATGGAAACCAAATATAACCTATATTAAGAAAACATAGAATTTAAATAGATGTGTATTTAACCTTTACATAAAATTTAAATACATATTAAGATTTCTTTCTCTTTATTCTTTTTTTTTACTGTCTCTATACCCTACCCAAAACCGCCACTACCGCCTCCCGCCACCACACCGCAGCCGCGGGAGGCGCACCACACTCCGCCATACCATCACACCGGCACAGCCACCACCAAACTCCGCCATTCCACCACACCATCGGAGTGTGAGTTGGATCTGAACACCGAACCCCTCTGAAACGCCATCTGCGAGATCCGTATCTCCGATCCATCATCTCCATCTTCATCTTCTCTTTATAAGAAATCAGTCGATCACCGCTGCCGCCAGACACCAACACCATGAATCTCTACCACCACGACTTCTGACCGCCAGGGTTTCTAGCCACCGCATGCCAGCCTTTCCCATCTCTCTCTCTCTCTCTCTCTCTCTCTGATTTCGTATACCATCGTTAACCACCATCGGTAACCGCCTCTCACATCCACCATCGCCAACCATCGTTACTACCTCATCTCTAGTTTCGTATAAATCTAACAGTAGCGGTTGCGATGGTGGAGGCGGATGCGGAGACGGAGGCGGCGTTGACGTTACCAGCGGCGGAGCAAGAGAAGCTTAAAACCTGATGCAAGTGATGGTTGTACTCAGTGCTTGAGAGGAGGTACTGTTAGCTACAGTAACCTCTCTCACACCACCGACATTGCATTTTAATATATATATATATAATAAGTAAAAACTAGAAGAAAATGTTGCTAGGTGACAAAACTTGCAAGATAAAGAAAGTATTAATTTAGTTAGAGGAAAACTATTTTCTCTTCAATTCCATTTTTTTCTCTTTATTTGATCCTTATTATTAATATTTTTACGTATATTAATCTGCTAAATGTAACTTAGTTCTTTAAACTTGATAAAGTTATCCTCAAAATCTTTATGCTTCATTCTTCGTTGTAGATTATCGTTATTGAGATATACTTACTAGATCTTAGAAAAACAAAGTTGGACTCATTATGTTGTGTAATATGTACATCGACCGCTATTAACAGCACGGCTTATATCCTTTTATCTCGTCTTTGATGTTAACACAAACGTTTATCTATTCATATCCCATTTAGGCTTTAGAAAATAACTCGAACTATCAACTAACCAAGCAATGGTTAGGCGCTAGTCCCATATGGTATGTGTGAAAAACACAAGGGGAGGTGATTTTTTAGACTAGATAAAGATACTTACATCGACATTCTAATTTTCATTAAGATTTTTGTCAAATCATGACGAAAGGACTAAATTGCCCTCTGCTAACTATAGGGACCATTAAATTGCCCTCAGCTAACCATAGAGATTGTTTTTATAATCATCTATAGTCAATTGTAGGGATTATCTATATTATACTAATTAGCAACTTTAGGTTGCATTGGTGGTTGTATTATATGCATTAGAGGTTGTACATGTCTTTTGTTTAATTTTCTATTTCTTTTATTATTTATTTTTAATCTAATACTTTTACGTCTTTTATAATTTAACCCCTAAATTTTTTCACTTTTAACTTTGGTTGTCTATTCTTTTCTTCTTTTACAAAATTTTCGTATACATTTCGCTTTAAATTTTGAGAGATAATACGCCATAATGTTCATGTGTGATTGAACGTTGTTAAGCCTATTTTTTCCTACTTAACAGCCCGGTTGCAACGTCTGGATCCTAGATTGACTTATCTATTGTTTTTAAAGTTTTATGTTTCACAAGTGTGGTTCAGTGTATTAACATCTACTTTCTGTTCGGTTTTATTATTTTTTTGTTTTTATTTTTTTAATACGAGTTTTTCTAGCGTTGACGGTCGCTAATGGTGGTATGACGTTGATACTATTTGACATGATTTTACGCCCCCGTCGCAAAACGGGGGGCTTAATACTAGTTCTATCTAATTTACACATAGTAAGTTTTTATGAAATCATACACATTTTTCAACTAACCACCATTAATGAGCACACCATCATCGCCGCCCCCCCGTCAAAACCCACCTCCACACAATTCCCCCCATTGTCAAAAACTACCTCCCCATAACCATCCTCTGATCAAATCTTACCACCCACGTACTTTTTCAACTTCACAAACCGCCAATATACATCACAACCGCTCTTTTTGCGTCGTGATCAGCACATAAATACATGAACTATTTGTGTAATTAACTTTAAATATAAAGCCTAAACTTGTGACACGTAAGATTTAGTATCAAACTTGTTACTTTCACCAAACACACGGACTATATGTATAATTAACTCTAATTATAATAAACGAAATATCTTATAACAATTATTTATTATACAAAATTAATTTAAAGCATTTTCAAATATATTTTATCTATTATTTTATATTTATACTATGTTAGTACCTTTTGTAAAACACGAGTTGAAATAATATCAAATGACTAGCAATGACGATTTTGAAATAATAAACAATACTATGGTACAAGATATGATTGAGATTACGTATACTTAAATACTTTTTATAATAAAAAATATTATTATTTTTCTAATTTTGTTTTACTATTTTTTAACATTTTGTTTTTAAAAAACCCTTTTTTTAATAATCATTTTTTGTAAAAAGTTTGTTGTATTAGAACAAGATCATGTTTTATGAAATTACGTTTCTTAATAGCATCAAGCTTTTAATTACTAAACAAAATCGGTTTTTCTTATTTGAAAAAGTTGTAAATAATATCAATAGTATTTATATCATTATGAAAGATGAGAGATATGCGAAAAAATTTGTTTAAAGATGCTTAGAATCGTATCACGTGTCATATAGATATAGATATAGATGTGTGTAATTTTTTAAATATATATATATATATATATATATATATAGATATAGATATAGATGTGTGTGGGAATGTGTTATATCTTAACATTCTTAGACAATTCGTCATAGTTTATGTTGTAACTACACCATATGATAAGTATGTGTGAAAAAAATTATGAATAAAGAGGAAAGCACATGATATGAGGCTAGATGGATATAAAGCGTAATTCAAACATCTTTCTATTCTAGTAAAATTTTCTTTTACTAAAATTTTCTCGCTAAAATTTTCATTAATTCTAAGTTATATTTAATTCGCTAAAATTATGAATAAAATTTTCTTTTACTAAAATTTTCTCGCTAAAATTTTCGTGTCAGCACTGCATTTATTCTCGCTATAATTTTCTCGCTTATCTCTTTTATTAAATATTTACATTAATTCTAAGTTATATTATTTAATTCTTTTTAGATCTAACGTAGTTTTATAACTAAATAAAGAAAGGGGTCCTTTTTATCAATGTTATTTATTTAGAACATTTTTTATAAAAAACAAAATTTTCTAATACATCAATTTTTTTAAAATACAAAATATTTTAAAATTACTAACTTTTAAAAAGTAATTTTTTTATAAACCATATTAATTAAAATTTGAAGTTATAATAAGAAAATATTTTAAAAATAAGATTTTTGAAATGCTTTCTTTTAAAACGAAATGTTTAATTTTTCTTTAAAAAATCAACAAAAGATTAAAAAATTGATAAGAATATCTTAAAATATCATTTTATAATAAATAAATTTTCATTTCTATTTAATATTTTATATTTAACTCGTATGATATACGAGTTATTAAAACTAGTACAAGAATATTTACATATAAATTCATTCATTCGTATTTCTAAATCTGACTTTGAAAACAAGTAACAGGTAAATGATATCTCAAGTCTCAACTACTCGATAAATAAAAATATAATTAATACAAAAATAAATTGAATCATGTCTACATATACCTCAAATTAAGGCAAATGCAAATGTTTAAAATGGTGCTTTTGACACTAAATTTATATTTGTTTTAGATTTCTTCATACTGACTATTTAAAAATATAGCTTTTTATAGAAAATATATTTTTTTGATTTTTTATTACATGAATGTATTCTTATGAATAAAAGAAAGTGGTTATGGTTGTGTTGTTAGGACTTTGGGGGACAAACGATTAGTTTTAAGAAATTTTTAAACCTTAGAATCCTTGTGGTACCACATACAAAGGGTTGGTATGAAGGGGCATGTGATGTGCTTGCTAGGGGTCAAGGCTTTAGGACCACTTCATGTTAAATGTGAAATTCTTTTATTATATAAAAATATTGGAATTTGCAAGTATTATAATGACTTTAAATATTTGTTAGTGATTATTACGAGTTAATTAAGATTGTGATGATAAGCTTCATAGTATTTGGTTTTGATGTTTAATTTGGTTTTGTCCTGACATGCATTATAAGCACACATGTGAAGAATCATTTGGTCGACATATGAGTTTGTCTAACATGTGTACTAAATGACATAAAAATATATAAATGTGTGTAGGGCGATTATCATGTTAATAATCGTAAGAGCTGCATAAACTCTCATATACATAACATGACAATGAAAACGTTAAAACAAAAATAATGGTCCATTTCTCTTTAGACACTCTTTTTTTTATCATCTATTATCTTGTGATTTATTTAGAGAAATACAACAATGTGCATATATGCATGTGCACGTGTGTATGTACCCTACATGTAAAATGCTATCAATATCATTTAAAAAATAATAATCTCAAACATATTAAAATCCGTATGTATTTTAGTTAATTCATATTTATACTATCTAATAAAAGAAGTTTTTGAAGGAGTTGTTATAAAACCTAACATTTTGTTTCTCGTCTTTCTATCATATTAAATAAAATTGATTTTAAATAAGTTAATTAAATAAATAAATACTTAAAATATAAATTTTTTTATTTTAATAAATTATTAAACATACTAAATTATAACATTTCTATTATATCTTATCTTAAAATATAATAATTTTTTATTTTTATTATTTGTTATTAATAATTTATAAAATTTTATTATTTATAATTTTATTAATTGCTAATGACATATAATATACAAAATATAAATAAAGCCTAATGATTTTGATATTCTATTTTTTTTCTACCCATGTAATAAATGGGTTTCTAACCTAGTAATAAACAAAAGGAACATATAGTTTAAAAGGAACATATTTTTATGAATACATATTGAATTTAGAACCAGGGCCGGCCTTTCCTTTATTCAAGTGAAGCATTTTGCTTCAGGCCCCCGCATTCAAGGGGCCCCCAAATTCGATTTAAGGTTTTGTTGTTAACATGGCTTATGTAATTAGCGGTCCTAAGAGTAGATGCTATGCAGATCCAAACTAAAAATATTCATCGTGTCTAGATAAGTCGACATAAGATGTGAGAGTTATAACTAGAAGGGGTCGTTGCTTTTGCTTTTATCTTCAACCAAAATGTTTTATTTTGTTTCCGTAACCAATTTGTATATATTTGTACTTGCTTAAACATCTTACTAATTTGAATTCATATGCTTAGTAGGTGATGAAATCATGAGTTTACACCATGGCACCGATAATCTTTTATTTTACAATGTATAGTGTGGTGAAGGAGGTAATTGATAAAATGGGATATAAAGTAATTTGATGTATTTGTTAAAATAATATGCATTAAACGTATGTTTTGGCTAGGTTATTAGGAGGTGTTTGGATATATAAATGAAAAGAGAATATTGCATATTAGACGGGTTGAATAATGGGCCAAAATAGATAACTGTTACAATCAAAACACGTAAAATTTGTAGGGTACGTTGATGACAAAAATTCATAAAAGCCCCATTTTTTAAGTTCGCTTGAGGCCCCCAAAAATGTCGAGCCGGGCCTGTTTAGAACTAACGTTATTTTTGTGTAAACTTCTAACAACTAACAAGTCGTTAAAAAAACATATATTTCGTATCTAATACAACTGTTTAGTGAAATGAATGATTGGATATGATGATTAATAAATCTTGGAAGAAGTTTAGAAGCTAATTATGAAGTAGATGAAACTAGTGTAAGTAATAATTAGATACATCAACTCTTGATTGAATACAGAAAAGTAAAGGGAGCACACATCATGCAGCTCTTCTGTCCAACTAAACTAACAACTTAACAAGGGTAAGGGCCGTAAGCCCAATGAACAATATACTTTTCTCGTTACCAATTATCCTTAACTTAAAAGTGATTGAGGTTGAGTATTTAAAGATTTCATAAAAATATATGAAGCTTTTGAGTTTAAGTTTTACATGTGACAAAAATGGGGAAGGGGAGGGGGGGGGGGGGGGGGGGTTAGTAGGTTTTTTCCACCTAGTATGAGTTTTCTTTTAAGGATGGTTTCGAGTTTCGTACTTGAGTAATGATGATGATTGGATGGGTCAGTATATAGAGGTTGAATCATCACGATGAACTGTAACTTTTCATGTAAATGCATGACTGTTAGTAACTATAATTGTCATAACTATCAACCGTTGACAATTATGTTAGCAAAAACAATATCATTAATTCATCGGTACTCAACATGTTACGACTGTATAGTTTCTTGCTAATCAGCGAGGCATAAAATGTAGTCGTTCTAAAAAAGGGTCATTAGCGGCATCCAACCACTAATTGTAACAAGTTTACTATCGATAATTAGTTTGTAGTGTCCTTCAAATCTTCATTATTAACGAAGTTACAACCTACTTTGGTCCCTACTGAAAACTCACAATTGCTACCCAGATAAAGCTTATAATGACATCAAAGTAGCTACTAATGATCAATTACTGTTTATGCATTAGTTACTAATGATCATATTTTCATGATAACCGATAGTAACTTGTTTTGTCACTTACTTTGATCATCAAAGTCATGTGCCGTTTTATCAATCAAGCGATTCTAAAGAAACCTTTGAAAGCTCGATCACCACTACCTCACTATTAAGGGCGTTGGTCTCGGACCCCCTTGTCTAATGGGGCTTGAACCCCTTGGACAACCGAGGCTAAAGTTTCAGAAACCCGAATTGTCTTGATCAAACATGTATTTCTTTTTACTAGAAACCATAATAGTATTGATCAAACGCATAACCCACACCTCCTACTTGTATTATTGTATATTTTAATTCCTCACTAATTTGTAGTAACGATGAATAAATTCGTAAGATCAGATTTTATATTCTATAAGAAAGTTGTGGCGACCTAAAAACAATAAAAAGCTATATGATATTATGATTACGCGAGTTTAATAACACACATGTTGCTACAAATTCTACTGGACCGGATCATGGGCCCAAATAAGCCCAAAGAAGTCACGGCCCATGATAAACTCAAGATCTCGAAAATCAAAGTATCAAACGAACCGAAAAAAACTCCTAACAGTCCAACGGTCAAGAAAGCCATTAGCGTTTCAATTTCAAAATTTCACATTTGGAGCCTCTTTCTTCTTGCCCTTTTGAAATCACTTTCATCTATAAATAACAACAGCAAACCCTAATTCTTCACAATCTTCAAAGTTCAAATCTTTCAACCCAATTTCACCTGCAAATCTTCAAGAACCATGAGAGAGTGCATTTCTGTTCACATTGGTCAGGCTGGAATCCAGGTGGGAAACTCTTGTTGGGAGCTTTACTGCCTTGAACATGGTCTACAGGTACGATTCATCGCTTTATACGATCTGGGAATCGCGATTACCCGAATCTTTTTGCGATTTGATGTATATTTGTTTGATGGTGTTTGAAAATTTTTGCAGCCTGATGGGCAAATGCCGAGTGACAAGACTGTTGGAGGTGGAGACGATGCATTCAACACGTTTTTCAGCGAGACCGGATCGGGGAAACACGTTCCCCGTGCGGTGTTTGTGGATCTTGAGCCGACGGTGATCGATGAGGTGCGAACGGGGGCTTATCGTCAGCTCTTCCACCCGGAGCAACTCATTAGTGGTAAAGAAGATGCTGCTAATAACTTTGCTAGAGGTCATTACACAAGTAAGTAACATTAGTACAGATTAGTTTTGTTAAGTTTTTAGAGTATTTGACAGGCTAGATGCATTCGAGTCATTGAGGCATTTAGTCGAACATGTGGTGTGCATAATCTGTATTGTGTTATTTGGTTCTTTGATTCACATGGTTAGGGCTGATTGTTTCGACTCGTTGTTTTTGAACAGTTGGGAAGGAGATTGTGGACTTGTGTCTTGATAGAATCAGGAAGCTTGCTGATAACTGCACTGGGCTACAAGGGTTTCTTGTTTTTCATGCTGTTGGTGGTGGTACTGGCTCTGGGCTTGGGTCTCTGCTTCTTGAAAGGCTATCTGTCGATTACGGGAAGAAGTCGAAGCTTGGTTTCACCGTTTACCCTTCACCGCAGGTCTCGACATCTGTTGTTGAGCCTTACAACTCTGTGCTTTCCACTCATTCCCTCCTGGAGCACACTGATGTCTCAGTTCTTCTTGATAATGAAGCCATCTATGATATCTGTCGTAAGTCGCTGGACATCGAAAGACCGACTTACACTAACCTCAACAGGCTTGTTTCTCAGGTATTTGATAAAATGCTTCTGAGAAGATGTATAATGGTGATCATGTGTTCAATAGTCTGATTTCTGTTTGTAATTTGCAGGTTATCTCATCTCTAACAGCTTCTCTACGGTTTGATGGTGCTTTGAATGTTGATGTGACTGAGTTCCAGACTAATTTAGTCCCATACCCGAGAATCCATTTCATGCTTTCGTCATACGCGCCTGTGATTTCAGCCGAAAAGGCGTACCATGAACAGCTCTCTGTAGCCGAGATTACCAACAGTGCTTTTGAACCTGCGTCCATGATGGCGAAATGTGACCCTCGACATGGGAAGTACATGGCTTGTTGCTTGATGTACAGAGGTGATGTGGTTCCAAAAGATGTGAATGCTGCAGTGGGGATCATTAAGACAAAGAGGACTATTCAGTTTGTTGATTGGTGCCCGACTGGTTTCAAATGTGGGATCAATTACCAGCCTCCCACTGTGGTTCCTGGTGGTGATTTGGCTAAGGTTCAACGTGCGGTGTGTATGATCTCAAACTCCACTAGTGTTGCTGAAGTGTTCTCGAGGATTGATCACAAGTTTGATTTGATGTACGCGAAGAGGGCGTTTGTGCATTGGTATGTGGGTGAGGGTATGGAGGAAGGAGAGTTTTCGGAAGCCCGTGAGGATTTGGCAGCACTGGAGAAAGATTACGAGGAAGTTGGGCTTGAGTCTGCTGATGGGGAGGACGATGACGAGGGTGATGAGTATTAGTCTAGTTTGATTTGTCTTAAGTTTTAGTTCTAGTTTAGTTATGATCTTTAACTAACTGGGCTCATTGGTTTTGATTGCAAAACTAGATGAGATGACTCTTTATTTTGTGTAATCATTTAGGTTCTTTTTATGAATGTTTCAAGTTAAATCAGTAGTCCATTGTTTCTGATTTTGAACACCATGTCAAACTCAGTTTCTGAAGGCTCATGACGCGACGCCTTAGGTGATTTAGAGCGCTTCATGTAATTGGTGTGCCTATGTTAGACGCTTGCCTTTTAAAACAAAGGTCGTGAATATTTACAGATAATAGATAATTTCTGAAACTCTAATTAATACGGGGTAAACATTACAAACCCAAATGCCATAATATTTGCTTGGTTAGTGCAAGGATATCATGGCACTAATGACACTTAGTGCTAACCAATGATTTACACATTCGTCCCTAGAGCTACTCATACTAACTATAAAAACCAAACATCATATAATTCTAATCTGCTCTTGGCTGTTCAGCAAGAATGTTCAATGGCCATGAATCAGAGGGCGATGGGTATCGAGCATGGGGTTTGCTCACATTTGGCCCAAGCTGCTTTGTTACAGTTTCAGGGACCGTGGACTCTGCATAAAGTTTCGGGTCATTCTGTAGGGGCAACACGAATACAGGAGCCACAACAGGGTTGCATTCTGAAGACCATAAAGACTGTGAATGAGCTCTCTCATCTATTTGGCTTTGAAGCTTTTTGATATGGGCTTCTACGGCTCTATTTTCCTCTTTCAGTTCATCCTTCTCAACAGCAATCTGTTCAATCATAATTAATCTGTTAAACAAAGTTATAAAAACTATATTATTACAATAAGTCAATAATAATATAGCCATTTTCTCATCAAGAGACTTGAGCAGTTTTCTGCATTTGAATACAATAATGGACGGAATTTAGCTTGTTTTCTTTTTAGTTTAATCTTTAAGCTTAACCAATCTAACCCGTTGAAAATAAAACACAACCCAAATCAATCTACTTATAGTTAAACGATTATATCTTTTAAAGGCTGGATTTTGATGGCTTACGTATTGAGATTCGGCTAAAAGCACTGAATTCTCCTTCTTAAGAGACTCAACTTGAGCTTTGAGGTCCTGGATTATCCGAATGGTTTCGGTCAATGCAGAAGACTTTCCATTGTTCTGAGTGGCCGATTCTGCAAGCAATGAAATAAGCTTTATGTAATGGTGTTACTTAGAAAAAAAACAATCAATCAAGCTACAAAAAGCCATACCCAAAGCTTTAGTAAGCTCAAGAAACAAATCATTCATATGGTCACGTTTCAGCTTCTCCCTTTCAGCTTTATGAATTTTCCTATGAACCTTTGCACCAATCTTTTTGCTGAATGAAGAACACAACACATCAATTCAATCACAAAGAATGTTAGAAAACCGGTGCAAGTATTGTTCAAAATCATTACTTGAAGAAGTAATCGTGCAGTACCTGCAACCAGATTTCTTCTTCACCGTAACAACATTTTCATCCGCTGAAGAATTCATAATTTCAATCTCAACGTTAATGAAACACACTGGTAAAACACAATAAGGGCTTCAAAACAGAAAAATAAATCTAGGGTTTCTTCACATTACGTATCGAAATCAATGATTTCCCCAAATCGAAAGTGAAAGTGACATCAAACAAACACTACCAGGAGATGAAATTGAACATCAGCATAAGCAAGATTAACAAAAGCAACAAGCTTTTATTCAAGATTGACAATTTTTTTGGAGAAATGGAAAGAATGTGGGTGGATTATTTAAGATGATTGTGTAGATGAGAAGAAGTGCATAATGATGATGAGGAGGTTAAGGACAAGATCGAGTGGCAGTTGTTGAGTCGCGTGTGTGCAGCTTGAAGGGGATATTGTTCATGGCGGATGGCACACGATGGCGTGTGCCCTGCATCCGCCCTTTGCGAGTCCATTGTAGGGTAGTTAGCACGTCACGTGCTCAAACTAGTAATTGACATTGGCCACAAGACCCGAAGAAGTCTTTTTGTCTTAACATGTGAACCGTCACTGGGCTGCAAACAAACCGAACAAACACGAACAAGGTGTTGTTCGTGTTCGTTAATTAATAAATAAACTTGTTCATGAACTGTTAATGGACACTTACTAGACGGATTTTATTTGTTTGTGTTCGTTTATTAAGGAAATGAACATGTTTATAAACTGTTCAGGAACACAAATTAAATGCAAATGAACACAACAAGATCAAACGAAAACAAACAAATGTTCATGAACATGACGAACACAAAGAAGTCTATGAACACAAATGATCACATATTTATTTTAGAATAAAATTAGTATTTTCATCATAAAATTTACCAAAAATAAATAAACACGTAACATAAATATCCAAAAACACTTGACATAATCATCATAAATATAACTAACACAAAAATTAGAACATAATCGAACACATTAACGAACATAAACGAACACATTATCGAACGTTTACGAACAGATATTAACGAACATAAACGAATGCATTATTGAATGCTCACGAACATAAATGAACGAGCACGGCTTGTGTTCATGTTCGTTCGTTTGACTAAACGAATGAAATTTTCTTGTTCGTGTTCGTTCATTTACTAAACGAACGAACATAAACGAACTTCCAGCCGAACAATTCACGAAATGTTCGCTAAACGTTCAGTTTGTTTGTAGCCGTAACCTTGATATTTTAAACCTGGTTCACTCAAGAACGCTATCAAGTTGAAATTCACCACTATAGGAAAATCCTTTTAAGTTAGATTTATACTTGAGACCCAAAAGATCACAAGACGATATAATTATAATTGTCCTTATGGGTTATCGGTTTTGTCACTAAACTTATAGACTTATGGTTTTCTTGATTTACAAACATGGGTGTGGTGTCTTTTAATTAGAATCAAACTAAATTAAAGGAAATAAAGACATAAAATATCTATATTTTCAATTACCACTTTAGAATTACGACTAAAAGTCTTGGTGTATAATAATTGGAATGGTTGTAGCCGTTGATTTCTTTTTTTTTTTCATTATATAATTGCTTCATTGGTTGCATGTTGTTTACTTTCTAGAAATTAAAGTCATGAGCTTAAACTATCTTCTAACAGGCCTTGAGACTTAAAGTTTTAAAAGTATATGTTTTAATCATGTATACTTTTTGTATGTAAGGATTCCCGTATTTACTTTTGTTATTTTAATCTCACTTTATAAAACTGTTTTTTCTATCATATAGACACAGGTTCATACAAACTGTATATGTATGTGGAGGTTAGTAATTAAATTGACATATTTCCAATTGGCACCATGTCCTTTAAAGGTTTTCAATTTTTTATAATTTTATTACAATTTGATTTAATATTGTGAATTATAAATTTGAAACATTAGATGTAGCTTCAAAAGTTTTTGAGCTGTTATTATGATTAATGTTATGTTATCATGCTCAAAATTATTATTATTTGATTTTACTTGATAATTAATTATCTTTTTACACAGACTATCACAAATCAATCAAAAAATAAACAAAGACTGTGAGGCTAATAATCATCAGGTTGTATGCAAACTCTTCTATGTTATTGGTAATCTACTGAATATACTAAGAATCACTGTCACAACGCATGATAAAATTCTAGTTTTATTATTAAAATGTTTAAAAAGATAGTTGGATGTAACATAACAATTTATGAAGCTTGATACAAGCGGATGGAAACAAATTATTGTATAAAATCTTAGACAAAATTAGAAAAGATATAAAACTTTAAACTAATCAAATCAAATCAAATCAAATCAAACTCTAATTAAATGAAATCAAATCCAAATATATTGTATAAAATCTTAGACAAAAATACATACGCTTAACTCCAACGGTCATATTACGCAGATACAAAGCCCCCAAATCACTTCAAACCCTAAATCGACTCTCTCGAGTAACCTTCGTATCCTCAAATTTCCATCGTTGTGTTCTTCAATTTCACCCGCCTCCATGCTCTTCTCATGAAATCATTCGATAACTTTCATCTATCATTGAACAAACATTTAGTTCGTCATACGTTTTCAGAATTTCAGTGTCGGACACACATTGGATCAACGGGTTCGTCGCTATGGTCCCCATTGAATGGTATGATATCGAGATATATTAATCACCTGTGTTCTTCTTAATCACCTGTTCAATACCTGTTGCTGACTTGTTGTTTACGCTTCCAGTTTTCTGTTTAACACGTGTTTTAATCAACTGTTCAGACTTGTTAATGGGTTGGATTTATGTTATCTGCATAATCACATGTTTTCTATGTTCACCGCCTGGATTAGTTTATGTTTAGCACCTAAAAACTCATCTCAACTTGCTGTGTACTTTGTTTGATTGCGTGTGTGTATATTTGTATTGTAGCGTGGGTTGGTTTTTTATTTTTATTGAAGTATCTGTGCTGCTACTTCACTTGGATGATCAAGACTTTGTTGTTTCTTTTTACTTATTTCCTGTTTAATCACATTTTCCTTGAATTTATGTTTAACACCTGTTTTAATATGTTTCTTGTGTTTTAATCACAGCCTCCAGGCTCAAGCAACAACAAGAACAATTTCACCAAAGTCACAGGTAATAGGTTCCATTTGTAGTTCATTATTTATTTGTTGTGTGTAAGCTACATGATTTGACTCAAGTAGCATAGTATTGCTTTATTGATGATAGTACTTGTGTTGCTACTTCACGTAAGATGAATTTGACTTTATATTTATTTGATTATGTTTCTTGCTAATGAGATTTTTTGGATATAATTTATGGAGTTTTTGCCTCTGGTTTACATTACTCTCTTTAATAATAGTTTTTTTTTGGCAAGTTGTGTGGTTCAATGTTTTTTATTGTTGGAAAATTTTTAACTCTCTTAATAATAGGTTTTTGGCAAGTTGTGTGGTTCAACGTTTCTTTATTGTTGGAAAATTTTCAACTCATATTTGAGAAATTGGAATCTCACATTCTCCACTTCTTGACATCTAAATGCATATTTTTAGTTGTCTTGTACTCTAGGTTGATTAGGTGTGCAACTGTGCATATGTTATTGTAGTATGGTTTGCTTTCTCCTTTCTACTTCATATGTGTTGATCTTAACTTTAATATGTTTTAAAGTTTTATTCTTTCTTTGTTCAGTTTTTATACTTTTGGTAATGTATGGTTTTTTATAGCTCTGTAGTTTCATAATTTTATATAGTGTTTATAATACTGAACTTACATTCAAGAACTTGAAATCTCGCTCTAGAACACCTAAAAGCCCATTTAACCGTGTTGTACCTGCTTGTACTTTGTGGTTGAGTGGGTGTACGTAGGTTATTATTGTAGTGTGGATTGTTTTCTTCATCAAGTTCTTATCTATTATTTTCTACTTATTCTTAATGTTTTTTTCATCATTCTATTTTTTATGAGATTTTTCGGATATCGTTCCCTTGAGTTTTTGCTTCTTACTTCTTGGAATATCTTTTATTTTATGTACCGCGTTATTCAATGCTCTCATATTATTAAAAATCTTCCACCTCGCATTTATTTTAGTATATTTCAACACTCCTATATTAGTGGAGATGTTTTTACTTAAATATATATGTATGTGTTTTCTTACTTGCTAATAATGATGATTTTTAATAGCTTTGTAGTTTAACAATTTACATGGTATGTTACAAGAATGAACTTACATTTCAAGAACAAGGATTGCCGTTACTAGAGCACCTAAAACCTATTTCTACTTGTCTTTGTACTTTGAGGCTTGTACCTTGCGTCCTTGCGGTTGATTGGGTGACAAAGGTTGTTTTGGTAACGTGGATTGCTTTCTTGATAAAGTTCTTCTCTTGAGTTCTATTTTTTATGATTTAATTGTTTATTTTTTAATTTAATTTTTGGTAAAGTGATTTTTAGATATAATAATGATATTTTTATAGCTTTGTGGTTTCATAGTTTTACATGGTATGTTACAAGACTAAACTCACATTCAAGAACTAGGAATGCCGTTACTAGAGCACCTAAAAACCCACTTTAATGTGTCTTTGTACTTTGAGGCTTGTACTTTGCGGTTAATTGGGTGACAAAGGGTGCTTTTGTAATGTGTATTGCTCTCTTGATAATGATTTTGTCTTGATATTCTATTTTTGAAGATTTTGATTGTTAGTTATTTCTAGTTTTTATATCTTCATAACGTGATTTATATATATACATATACAATAATGATGCTTTTTAATAGCTTTGTGGTTTTACGAGTTTACATGGTACAATACAAGACGAAACTCACATTCGAGAACTAGAAATGCCGTTACTAGAGCACCTAAAAATCCATTTCAAGTTGTCTTTGTACTTTGAGGCTTGTACTTTGCGGTTGATTGGGTGACAATGGGTGTTATTGTAGCGTGTATAACTTTCTTGATAAAGTTTCCCGTCTTGATATTCTACTTTTGCTGACTTGACTGTTAATTTATATAACTTATATTCTTAATAAACTGATTTTTCTATGTATAATAATAATGCTTTTCAATAGTTTTCCTTACTTTCTTTGATCTTGACCTTTCACTTAACAAGGTTGTTTACGTTCTCAATCTTTATAGAGTTTTTATTGTTTTTGAGTTTGACTTATTTTATCTTCTAGTTATGTGAAAGGATTGTTTTTGGTACAAACTATTGTGCTTATCTTGTTCTTTTACTAGAGTTTGTCTAAGGGATCTGAATAACAAAACTTATGTGGATCGAGCAAATGCTATACACGTTTTATATTGTAGTACAGATGAAACATTTCTTGCTCAACTTGAGCGGTACTTATATGTTTATCAAGCAAATGCTATCCATGTTTTATGCTGTAGTGCAGATGAAATACTTCTTGCTCGACTTGACTACTTAAGTGGTACTTGAAGCAAGCTATTGTTGACAAAAATCAGGTGGTGGCTAGTGCAGTTATAGTCGGTGGTATCCATTTCCTCCACCAGGTATTCATATGGGAAATTGCATTATGTTAGTTTTTTTTTGATATTTTTTGTTTTTAATTAACAGGAGTTTCATTTATCTTGTATTATTTGTTTTTATCTTAGATAAATCCTAAGATTTTGAAAAGAGGAGTAATGAAGTATAATTGTATGAGAGGCAATTTAATCAATGGCTGCGCTCTTTAGTTTCTTGCCCTTGCTCTACTCCACCAGGTATGAAAAACTGGCTCAATGCTCACCAACTACCAGGTATTATTATTGTTGTTATAAATATCTTTAAAGGGCACGGGTTGGTAAAGTTCTCACTCACTATCAAGTGTGTGATAGTATAGTTTTTTAGGTTATCAGAGATCAAGTATTAATTAGTAAAGTGGGGACCACCCATTTTATGACTATAGAGAAGGTTGTCTCTGCCACAAATAAAATAGGGTTATATCTAAAGCAGCAAGGGCAATAACAAAATTAGTTGTCGTTACTGGTAGAGAATTAACTCCTGCGATTACGTTTTATATACTTTTTAACCTCCTCTAAACAGGTACTTCAGTTTGTTGCTGTCTGCACAGTAAACAAGGTAATTACCATTTTACCGTTTGACGTTTAATGAAATTTATTTGTTTGCCAGCTTAGCATGGCCTCATATCATGTGACCTGCCTTGAGTTCCCTTGTAATAAACATAAACATGTGTATTATTGATCTTCTAATACTCGATCTCTTTTATCGTATAATTTCCAGTATCTATGGTTCTTTTTTTGTGGGGCACATTTACCATTGTCGACGCCAATGATACAAACTTCATTTTCTAAATCTAGGGTAACTTCAGTTGTGCTAATTGTGTAGCTGTTTGTAAATTTAAGCTCCTGTGATTGCCTCGAGTAGTACTCTTATCTTTTCCAAAATGTAGGTGACTAATTGTTTTCTGTTTATTATAATAGATCCATTAGTACCTATCCTAATTTCTTTGATCTCTACATAATTCAGGTGGCAATGACCCATCAAATCCTCGTAACCCACCGTAAAATTTATAAGGATAGCTTAATCTCAGAGTTAATAACATCTCATATGTATAAGGTTTTTTGCTTCTTGGGGCTTCTTTGGCGACCGTGAAGTCACCGGATGAATTGCCGAGTAGCATAGAGGTAATACCATCTCGTATGATGCTATTAAAAAGTACTAGTGCTGGCAATTTAACCCATTTAATGATTCTGTTATAGAGTTTGCCAAATGGTGTGTCAGTTGGGTAGGGTTATGGATTAAAATTTAGGTGACTAATTGTTTTCTGTTTATTCCTAATTTCTTTGATGTCTACAAAATTCAGGTGGCAATGGTAATCCACCGTAAAATTGATAAGGATAGCTTAATCTCAGAGTTGATAACATCTCATATGTTTAAGGTTTTTTTTTTGGCAAAGAGGTAATACCATCTCATATGATGCTATTAAAAAGTACTAGTGCTGGCAATCTAACCCATTTAATGATTCTGTTATAGAGTTTGCCAAATGGTGTGTCGGTTGGATAGGGTAATGGATTGAAATTGTCACACTTTAAGTGCGGGTCAAAACTGTTTAGCCTAACCTGCAGCCACTCATTTTATCCACTTACTTGAATATTAAAGTTATTAATGTTCAAAATATGACTTGACAAAAACTTCACTACCACAGTTTGTATGACTTGTAATATGACCCATTTTTATTTTAGTTTAATCCTTTGGCTTAATCCATTTGACATGTATGGGTTCACCATTATACGTGTATGCTTATGATAGGACTACATTGTATTTTAATACTCTTGGAGGAATTGGTTCAGTGGTTGAAATTGATAAAGATGTAATGGAAATTCTCTTTTGGTTAATGTAGAGACTAGTTTGAACTTTGAAGAATTTTCTCAGTGGTTGCTCGAAGTTTTTTTGTTTATTTTATCAATGATCTTGTTTACCACAGTTATTCATTTAATTTGTTTGTTTATCTGCCAATATAGGAACCTACAGAAAACCATTTGACATTAGTTTTGTACCCAAGGAAGTCAAGTCTTAGCCACTTGCATAGAGAAAATCTCCCGGTAAAGGGTCCACTGCTTCTGGTGCCCCTCCAGCAGGGCCCACTTCCACAGTTGATGCCAATACGAAGGTACCATAATCTATTCCCATGTTGTCTTCATTTGGAAAGCTTTTTAAGGTTCTCCGTTTGGACGTTATTTTTTAAAATAGAAATTTGTTACATGTTGTCTTGATCATTAGACTTTTTAACACCTTCATTGGCTGTTTTTGAATGGGAAAATAGTTAAAAATGAAACGGGTCAAATGGGATGAATGAGTTGAAATATGCCCACTGTGTTTCATAATTGTTCTATTCAAGTGAATATATTCTTTTGAAATAATACATCATTTGTATCCATACTTTCACACTATAATGTGTAAAATCTTGTAATTTCTTTTCTTGAACAGATTAGGGTATTATTGGGATTATATAAGTGATTTATTCATGTTCATGTTTATTCATATAAAAATTAAGATCTTGGACAAAGTATTTGAAGTCAACCAAACCTGAATCGTGAACATTACCTTTTCTTTTTACTTCAACCCAATTTTCATATTACTCGACCTACCTGACTTGCCATTTTTTTACCTCTGTTAAAATCATTTCATGGCTTTCATTGACCTTACAAAAATTTCATTTTTACCTTGGATTTGAAGTGTAAATGCTGTTAGGTAACCTTGGATTTGAAGTGTATATGCTGTTAGCTAACAATACCTACCCTACTTTGAGGTACTATTTTACTTTACTATAAGTTTAAATCATGCAATATATTGAATAGTTATTAAAAATTATTTATTTTTATATATATGTACCTTTACCGTCACCTTTTTTTATTATTTAGAAAACTAGTTACTAATAAAAGATCAAAATGCTTTGTGTAAATTTATTGAAGTCCTAGCCTATGAAAAAACATCAGATATGTCAACTTTTTAAAATTTGCAGATCTGCCTAGTCCGAATCAGCATATTTCATGCTTTCTGGAATCGGCCTTTAGTAGTCTGTAGTTCTGTTGGCACTCATGGATTCACAACCTCTGGGCTCAACCAACAACAGAAACAAATTTGCCTAACGTAGGTAACCGGTTCTATTCTTAATTCTTTGATTTTGTGTTATGTTTAATCTATTTATTTTGACCTAATAAACAGAGGGCTGTTTTGCTCTTCCTAAAATGTGAGATTGATGTGATTGAATGAGCATGTGTGTTACTAATGTTTCCCCTGAAAGTAGGTAGGTTTATTCGAGGTATATTTTGGTTATTGTATGAAAGGGGGCTCCAGTGGATTAATTGACCAATCATAGATAACAATTGTAGGTGCACATTAAGAAGAATGAAGTGTTAATTGATCAGTTATTTTTCATGAACTTCAAGACTCTCTTGAATTGATCAATTATGGATGACAATCATCAATAAAGATGATGTAGAACGAAATTTAACAAATAGAATGTGCTTCTGTTTCTGAACTTGAACCTCACAAACAATTGGTAGGCTTTATATCATTCGATCTTGAAACACTTGTTAACGATTTGTGAGCTATTATTGTTGTTTAAATGTTTAATTATAGTTTGTTGTATAATTTAGCCGAATTAATTATCATTTTCTAGTATTAGTTCATGTTTTATTTACATATTTTGGCCGGATTATTAACTTCTTCCGTTCTTGTTGTTTATCAACTATTGTTGATTTGTTCTGTTGTTAACTTTAACCTCTGTTGCTCCTAGATTCAGCAAAAAAGTTCAACCTGGACGATCTAGTTTTTGTTTCATGTGATTTTTATTATATGATGTGATTATTAGTTGGTAAAACTTCTTATTAGTAATCCTAGGATTGAAAGATTTGATTATATTTTGCATTCTTGATATTGAGTAATTGCAAGAAAAATGCTCGTGCATACAAAAAGTTGAATTTTGTTGCCTATTGTTGTTTTGATTTAGTTTTCATATTTGATAACTTTTATTTAATTATTTATTTGTTGTCTACCTGGGGCTACTAAAAGATTTTTGATGATCAAATATGTGTTTCAAGGGTTGATGTTAATTTGTAATTTTATTATATAATGTGAATAGTTGGTGGTGAAGCTTCTCATTGTTAATCCTCGGATTTAACGATCTAATTATATATTGCATTCATGATATTGAATGATTATAATAGGATGCTCTTGCATTGGAAAATATATATTTTACCAATTACCTATTGTTGTTTTGTTATAACTTTTGTATAACTTTTATTTGATTATTTATTTGTTGTCTACTAGGGGCTATGAACAGATTTTCGAAATGAATATCATCTTCGTGGGGAGTTTCTAAAGCGATCCTAACAGGTTAGCAAATCAAAAACTCTCTTGGTTTAGTTGCTTAGTATCCTTGTGTGATATGCATTAGTTGTATCTTTTCTTTTACATATTTAGCCCCAGGGGCAGATGCACTGATGCAGTGTTTGGCTTGGGTGGGTGTGGGGGTTTTGGTTGGGGGGGGGGGGGGGGGGGGGGGGTGTTTAGGCCCCACCCAACAACTAATAGTTTTTTTTTTAAATCATTTTAAGTGATTAAGGCACCCAACAATCTTTTTTCAAGGCACCCAAAACAACAAATAAATAATCTTCTCACTTTTAATATGAATGATGTATTTTATGATTTTGCCACTCTGTGTCGTTTGTTAAAAAAACCATTACACAACCAATAGCATGACTTGATTTGTTTAATTACTTTGTTAATTATTAATTATTTATTTATTTCTGTTTTTTTTTAAATCATTTTAAGTGATTAAGGCACCCAACAATCTTTTTTCAAGGCACCCAAAACAACAAATAAATAATCTTCTCACTATTAATATGAATGATGTATTTTATGATTTTGCCACTTTGTGTCGTTTGTTAAAAAAACCATTACACAACCAATAGCATGACTTGATTTGTTTAATTACTTTGTTAATTATTAATTATTTATTTATTTCTGTTTTGGGTATTTAAAAGTCAGTTACTCACTTCTTTAGTTTTTATTTGTTGAATATGCTTTGTCATGACTTTATAAAATTGTATATTTCTATCTTCCAGATACTATAGAAAGTTTTTTCAAACTAAAAACATGATCTTTCGAATCTCGTAGATGGAAAAATAATTTTGGATGGTTTTCGGTCACTAGAGATGGAAAAATAATTTTGGATGGTTTTCGGTATAGTGACCGTAAAGATAAATTTGCGCAATTAAATAGGTTTAGATTTTCTGAATGCTTGTTTAACTTATATCTTTTAAAAATAGGCACTTGAAAGTGCTAAAGTGAAACTATAATTGACGGTTTTCGAAAGCATGTCAAAGACTTGTAATATCTATTTTACATCATTTGTGTTATTAATTTATTGACACCAACTAAATAAAAGCTTTGGATCTATCAGTGTTTAGCCCAATAAGTTATCAATGTCTAGGATCAAAAAGCCCATTAGGCTACATATAGGCTATGACATAAACTATTGCGTTTATGTAATCTAAGTGATTATTTCATCCTCGAAATAACAATAGATTCCACAAACTCAATTTAACATTAAGTACACATGAAACAATTTGTACAAACAATCTCCCTCAACTCAAATGAACGGCCCTTTAGAAATTAATTATTATTGTTCTACTTCAACTTTTAAGATATGTTCATCTTTTAACTAGAGATCGAAAAGGTTTCTAATTGATACATTAATTAAACTATATACAAAGGCATGCATATATAGAATAGGAAATGTAAAACTAACAAAACCCTAAAGCCTATTTGGAATACATTGATGAATATGCATTCCTTTTTGCACAAGTTTTTCCTCAATTTTCCTCAATATTCACAGGTTGTGTGTTAAATTATAATTACCGTATGATAGCTCATAGCTCTTTGCTTTATTAGATTTTCTGTGTTAAAATATTAATATTAGTAAAGAATTGGTGTGAACTTAGTGAGGACCTACAAACATACATTCTCTTCGGCATCATAAAAAAAAGCTCCATTTTTTGTGTATGCAACAAACTTCATATCTTCAAATATGTATTATCTTGGAGTAGGTTTGAACAAAAATTCTAACATATGTTGAAGTTGTTTTGAGTCCACTGTTTAGTGATATCTAGTTGTGATGTTGAATTCTTGTATTGGACCTTGTTTTTAAACATCAGGAACACTATCAAGGAAAAAACCCACCATTATAGAAAAACCCTTTTAGGTCAGGTTTGAACTTGGGAAGTAAAAGAAAACAAGAAAAACCCTTTTAGGTCAGGTTTGAACTTAGGAAGTAAAAGATAACAAGACAATTATATAAAGATTGTCCTTATAGGTTATCGAAATTTTGGGTTTTGTTAATAAACTTATAGTTTACACAAATACACACTCATGCCTTCTACGATTTCAAGCTCATGCCAAGATCATGCATGAGGTGAAGCATGTAAGCAACTTGTCCCTGTCAAGCAAGTAAGCAACCCCTTACAATAACTCTCACACTGATCATATAACATACCTTGCAAGATACTAACATCTATTTTATAATCCCAGAGTGCTCTTTTTATCTTTAGTTTTTCCACTTTGATTGAAATAATGGATGCTTCTTGCTTACTCTTTTCTATTGCATCATCTTCATTTTGTTTTGCCCGCAACTTGTTATGAAAAAAGAAATAAAGTTATCATTGAAATTTTAAAGTTAGGAGGATACTAACAGAATTAATATGAACATTTCTTATGTTCTTTGTTGTGACACCCCGTATTTCAGATCAACACCATACATCAACTCAACCCTCGTTACTTGTGGCTTATTTAATTATATAACGTTGTATCTAATTAAAACAAGTTAAGAGAATGAGTTTTAAGTTAAATATATTAACTTTGGTTAAGTTGTGCAAATTGATAAATTCGAGAGACTAAATTGCTATTATTCAAAAGTCACAAAAACTTATAACTTCCTAAACCCCCACCCCGTCTCCTTCTTTACGTAACCCTAACACACAAAAAAACCGTCTTCGCAGTCGACTAACTCTAGACATTTGTCTCCCCTTTCGGCAGCCTTCCACGGCAGCAAAGAACCCCCGGTCGATAGGCATCTCCTCACCGTTGACCCTTCCCCGTTGCGGCAGTCACCTTCGGCACCTTTCTCGCGGTGAATCGTGAGCGGTGATCGACTTCCGGCAATTTCTAAGATCCGACTGAAACAACTCGTCTATCGGTACGTTCCTTAATCCCTTGCGATCGGTTTCGTTGTTCGGTTACGGTTACGGTTTCGGTTACAATCTTGGCGTTATGATCTTGCGTTTCGTGCTTATGTAGATGTGTATGTTCTGCGTATATATATATGTGTGTATGTTCTGCGTATATATATGTGTGTGTTTCTGTGATGCATTTGTTCGGTTCATAGTGTGTGCTTGTGTAAGTTTTGTGTGTAGCTTTGGGGTGTGTTTGGGTTCTCGATTATGACCTGTGATTGTGCGTGTGTTGTGCGATGGTGCGTGTGAGTTGTGCGATGGTGCGTGTGAGTTGTGCGATGGTGCGTGTGTGTTGAGCTCATTGGAATTTTGGTTGTTATTACGTACCTCGCAAGTATGCAGATCTATGTATGTGGTTTACGAAGTGGGGGCACATCTGCAAATTGTATTCATGCGTGTAATGTATGTATGTTTGCATATGTGGGTGTTTATGGTGTGTGTGTTCCATATGTTAGTGCTTGATTTAATTAGAATATACAACTGTGAAGTGGTTGTGAGTTGTTCTCATTATTATGCATGGGTGCAATACGTGGGTATATATATATATATATATATATATATATAGGTGTTTACTTAGTTAATGTGTGCCATAAGATATGTTGGGTAGGTAGCAATATTTATGTGTGTGTGCGGTACGTACATGTATTTAGTATATGTGAGTGTGTTATGGTTGGGTTGTTACGCGTTTGGCATGTATGGATTACATATTTGTTTTAAACGTATGAGTGTCATTATAATAAAAAAAAAGGTCACATAATTAAAATACATAAATAGTGTCTTTTTATGTGATCAAGTATATATCTAAAAAAAAACAAAGATATTTGGATTTTATTTATCTGATGGGTTTCTTTTGAGTGTACCTGCATGTAAATGGAATAACCGATAACCTGCATCGTAACCCGAACCGAGAACACGAAACCGTACGATCATTGTATTTATAATTAATGATTAAAATTAATATTATATATTAATTGAAATCCAGGTTGTTCAGGAACCTAATTACTTGTTCTCTGCATTATTTTGTTGATCTGCATTTGAGGTGAGTTCTCAGCCCCATTTTACTTACTTTCTTTGGGGTGAAAGAAACGTGTGTTCTAAACGTATTTTCACCTGATCGGTATTACTTTAATATCACTTGTTTACTAGTGTGACACCATGCTTAAGTCCCCTCTTTCGAACCGTTAATATATGTACTCTAGCGAGGTAATTCTGAGTAGATCTACTGAGTTTGACAAACCCCACCCGGACTAGTCGCGCTAGCACAACGTTCGTCAAACGGGTGTTTAATTGACCTAATTCTGTTGCTGTGACCGGTGTTCAAAGCCGAGGCATTCTTTACGTTGTCAGCGTCGGTTGCGAACTTCATACACTTAGTAACTTGTTGAGTAGACTAGCTATCTACTGATATTATTTTGATTACTGTACCAGTTTACTGTTATGATCAATTTATCAAAACCTGTGAACTCACCAACCTTGTGTTGACACTTTAGCATGTTTCTTTCAGGTTCACAAGATGCGCACGCATAGGAGCATTTCATTCATGCATTATTATCCACGTGATTTATTTAACGTCTTTCAATAAATTTTTATTTATTCGGTTTGCGCGTGTTGCGCCATTTAAACAACTAATATTTACTATGCTTCCGCGACTTCTATTATGTCCACGTTTAAAACTAGTCTTTGATGAATTCAAGTTTTATAAGTAAATTATGTTTTATAATTAACGTGTCGTTTGGTGTAACTAGTGGCTGAGATCCTGGAAGTCACACGCCTAACGGTAATACCCCGTTTGTGGAATTTGAGGGTGTGACAGATTGGTATCAGAGCTGCTGGTTATAGCGAACTAAATTAAAAATTGCATCACATTTGCATTGCATTTAGACTATAGCCTGATGCCTTAGTTACACACATATAGACACGATTAGTTTGCTCGTAGACTTTGCTTGTTTGTTCGTTGGCTTTGTTTGTTTGCTTTATTTGCGGGATTCATTGGCATTGCTTATTCTTGTGAACAGTTTCTTGCAGAATGGCATCATCTTCTTCAGTACCATCATCATCTTCTCGAGGCAAGAGGCCTATCTACTACGATCACATTCCTTCCTCTGAGAACTCCTGCGTCTGGCCCTTACGTTATAATAATAACGAGAGACTCGATTACGATCAACCTTTTGCTTTACCCGAGTACCCACCGGTTCATAGGTGGGAGTGCTACCCACAGTACATTACTGATCTCATCCTAGAGAAGAATGTACCCCCACCTCCCGAAAACCGCCCACGCACTAGATCCACTGCTGGTAGGGACCCTAATGCCCCTACATTACCACCACTTCCTTGCCCTCCAGAACAGGCTATAGCTGCTTTGGCAGCCACAGTGCATTTGCAGCGTAAGCGTGTGGCCGCACTCGTGAAGGAAAATGCGGAACTAAAGAAAACATCGACTAGGACTGCGGAGAAACTCGAACGACTCGAGACTCGATTCGATAACTTCTTGGAATACCACAATGACCTAAAAGATCGTTATAATGGACTGGTCGGGCGGGCCGAGAACACAGACCAGCGACTAGGAATTGTGGAATCCCAAGTATTCGCTACGCAGTACCTGAACCAGAAGCAGCACCTAAAGAAGAAGAAGAACCAGAGGAGGCACCTGAAGAAGAAGAAGAACCAGAGGAGGCACCTGAAGAAGAAGAAGAACCCGAGGAAGCACCGGAGGAAGAAGAACTCGAGGAAGCACCGGAGGAAGAAGACCCTGAGGAAGAGCCAGAAGAAGAACCCGAGGAGCAGCCTGATGACGAGGCGGAAAACAGCGACGGATCTGTTGACTCTCACTGACTTCCTCATTTATTCTTTTCTTTCATTAATTCTGTTATTCCATTGGACTTATTTCATTTCACACCTAGATGGGAAGGGTTGTTTCCCATCTGACTGATACTTTTGGATTTTAGTATTTGATTTGATTAATTGTATGCGTACCTACAATTTATTTGATCAGAAATTATTATTTGAACTTATTAGTTGTGTGTGCTAAATTCTTTTAATTACTTGTACTTAAATGAAGTAGATATGTTTCATATTACTTATTTTTGTATGTTGTGATTGTTAAGAATGTCTGGAATTGGCCGAGGACGCGGACGTGGTCGTGGCACCATCAACATGACCCCAGCTGAACTAGCAGCCCTAATCAATCAGCATGTGGCTGATGCTCTTGCAAATCCAAATCTCAATCCGCACGCCACTCCAATCGGTAAGCAATACAAAATTTCCCCCTGACGTTAACGTTCCGTCACCCTGGTTAAGTTGTAACATCTATTCAAAATTCTAAACGCCTGATCAAAACTTGTTGCAGGACAAGGGGTATGCACGTTTAAGACCTTCATGGATTGTAAACCCAATCCATTCACTGGAGCAGAAGGAGCTGTGGGACTCATACGCTGGTTCGAAAAGCTTGAGTCAGTGTTCGAGATGTGCAACTGCCCCGTGGCAAATCGGGTTAAGTACGCCACTGGCACCCTGGACGGTGCGGCATTATCTTGGTGGAACGCTCAAGTCCAGATGTTGGGCGTTGAAATTGCAAACCAGACGACCTGGAATGACTTCAAGACCCTGATGAAAGAGGAGTACTGCCCTCGGAGTGAGGTGCAGAAATTAGAAACTGAGTTCTGGAACCTAAAGATGACAGGCTCCGAAATCGAGGCGTACACCACTCGATCTCACGAGCTTGCTACCCTATGCCCTAACATGGTCGACCCTCCTTCCCTAAGGATTGAGAGGTATTTGCACGGTCTGTTACCTGAGATTCAAGGCATGGTCACTGCTTCCAAACCAGACACCATACAGGAGGCAATCAGGTTGGCCCATAGACTGACTGACCAGGCAGTCATCCAGGGAAAACTACCTCCACGAGGTTCGACATTGACCCCTTCAGACAGTAACAACAAGAGGAAATGGGAATCTGGTTCCACCAACAAGCAGAACAACTCTCAACCGCAACCTCAACAGTCACGGAAGTTTGACAACTATCGCTCCTCTCATCAATCATCCTCATCCTCATCTCAGCAGAGTGGTGGCTACTCTGGGACGTTACCTAAGTGTAACAGATGCAACTACCACCACAACGGGAACTGCAAAAAGAATACTTGTGAGCGGTGTGGTACATTTGGCCATGCTGCTAGAGATTGCAGGATGAATATGACATCTAGACAGCCGACCCAGAGGAATGAACAAAGAGGCTGCTATGAGTGTGGTCAGACCGGGCACATCAAGAGGTACTGCCCAAAACTGAGGAAGAACAATGGTGGTGGTAATGGTGCTGATAACCGCAATGGCAATGGCAGTGGAAACAACGATAAGAACAGTAATGGTGGAGCCAAGGGAAGAGCTTTCATCATTGGTTCAGGTGAGGCTCGTAATGATCCTTCTACTGTAACTGGTAAATTTCCTATCAATGGTTGCTTTGCTTCGGTACTATTTGATTCTGGTGCTGATAAGAGTTTCATTTTGCATAAGTTCAGTAAATTGCTAGATGATAATTCTTTAGCCCTAGATACCAATTATACAGTAGAAATAGCAGACGGTAAGATCATTGAGTCTTCACGTATATACAGAGGTTGTAAGATTAGTCTATCTGGGCATGATTTCGAAATTGACCTATTGTCTATTACACTCGGTAGTTTTGATGTCGTTGTCGGCATGGATTGGTTGTCTAAGAACCAAGCCGAAATCATTTGTCGTGAGAAACTTGTTCGACTACTTTTGCCTGATGGAAAGATACTCACCGTAGAAGGCGACAGGAGGGGTGCAGTAGTTGGCATCATTTCATACATGAAAGCTCAGAAGTTTTTGAAGAAAGGACATTCGGCGATTTTAGCCCTAGTCACCGAAAAGACTACTGAGGAGAAACGACTGGAAGACATCCCTATAGTTAGAGACTTTCCGGAGGTATTTCCCGAGGACCTACCTGGACTACCCCCACACAGGCAAGTAGAGTTTCAGATTGAATTAGCACCTGGAGCAGCTCCGATCGCTCGGGCGCCGTACCGTTTGGCACCGAATGAACTACAAGAGCTGTCTAAGCAATTGCAGGAATTGCTGGACAAGGGATTCATACGTCCCAGCTCTTCACCCTGGGGAGCTCCAGTGCTTTTCGTGAAGAAGAAAGATGGAACCTTCAGAATGTGTATTGACTACCGAGAGCTGAACAAGGTGACAATCAAGAATAGATATCCACTTCCGCGCATTGATGACCTGTTTGACCAGTTGCAAGGATCAAGATACTATTCCAAGATTGATCTGAGATCAGGTTATCATCAGCTACGAGTTCGAGAGGAAGACATCTCGAAGACGACATTCAGAACCCGTTATGGGCACTATGAGTTCGCAATAATGCCTTTTGGATTAACCAATGCCCCAGCAGTTTTCATGGACCTCATGAACCGTGTTTGCAAATCTTATTTGGATAAGTTTGTCATTGTCTTTATTGATGACATACTAATATACTCTCAGAGTAAGGAAGATCACGAGGAACATCTGAGGATCATTCTGGAATTGTTGAAGAATGAATAATTGTATGCAAAGTTCTCAAAATGTGACTTCTGGATGCGAGAAGTGCAGTTTCTTGGTCATGTGGTGAACGAAAAGGTTATACATGTAGATCCTTCAAAGATTGAAGCAATCAAGGATTGGCCGGCACCAAAAACGCCTACTGAGGTGCGACAATTCCTTGGCTTGGCAGGTTATTACAGACGATTTATCGAGGGATTCTCAAAGTTAGCACAACCTCTAACTGCCCTAACTCACAAGGGAACCATCTACAAATGGGGCAGCCAAGAGGAATCAGCATTTCAGACACTTAAGGACAAGCTCTGCAGTGCACCGATCCTAGCCTTGCCAGAAGGAACAGATGACTTTGTTGTTTTTGTGACGCATCCATCCAGGGTTTGGGATGTGTGTTGATGCAACGCAGCAATGTCATTGCTTATGCGTCTAGACAACTTAAGGTACACGAGAAGAACTACACAATGCATGATCTGGAACTAGGAGCTGTAGTGTTTGCTTTGAAGATTTGGAGGCACTACCTCTATGGAACTAAGTGCACGATCTATACAGACCACAAGAGCCTCCAGCACATATATAACCAAAAAGAGCTGAATATGCGGCAACGACGATGGCTAGAACTACTCAATGATTACGATTGTGCCATCAAGTATCACCCGGGTAAAGCCAATGTGGTAGCCGACGCCCTCAGCCGAAAAGATACCCCTAAACCTCGTCGAGTACGTGCATTACAATTGACCATTCACTCCGACCTACCAGAACAAATCAAGGCTGCCCAGTCTGAGGCCTTGAAAGTTGAGAACCTAAAAGCAGAATACATGCGAGGTATGGAGAAACAATTAGAGACCAAGACGGATGGAATCCGTTATTTCATGGAACGGATCTGGATACCATAATACGGGAATTACGAGAACTGGTAATGGATGTCACAAGTCACGCTACTCAGTTCATCCGGGTTCAGATAAAATGTACCATGATCTGAAAAGAGTGTTATTGGTGGCCTAACATGAAAGCTGAGATTGCCACCTATGTAAGCAAATGTTTAACTTGCTCCAAGGTTAAGGTGGAATATCAGAGGCCATCGGGACGAAAATTTCCCAAACAAGGAGATGATGTGACACCCCGTATTTCAGATCAACACCATACATCAACTCAACCCTCGTTACTTGTGGCTTATTTAATTATATAACGTTGTATCTAATTAAAACAAGTTAAGAGAATGAGTTTTAAGTTAAATATATTAACTTTGGTTAAGTTGTGCAAATTGATAAATTCGAGGGACTAAATTGCTATTATTCAAAAGTCACAAAAACTTATAACTTCCTAAACCCCCACCCCGTCTCCTTCTTTACGTAACCCTAACACACAAAAAAACCGTCTTCGCAGTCGACTAACTCTAGACATTTGTCTCCCCTTTCGGCAGCCTTCCACGGCAGCAAAGAACCCCCGGTCGATAGGCATCTCCTCACCGTTGACCCTTCCCCGTTGCGGCAGTCACCTTCGGCACCTTTCTCGCGGTGAATCGTGAGCGGTGATCGACTTCCGGCAATTTCTAAGATCCGACTGAAACAACTCGTCTATCGGTACGTTCCTTAATCCCTTGCGATCGGTTTCGTTGTTCGGTTACGGTTACGGTTTCGGTTACAATCTTGGCGTTATGATCTTGCGTTTCGTGCGTATGTAGATGTGTATGTTCTGCGTATATATATATATGTGTATGTTCTGCGTATATATATGTGTGTGTTTCTGTGATGCGTTTGTTCGGTTCATAGTGTGTGCTTGTGTAAGTTTTGTGTGTAGCTTCGGGGTGTGTTTGGGTTCTCGATTATGACCTGTGATTGTGCGTGTGAGTTGTGCGATGGTGCGTGTGTGTTGAGCTCATTGGAATTTTGGTTGTTATTACGTACCTCGCATGTATGCAGATCTATGTATGTGGTTTACGAAGTGGGGGCACATCTGCAAATTGTATTCATGCGTGTAATGTATGTATGTTTGCATATGTGGGTGTTTATGGTGTGTGTGTTCCATATGTTAGTGCTTGATTTAATTAGAATATACAATTGTGAAGTGGTTGTGAGTTGTTCTCATTATTATGCATGGGTGCAATACGTGGGTATATATATATATATATATATATATATATATATATATATATATATATATATATATATATATATATAGGTGTTTACTTAGTTAATGTGTGCCATAAGATATGTTGGGTAGGTGGCAATATTTATGTGTGTGTGCGGTACGTACATGTATTTAGTATATGTGAGTGTGTTATGGTTGGGTTGTTACGCGTTTGGCATGTATGGATTACATATTTGTTTTAAACGTATGAGTGTCATTATAATAAAAAAAAGGTCACATAATTAAAATACATAAATAGTGTCTTTTTATGTGATCAAGTATATATATAAAAAAAAACAAAGAAATGTTTGGATTTTATTTATCTGATGGGTTTCTGTTGAGTGTACCTGCATGTAAATGGAATAACCGATAACCTGCATCGTAACCCGAACCGAGAACACGAAACCGTACGATCATTGTATTTATAATTAATGATTAAAATTAATATTATATATTAATTGAAATCCAGGTTGTTCAGGAACCTAATTACTTGTTCTCTGCATTATTTTGTTGATCTGCATTTGAGGTGAGTTCTCAGCCCCATTTTACTTACTTTCTTTGGGGTGAAAGAAACTTGTGTTCTAAACGTATTTTCACCTGATCGGTATTACTTTAATATCACTTGTTTACTAGTGTGACACCATGCTTAAGTCCCCTCTTTCGAACCGTTAATATATGTACTCTAGCGAGGTAATTCTGAGTAGATCTACTGGGTTTGACAAACCCCACCCGGGCTAGTCGCGCTAGCACAACGTTCGTCAAACGGGTGTTTAATTGACCTAATTCTGTTGCTGTGACCGGTGTTCATAGCCGAGGCATTCTTTACGTTGTCAGCGTCGGTTGCGAACTTCATACACTTAGTAACTTGTTGAGTAGACTAGCTATCTACTGATATTATTTTGATTACTGTATCAGTTTACTGTTATGATCAATTTATCAAAACCTGTGAACTCACCAACCTTGTGTTGACACTTTAGCATGTTTCTTTCAGGTTCACAAGATGCGCACGCATAGGAGCATTTCATTCATGCATTATTATCCACGTGATTTATTAAACGTCTTTCAATAAATTTTTATTTATTCGGTTTGCACGTGTTGCGCCATTTAAACAACTAATATTTACTATGCTTCCGCGACTTCTATTATGTCCACGTTTAAAACTAGTCTTTGATGAATTCAAGTTTTATAAGTAAATTATGTTTTATAATTAACGTGTCGTTTGGTGTAACTAGTGGCTGAGATCCTGGAAGTCACACGCCTAACGGTAATACCCCGTTTGTGGAATTTGAGGGTGTGACATTTGTGGTTGCCCTTGATGTTGCGGTTCATAGTGGTATCACTCGGCAACTTTCCAAGGTTTCTCCTAATCTGAGCCATCTATTCTGTCAGTTGGCTTACTTGTTTATTAAGAGCCTCATACGCTTTATATCTGATCTTGTTTTCCCTCTTGTTTTCTTGTAATTTCTTTCATCATGTTCATCAGAACATCAAGCTTGAAAATTGTGGAGTCGTCACCATCGGCTTACTTGTTTATTCGGAGCCTCATACTTGACACCCAGGTGACTCATGAAGGTTCCTGGTAAACAAACATTCAATTCTTTCATCTTTTTAAAAGTCTACAACCATTTGTCTTCGTGATGTAGATACGAACCTACCATATTTGAAATATTAGGCTCCTAAGAGATTGGAGGCACTAAGCTAGGCCTTTTCTTTCCCTTATTTTTGAGGGCCGCCCCTTAAAAACTCTGCCACGAGTGAAGCATTAGAGATAAAGTTTGGATCAAAGATAGTGATACTAAGTGGAAGTCAATCATTTGTCAAAATGTCTACAAATTGCGTTGTGTTAGAAACATAATAGATGTTGTGATACCGAGCCAAGGCATATCTTGAATGAGGGTAGATCGATCTCAACATATTTTGTGCATCGATGAAATACTAGATTTTAGCTAAGTATGTAACTCCAGTATTAATAAACCATAGCATCTTAGAACTTGATAAAAAAGTGTAAATCATGCTCAAGACACATGATCAACAAACTTTACAAGAAACCTAGGCTAGAGTAGATATTCATCTTGAATACTAGATTAAGCAAGCATGTGTTGTTTCTTGTAATTCCAACCGATGAGATTAAAGCCAAGAAAAACATAATTTATAGGCGACAAGTATCAGAGCATAATTCCTAATTTTGGAATTAAAACAAAGAGCAATGGCAGTAGCAAAATTATCATTGATTTACACCTACTTTCCATTTATTTTCCGCTTATATATATTTTTAAATACGGCTATAATAATTATTGTGGGCGTAATTAAGTGCAAATGTTAGAATTTGGTTATTGTATTACTAAGATTCTCAAGTAAAAGTTAAAAGTGTCGCTAATAAAAATTATTAGTATCTATTATTATCTATTTTCAGAAAAAAAAATATCATATCTATTTAATAATAAGTTTTTATGATTTCAAAATATTTATTCCATAAATAAAGAGAATGATGTATATGATTTAAAGTAGTTACGGTACTGAACCAATTTGTAAAAGATATTTTTGAAGCAATAACGATAAGAGTATCGTCGCAGATTGCTGCGACAAGAAGCCACTGTATTCATAGAATCCAAAATTTAGGGTTTTACAGGAGATAATGGGGATGGTAATGGCTTGGAATGGTTACATGCTTCCACCTCAAACCGAAGGTTTATTTATCGCTCCTGCACGGCGGTTTGTGGGTCGCCGGAAACTCTGTTTCGACGGAATTTCGTCGGTTTGTACTTCCTCCGGCACACATCCAGACGATGCCTCTGTTTCGCCTCCTCATCGCATTTTCACCAAGACGTAATTACGATTATACGTTCTCCTTAATTACTTACACTTGCTGTTGGGAAATCATTTCTTGCTATGCATTGATCTTTTGGTTTTGGGGCATTGTTTGTCATTGTGATTGTGATTCTAACTTATGTAATTGATTGGTTTGGGGATTGTTTTTGAGAGAAAACCTAACGCAAGGGTCCCTAAATTCCCCTAATTCAACAGCTAACTGGTGTTGGGATTTGAAATTAAGTCGATTATTATGCCTTTAAAGTACTTGATTATTTGATTATGATATTTCAAGTGGCAACAATCCCTTTAAACTTGCATCCAAACACCTCTTAAGCATCCTTTAAAGTTTAAACCGTGCTAACTTGCATTGCCATTTGTATTGCATTTCATTAACTTGCAAGTATTCAAAGCTTCTGATCTGTTACCTGTTTTTAAGTTGCATTTTCATTATTTGTAATCTTTCTCAAGCGATTCTTTTTCCTTCTATTCTTGTAGAGGTGGTGAAAAAGCGTTTAAAGATCTGGGAGATGTTACAAGGGGGTTCCCTACAACACGCAGAATGCTGTTGGCAAGTTTATTAGTGCCATTATATTATCCCCCTTCAAGATACTCATCAGGTTCAAAATATACATTTTTTTTTCCATAAACAATTTTTATTTAATCTGTGTTCATAAGTTGTATTTTTAATACAAACATTGGTTGTGCAGCTAATGCTCTAGGAGACCCGTCTGTGACGATTGAACAAGTAACACCTGCTGTAATTCCTTCTGGGCCACTTTTTCCGCCTGAGGTTTGTATAAACTGTTTCCACTTCATGTCTTTTGTGTTTTAGATCCTTTTTAAGACAGGTCTCTTGTATAATGGATGTTTATGGCAGGTAAATTGATATATGTATGCTTGGCAGGAAAGAATTGTCAGCCTATTTGAGAACAACACTTACTCTGTTGTCAATATATTCGATGTAACTTTACGGCCCCAGCTTAATGTTACGGGGGTGGTTGAGGTAATTATGAATGAGCTTATTTCATTTATGTATCCATTTACCAATTTTTCATTATTGTTAATGACTGGTAAGGAGTAGTTTTATCTGAGATGTAGATTATCGACAGATTCCTGAAGGAAATGGTTCTGGAGTCGTTTGGGACGAACAAGGGCACATTGTCACAAATTACCATGGTGAGGAAAATGGAAAAACCGTGATCCAGTTTTTTGTATTAAGCAATATATGAGGTTGTATACAGTTGAGTATGCTTTGGGTGACTTTTGGCTCAGTTGGCCCATTATCAATAAAATATAACACATTTTCTCGTGTGATGATTGCCACCTCCAAGTATTGACTTTTAGAGTTTTAGGCAGTTACAGAAAGCATCTATCCTGATTTTCCAAAATCTATATTTGGAGATCATTTATGTTACATAATACTAAATTACTCGTATGGTTGTACAGTTATAGGCAATTCTCTATCAAGAAATCCAAAACCTGGAGAAGTTGTAGCACGTGTTAATATTCTTGCCTCAGAAGGGTAAGATTAGTATTTAACTTTACATTGTTTTTGGTAATTTATATAAACTAACGACTCACCTTGTTCCTTGTGTGTATTGTGTAACATATTGAAAGGGTACAAAAGAATTTTGAAGGCAAGTTAATAGGTGCAGATCGCTCCAAGGACCTTGCTGTCTTAAAGGTATTTCCTTCCAACTTTTTATTATTATTATTATTATTTTTTGTAGCTTCCTTTTCCTTTTCCTTTTAGTTTTTCTTTTTTTTTATTTTACCTGTTTTCATTCTCATCCACGTAGGTGGAAGCACCTACGGATCTGCTAAGGCCAATGAAGGTGGGCCAATCTTCTTTCTTAAAAGTGGGCCAGCAGTGCTTAGCGATCGGGAACCCATTTGGGTTTGATCATACGCTCACAGTGGGGGTTATTAGTGGGCTTAACAGAGACATATTTAGTCAAACTGGAGTCACAATTGGTGGAGGTATTCAAACAGATGCTGCCATCAACCCTGGGAACAGGTCTCTTTTGTTTTTCTAAATCTTACTTTTATACAATTTTTTATGGTGAAATTAGTTGTAATATGAGCATCCTTGTGTACGAATAGGAAGCAATAATTTCAAGTTTTCAATAAAGTATCATCATAGTTTCATAGAGGGCTTCTAATCTGGTCATTAAAAATAGCAATGGGTGTACTTATAAAATATCATTCATGCACAATCAAAGTTGTAATTTTTATTACTTGTTTTTCCTTTTAATAAATATTATGGCTTTGACAGTGGGGGACCTTTGTTAGATTCTAAAGGAAATCTAATTGGGATCAACACTGCAATATTCACACAAACAGGTATTTTTGTTTTTTAACCCATTGATATAATAATTTGTAATTAGACTGGAAAGAAAACAATAGAGATAGCACATTATTCACAGCGCAGTTTTGACTTGACAGGGACTTCAGCAGGTGTTGGATTTGCTATCCCTTCCTCAACCGTGGTTAAGATAGTACCACAGTTGATTCAGTTTGGCAAAGTAAGTTATTCCGTTTTTTCATTCAAATTCATCTTAGCACGTTATAAAGACATTATTCTTCTACTCAACTCTATTTTTAAATTTAATTGTTTAACTCGTTGATATTAGATGTAATTCAATTGATCTGTTTATACATAAATGAGTTGAAATTGCTCCTGCTATTCTACAATTGTAGTGTTTATGAGTATTTTGCTGCATTGATGTCATCTTTTTCACGATTAATTATTAGTTAAACTGGTATATGTATATTCACATCTGGGTTAAACCTGAGCAAGTAAAGTTGTGTATCATGGATTTCAGGTTCTTAGAGCTGGTTTGAATGTTGAGATTGCTCCAGATCTTATTGCAAATCAACTTAATGTTCGAAATGGAGCTCTTATTCTTCAGGTAATAAGATCATTGTAATTAGTAATGTTGTTTTGTTACTGTAGTACATGTTCATTGGTGTTTGTCATAGGTAGAGAATGGGTATGTTTGGGTAATGTAATTGGGTAATTCTTCAGATGGTTCAATATGTGTTGGGTCAATTGACTTTTTTTTTTACTTTTCTTAACAGTAATATGTTGAATGTGGTTACAAAACTATCAGTGAAACTATGATAAGTTCTTTTTACTTGAGGCTTTTTGGAGCCTGTAATCATTTTAGGATATTTTGGGCGGCTTTTAAACTGATATATCTTTAGTTTTTGCTTCTTTTTCTAAGAATGGCCAACTCAAATTCTCTAAACCCACTATACCGCTAAACTACAAGCCCTTCGGTAGTTTATACTCCCATCTGACCTGTTATAATAAAAAAATAGACCAATATCGTTGATATTTTTTGCATAATTTTTGTTGGATTTAGGTTCGTGCAAATAGTCCTGCTGCAAAAGTAGGTCTTCTTCCCACCACCAGGGGATTTGCTGGTAATATTGTTCTTGGTGACATTATAGTAGCAGTTGATAACAAGCCTGTGAGTTGTCCTATATTTTCTCAACATCTTCCTTTAAAAACATTTATTTTAGTGGACCGTTAACTATTGTAAAGAGTATGCTTTTTCTTACACACACACTAATGTAAATGACGAAAATAAACGCTGACATGTTTCATTTGATGGATTCAGGTTAAGAATAAAGCAGAGTTCTTAAAAGCATTAGATGATTATAATGTGGGAGATAAGGTCCTTTTAAAAATACAAAGAGGTAATGAGACCCTGGAGATGCCTATTGCTTTAGAGGAGAGTTCATGAAAATATATATCATGTATTTGTTTCTAATAGATTATATGTATAACATTCACAGTTTCTTTTATCAGTTCATATCCTTTGGTTTCTGAAATTCATTATTGCAACTGTTACATCACATGATGGTAGATATAGATTTGTTAGTTGCATTTAAAAATAATTAGGAAGATGCAAAGAAACATGATGGAAATGAGACAATATCGACATCATTTTCTGTTGCTTATTATACGTGAGCTTTTATCCGGCCCACAAGAAATAAAATCTATCAGTAATAATAGAAGAAGGTTTGTGTATGTCACTTGTCACAATTTTAGAGCTACTAAGTTCTATTTTCCCGCTTCTCTCTTCTAATAAATAACATATTAACTACAAATAATATTATTTAATTCTTTTCATATTACATATATAAATTTTTTTAAAAGAGATCTTTCTACAAATTCAATTTATAAATAAATAATTTTTTTTTTTGTAAAATAAGAAATTTGTTCAAAAAAAATAAACTTTTAAAAAACACAATATATTTTAAAACTTGTGGCTTTTAAAAATAAAATTATTATGAAACAAAAGTAATTAAATTTCAAAGTTATAATAAATAAATAATTAATATGGCACTTTATTTAAAAACAGTTTGTTTTGAAACAATTTGTTTAAAAATCAATTTTGTATGAAAAAAAATTAAAAACAAAAGCTTAAAATATGATATCATTCTTTTATCACTCGTACGTAATGTCAATCATATCTTATATCAAAAGAAATTTTAATATTTTATTTATTCAATCCGGGTAATACACGGGTACTAATCTAGTATGCATTATATAACGCTTGTTAGAGGTGAAAAGAAATGGAGTATTAAACTGGTGTTACGTGGCAGTGTAAAGAGTAGACTTGGAGTTTGTATAAGCTAAAGTTTAAGGTTGGTTGTTTGATCTCTATATTAATGCTGATTTCAGTTTGTTTATAATTTTGGAGCTTGATTTATTTAATAGATATTTAATTTTTCCAATTTGTATATTTATTACTTTATTTAATTTATATAATATTAATTTCTAACTTGGTTATGCATTATTAGTTGTACATCATGCTTTACAAGTTGTACTTTTGTTTTTTCTTTAAAGTTTTACTTTTAACCCTAATAGTTTTTATCTTTTACATTTAACCCTAACATTTTTGTTTACTTTCAACTTTGATCTCATGTATTTTATCTTTTATAATTTTTTCGTTTTTACGTTTCATTCTAAAAATTTCGAGTTAACATGACGCAACATGCGTATGTGGTTTAAAGTTTTCATCTCAAGCAACGGTGTGACATTGATGCTACTTAGCACAGTTTTATGCCCCGTCGCAACGCGCGGGCATTATACTAGTATATACTAATTATCAACATCACAATGGATTGATTGTTGTATCATTAGTTTTAATGATTGTTGTATCAACTTCACAATGCATTATACTAGTATATATTTGTAATTCTTTTACAATCTTACCCTTAGATTTTGTCCTTTCAACTTTCTTACCTTATATTTTATAATTTTTTTGTTGTACATTTCAGTCTAAATTTTAATAGTTAACACGTCGTAACATACGTGGTTCATCGTTGTTATGCCTTTTTCTTTATTTACGTTTAATGACCTCGTAGTAATGTGCGGATACTAAATCCACTTATTTATTGTGTTCAATATTTTGTGCTTTTACGTCTGCTTTTCGTTTGGTTTTTATTTATTTATTTTCTAATACGAGCTTTTCGGATTTTGGTTGTTGTTGAATGTGACATGACATTAGTGCTACTTTGTACGGTTTTACGTCCCCACCGCAACGCGGTGAGACTTGATAATAGTTATTAGTTCAAGTAGCAAGGAACAATGATAGTATTTTTTTTTTCATTGAATCCAAAATAATAATAATAATTTATTAAATTCAAGTTTAATGGCGGAGCTTTCAATTTCGAATAGTAATGTTGATAATAATATTTATTCCAGTACAATTTTTTTTGGGTTGTAGTTATTTCAATTGACGGCTCAAATAATGACTAAAGACATCTAGAATTTTGAGGGTGCCTAAAATTAATATTCACAAGTAATGTAAGAATTTTAAATTTGGAGGTGGGGATAATTACGGTCCAGTTCGGTTAGGATTTTTAGGTAAATTGATGGTTTAATGATATTGTATAAATATAAACTGTATTGATTGACAACTACTCTTTGATTTTAACTGCTGTGACGCACTAAACCAATGCTATTGATGAGACAATCTACGTTTCCATTATAAAATCCCTTCGCAATGGGTTCCTACTGGCACAAAAAATCAGCTCCATTCTCCTCTTCCATTGATAAAACCAATAATATCGTGCACTTCAATCGATGATGAAATGTTCGATGATTAAAGGTTCGATGTAGCTAGGTTTCATGAATGGAACGATAGTACGTGGATGAAAAATTAGGATTTTATTTTTATATGCAAATACATGATTACAAGTGTATACTTCGCATGTCCTGACTTGTTTGATGAATATTATGATTGCATTGATCAATCTAATTACAGTAAAATATTTCACATGATTAGCATATCAGAAAATAAAAAAGAAAGAAAGACATGTATATCCAAGTTAATTTATAAAATTTGGTTGACATAAGATTACGACGATGACTTAAACAATTTTCTTCTTTGTCTCAAAGATTCCATCAATCAATAAACCGTATTAATTATTTCTTTTTGCCAATAAGATATATGGTTATGAATAATACCTCATCTTTGATAGAGCTCTTATGAGTTTAATTTTTTCTTCCTTTTTTAATATTAGATTTGCATACTTGTCTCCATCATATTTCATTTTTCACATAATAATTTTATATATTGTTTTCGACTCAAATTACTTATTTATTTTATATTATAAACACTTATCATATTTAATAATAATTTCTGTCTTAATCTCTTAATTTATTTTTCTCAGCAATTTGAGTTTTCTTTTCAATGGTAACTAAATAAAAGGTGGGAAAATACAAGTGTGAAATAGATAAACTAGCAAGAAAAAAGTATATTGATTACATATATCTTAAATCAATTTATTTACCGACTATAAAATTGGGTAAGAGGTAGTAAATCTCATGGTATAAACTTAGTGTAACTTATAATTATTAGTCTTTATATATTCATTACAAAGCTTTCCCCGAAACAGATATAATTTATTAAAATTATTTTTATTACACGTATTGATATTATACAATGAGAATTTACCAATATGTATTTTTAACATACTTTAGGAAGTGTTATACAGCAAATGAGGGGCAGGCCCACTTAAGCGTTATCTTTGAAAAGAAGGTTTTAGATTCAAAATTAAACATAATGTAAATTAGTTTGAAATAACTTAAAAGCAAAAGTATGATAAATTTATCACTTAAAAAGAAAAAAAAGAAAAAGAAGTGTCAAAGAAATTTAATTATATTCTTTTTTCAATTTGAAATAAAAAATAAAAGAAAACTTCCATGCAAGGAAACCTCTCCATGTTTGATATGTTTAATCGTTGTGTATGTAACTTAATATTCATCCTGTCATGATTGAAAAAAATTAAATTAAAAAAATTATGCAATTATCCAAAATAATTAATACGGTCAAAATTAATTAAATATTAAAATATAAGTTATTTATAAATGTTACGATAATCTGGAGATGGTTTTTGCGGTTCCTCATGCATTGATTATTCTACAATTTATGATGGATGTTTAAATCCGTACCATCTTGTTCTTCCGCTGCATTATCTTTTTCTTTTTTGAACGACTGGTTAGTTGTTAGTTTTTAGTTGTTAGTATTACCAAGTTAGTAATATTCATTCATGCTAAGGTTTGAACCTTGGACCCTCAAGAGAGACAAAGCCTCCCACCTCCCACCTCCCACCTCCTGCTGCATTATCAACTTGATATCGTTCGATCAGTTAAGCAAAACCTATAAAAACACGGCTTAACCTCAAGTTCTTAACTTGATATTATTTTGACACAACTTTACACTTTAATTCACATATATCAAATTAACATCTAAACTATAATTTATTTTTCTTCCATAATATAGAGTAGTTAAATTTGATAAAAACTTTCAAGATTTCTACGTGTTACATAAATTACGTTCACATGGGTGGAAATTACGTAGAAAAGATGATATCATGCTATAGCAAAATATCTTCAAATTAGATATGAAAAAAAAGCTCATCAATATTTACATTACAGTGTGATGATATGTATATATATGACTAAAACAGTCAATATTCTTGTTCAACTGCTCCTTCATTTACAGTTGGGTGAACAATACCAACCTAGTCATCTCGATCTCCATTATTCATACTAAAATAATATATATTAAGAATATGAAACAAGAATATCTCGCTTTCTAATTTTGGTTTTCATGCCATATAATAAGAACACATAACATATTTTGGCTTCCATTAATATGAATAGATAGCGAATCCTGTGTGTTTTTCCCCAACTGACGTTGTCAATTGTGAAATGCACCAAAGGTTTCACATTCGACTAACTTTAGTTGATGTTGTTTTTTCTGGAATTCACATTAATCATGTATTAAGTCGACTAGAAGACGAATGCTTCGGCCAAATATAAAGGACAAAAACATAATATATAATTGGTAATACCTACATGAACTCTCAGTAGCTTAGAAATGTCCTAAACCGACAAAAACGAATTTAACTCATCATTTGTTTATAAATTCTGTCAGAAGTTCACAAAAAAAATTCCAACATTATCATTTTAGTTGTGGGTTAATTAGAACTAGTACCCATTATACCTCGTTATCTATCATGTCGTTGCTAGTGAATGTGTTCCATAGCTATATGTATCGAACACATTTTAATGCTATATGTTTATGAAACATAACTGACTTAACTTTCATGATATATATATATCTCACATCTTGCACTGTAATATGATTAAACCTAGTTACTATGTACGAAAATTCATTTAGTCAATAGGTTATCCTAAACCACATGATAAGTGTTTACATATTTTAAAATTGATATATCTAAACGGAAGATAGTTCATAAGAAAACTATAAGTTATGTGCGAAAGTAAAACTGTGAAAACCAAATGGTTACATTGAGTTACATATATTTAACCCAAAATATATAATTGCAAAAACCAATCATTGAGTTACATATAGGCAACTCAAAATACGTCTCATTATGATTGAAGAGATTTAATTCAAAAAAAAAAATATAATTACTTCAAATAATAAACTCATGACTTACTCAAATACTCTTTACAAATTAAAAGTTAAATAATTTATGAATTATATGATTGTCTACAGATAATGTTCATGATCGATTTTATTATAAGTTACCGGTTTCTTTTGATCTCTTCACTATCCAAATATTTAAACATACGAAGAGTTATAATTAGTGCTTATTTTGAAATAAGTGGGTATATATCTTTTATAGATAATAAAGAGCTATAAATGTAATATTAATACCAATTAATTCAATATTTTAATGAAGTAGAAAATAGACAAAAGAAAATGTTCCCACGTATTTATAGAACCCTAATATAACTTTCTTTTAGAAAAATAACTACACACATACAATTTCTGGTCTTAAATCTATATATATATATATTTTTTGAAAATGAAATTAAACATTTAATTTTCTAGACACCTTGATACACAGTTTGTTTGCTGACCATTCTAGCTCATTTACAACATTACTGATTTTTTATATATATTTTAAATGGCTACTAATCTACCAGTAGTCTTCTCCATTAACTGCTTTAAACCTTTGATATTTAGTATAGAGAACAATTCATTTTGTTAAAACCGTTCATCCACTTGTGTATCTTCACACTTTAAAGCTCTAGGAAAGTATGGAAGTGAAAACACCACTTTTGGATAAATCAGGAGTCTTCTAAGATATGTACACAAAAGAATTCAATATATAAACTTGCCCTTGTCATCTAGTGTTGATCGGGTCAATCATTCCAATAAAAAAACACATGATTTAAGTTACGAGTCTCTTTGATCGAGATTATAAATCCCATTTAAAGAACAAAATAAGTGTTCATAAAACTTAAAACTTTGCTTATTCACAACTCCAAGATCTTGACTTCTGTTCTTCAAGTCTGCAAAACCACAATCTTCCTTATTTCTGTGCAACTGCATCGAAAACAAACGCCACAAAGATCGGAAATTAACCCCTTTACAGGAACCATTTTGGTTATAAATAAACCTTCAAATCTCCATTAAAGAAACTCCAAATGTCTTCGGTAACCTTCATGGATGATCAAAAGAGTTCTGAAGCTGATAAAATGGATCATGAAGTCATTTTACCAGGCTTCAGGTTTCATCCCACAGATGAAGAACTTGTTGGATTCTACTTGAAGAAAAAGATTCAGCATCAGGTTGTTCCAAACGCGATTATTAAACAAGTCGATATATATAAGTACGATCCGTGGGATCTTCCAAGTGAGTGAAATTACCATCTACTGCTTTTAGTTCAATAACACTACTAGAAAACTGAGTCGTTTGAATTTTCTTAAAAAAACAATAAATAAAGAAAAAATAGAAAAGTCATCCAGCAATAAATTTCTGACAAAAAGGTTTTGTCAGAAATTTTGGCTCTGGGAAAAAGTTTTCAACAAAATTTTGATATTTTTGTAAAAAAATATAGCCACTTCTAGTAGTGTTATGATGACTATATTATTGAACTTGTGTTATGGTTGTTATAGATTTGGCTCCATTGGGTGAAAAGGAGTGGTATTTTTACTGTCCGAGGGATCGAAAATATAAGAATAGCGCACGACCAAATCGCGTCACAGGAGCTGGCTTTTGGAAAGCTACGGGCACAGACCGACCAATTTACTCGTCTAATGGCGCCAAGTGCATCGGTTTGAAGAAGTCACTGGTGTTTTATCGTGGACGAGCTGCAAAAGCGATCAAAACCGACTGGATGATGCACGAATTTCGGCTTCCTTCGGTTGTTGAACCAGAACAGAATAAAAAGATTCAAGATAAAAACATTCATCCAAATGTAAGCCAAACACCATCATATCTAACAAATTAATATTCTACTAATATGTATACACATCTTTGACTAGCAACCTTTTTTGTCTACAAGTGTGAATAATAATATTAGTTTTACATGTATGCATGCACTATATGAACAGTGAACGTATAGAAACTTTCTATAATTTTTTGCAATGCACATAATCAGCTATTATATATTGATTCTTGGTTATCGATTTCACGTTCAGGACGCGTGGGCGGTATGTAAGATATTCAAGAAGACGAATTCTATAGCGCAACGAGCAAATTCTTTATTATCCTCGTTACCAGAAGACAGGACATCCGAGCATTTCACAAATACGAGCCAGTTTAGTCCCGATAACATTTCGTGCATGACTGATCATCTTAGCAGTTATTCGGGTCTTGAAACTCCATCATACCGGCCCGTAAACCAATCAGATTGTAAACCATCTCCTCTCCCACTTCCATATGTGGATATAAGCACCAATGGGTTCCTATTTTCATCCACCAATGCACCCGAACCCCGGGCCTTGAATCTTGAAGATGCAAGCAAGAATTGTGAAAGTATAGACTTTGGAGGCGCACCGCAGCCTCTAGACAACTTCTTGATGAACCATTACACTGGAAACGAGGTGGAAATTGTTCGGACGGGTGGATTTCCGATCCACCCGCACTCCAGTGTGTCGGCAACGGTTGTTGTTGCCGATGAATGGAGCCTTAATATGGCATGGGATTCACCTCCATGTCATAGTTCATCAAGTATCTACTCTACAAACAAGTGTCATATGTGACAAAAATGTGTCCCATAATTTACACTTAATATGATTTCACCTTTTACTTTGGGGCTGGACATTGTTTGTTTCCGGTAGCATTTATAATGTTTTTACTGTGGAAAAGAACTGCATGCATGTGTAAATATTTTGTAAGAGTTTCTAGTGATATTATATGTATGGGTATACTATACCTTATATTCCGGCCAAAAACCTTAGTTATTTATCCTCTTTTGCCAAAATTAAAGCAAGTGTCGTAGTCTCGTAGAAGATTCACTGGTGATTACAATCTAGTTTCAAATGATTTAGAAAGAGTAAATCCACTATTGAATACAATGAACACTACTATATACACCATTAGAAACTATATTGGATTCACTTATGATGGTACATGTATAATACACTATATGTATACATGCATTGTATTCAAGGTAAATCAAATTCACTGGATCCGCATGATGGCTAGAGTATTAGACTATATTATTATTAGTGTTTGGTAAGAATTATTATTAGAGTTGAGCTCACACGCCCATTTAGGTTTTTAAGGTTTTATTATAAACTCTATATAATGTAACCTAATCTATCAATAATATTCAATCAAGCTTTTTACCATCTTACATGGTATCAGAGCCTTAGGGTTCTGGTTACCTTATTCTCCGCTGCACCACTACAAAAAAAACATACAAACCCTAGCCGTCGCCATCGAGTTCAAACCCTAGACAGGGCGGTGTGCCGCCACCGCTGCCGCCCTGTCCCACCTTCATCTTATGTTTCGTTTCTTATCTATTTTCCAGTTTATGTTTAATAAAGCTTTGTTATCGGTTGAGGATTCAAACCTAATACCCATATCCATTCTCTTGGTTCGTTCACATCCATTCTCTTGGTTTGTTTCTGGATTATGGCTCCCAATTTGCAGCGGTCACTATGTTTTCTTTGTTCTTTTTTTATTTTTTCGTTTATCGGTGTTTTAGCCTCATCAAGGACCACGATCCACAGCCACCGATCTCAAACTACGGTTTGATTAAATATTTCTATTATTTTTAGATCTACGGATCCAAGAGACCACCACCTGACCACAGTCACCGGTCTTGCTTTCTTTTTTTATTTATATATACTTATGTCATCTCTTGATCTACGGATCCAAGAGGGTGCCGCTTGCTAGCCTTGAGACATCGCCAACGACTTATTGTAGATTGCTTTTAAGGTTTTGGATTGGAGATTGCAAGATTATGGAATTTTGGCTGAAGTTGTGACTGAGATTGAGACTATTTTTATTGTTCTTTATGTTTACATTTTATTGTTTCCAGTCTGAGAGTCTGTTTCTATACCACTTTGACTGCGGGAGAGTATTAGACTATATTATTATTAGGGTTTGGTAAGAATTATTATTAGAGTTGAGCCCACGGGCCCATTTAGGCTTTTAGAGTTTTATTGTAAACTCAATGTAACCTAATCTATCAATAATATTCAATCAAACCTTTTACCATCTTACATAAAGTTCTAAGCTGAACCTCATAAACATGATGACCTTTGTAAACTATTGTGAAAATCTAATTAGCCTTAGATAGTTAGAGAAAATAGGTTATCGTATTTACGAGAGAAGCATGTGTTTAGTATTATATAAATTGTTTGATTATAAACGAAAATGCAAAATTTTAATCAAAGATTTGGTTAAGCTAGGCTAAAGTAAATGGAAATGGAATTAAGAAGCAAGTGAAAGCACACAAAAGCAATGGAGAACATGTAATCACTTTCGGTTTGGGTTTGGCTGGTTAGTTGCAATACTTAAATATCTGATATATAATAATGTTTAATTGGCTACGTAGTCATAGCTTATATTTTATCACACCATTAATGTGAAGGTGTCTAAACTATAAGGTGTATTGGACATAATTGAGTGACGTGCTATAAGGTGTCTATTGAATCAACATACGAATCAATTGCACTCAAGCGAACACAAAACACATGCCTAGTATTCATCTGTTTAAATACTTAAATACAACTATAGTTCAACTAAGTGTGATTACAACTTATAAACATGATGATGAATATAAATATTTGATTGGTTACATAGATCTAATCTAAATTCATTTATGACTAAAATTGGGCACAAATTATGTAAATCGATACGATTTTTTCCCTAACTAAGCTAACTAATGGTGGAATTAACAATTTTCATAAAACCCTTCCTACGACTAACACAACCAAACACTGATCACAAAAATAAATGCAAACCATATTGTCACAATTTATAAATATACACATGTCAAATAGAAATATTATACATCAAAGTTAAACAGTAAAACAACCAAATCATAGTCTCGATCGCGATAACGGGGAACACACTATTAAGCCATGAAATACAAAAGAAAGCATCGTCATCACACCTTGAATCTTTGTATTTAAGGTCCTGTAGTGTTGAGACAAAAAGAAATGATAGATTAAATAAAAACGAAACAATTTAGTTTGATCTCTAATTCCATAGAAACAAGCGCCTCTATCCGTCGATTTAAAACCTTTTCTACATACTCTCGTTTTTATACACCGGTTTAAATTGCCCACCTCCTTTTAACCTTAGTTACATGGGGTTTTAGGTCACTAACAGTCATCACGTTTTTCTCATATTTTTTATATGTCACATTAGCGCTTCTCATTTTCCTCAGCTTTCAAAGTTTTTCCTCGTTTACATGGTGCCGTCCAATTTTTCATTATTTTCATGTTTTTTCCAATTTAGGTTTTTTTTCTTCTAAAATTTCTATTTATATTTCATTTTATATAATTAAATCAAATAAAACATAAAAATAAAATAAACTTATATTAATTTAAAGAAATACATCATAGAAAAAATAGCATTTAGAAAATCTAAAAAATTACTAAAGGTTCATTTGATTCGATTGATACAAATGCTTCAAATGCTCGATAATTAAAACTAGGTTTTTGCCCATTGAAACCTTATTTAGAACATTTCCGGAAGAAAGTTGGATGATTATCAACAAAGTATTGTGCCACTAATCGTTTATGAGCTTATTCATGATCGTATCTATGTACATACCTTAAAAATTAAATATAAATATAAATACTAATATTAAAAATTAAACATAGATAAAAATAATAACAGTTTTAAAAACCAATTAAAACACCCTTTTGTTGTATAAACCACCGTAATAAAAAACTCAAAATTACGCTTACGCGATTCGAATCTTCATCTTTCGAGTTTGATGGATCATCAATTTTAAAATCAAACAAATCATACTGAGCTAAAAGAATTTGAAAAATAGTAAAAAATTTAAAGAGTAGAGGTAACAATTTAAGGAGTGCCGGTGGAACCTGATAACTTTTACCGGCCAGAAACACAAAAAAATCCCTTGGTTTGGAGGTTGGTGTTCTCACCTAGGGCCAGGAATCCCCACCCTCCCCGAGTCCCCGGGATCAACATTGTGTGGCTTAGAGTAATCGACTTATATGTCATTAAGGCCCAAACGTGTCTTCTTCTTCAACTATGACCATTTATCCAACTTTAACATTTTATCCTAAATGACACTGTTGATTACTTTGTCTCCCTAGCTCCCCGTTGAAGGTATTCCATCAAGACCCAAGTCTTCGGCTACACCCTATTTACCCCGCAAGCCACATGATCGGAGATGATGAGTCATTAATTGATGGATGTTTCTTTTGCTAAATGTGATGAAACCAGATCGAGGCACAAAGGTTGATGCATAAATGAATATAATTGTACCATGGCCTATACTTCTTGTAAATCAATAGCACCGACCTTTCTAAATCCTAATTGTGATAGTATACGATAAAATTGGAGTATGATATGATTGTGGTGTCCTTGTTAGAGTCATTTACCGGGGGAGTCGACTTGATGGTTTTTTGATGTCTGTATGCATGCATGTGTATTTCTAGCACATGATACATAGTTTTCTCTTAAACCCTATGTATGTTTAATATAAATGTTATTCAAATGCGAGCCGTTTCGTTTAGGTATCTATGCATACCTCACAAACTGAGATGGCTCAACTATATATTACAATAAGCTATTTAAGGCCCTCATTTTTTGTAACATCTAATTTTCTTGATTATATATAAGATCGTACATTATTTTTTGATTATTTGAACATGGTTTTGTAATTTTTATCTTGTCAATATATGAGAAGTTGTTGGAATCAGGACTTTGTCTTATATCGTTGTAAATTCTTCACGCTTTACAAATGACATCTCAATAGGTTATTTGAGGTCTTCGTTTAATTTTTATTTATTTTTCACATGAAGGGTAATCAATCAGTATATTATAAATTTTTACACTGAAACTCACTTCAACTATAATACTTTTGATTGTGTGCGTCTTAGAAATTATTTACAATACGTTTGTTTATTCATATCTTCATGTGTTAAATATTATGCAAAGAAATACGAAAATAGCCTTGGTTTTAAAATCCAAATTGAGCACCAAAAAGACCGAGTCAAAGCAGGTTAATGATGATTGTGGGATTTTGATTGCATAATTGCAGTTGCACATATCTATTATGAAATTAAGTTTAATTGTTCACTTTATCTACATAGAAAATTTATTTAATAAAATAAAATTACATAAGCTAGTTAGTAACTTTTACAAACAATGTGGCCCAATCATCGATAAATAAATAACAAACACTCGTGGTCAAGTGCTCAGTAATTGATTATTCAAAAATATATAGTGCTAAAAGATTACGTTACAGAACGAGGGAAAATTTTCTTCTAGATTATGGTAAAGTTTGTTAATATGACTGAACTAGATTAGTACCCCGTGTATTACACGTGTTGAATAAATAAATTATTAAATAATTAGTAAACAAAATTTATGAATTATAAAACCATTCTTGAAAATAAAATATGATTATAATTACGTATAAATAGCTACTTTAAGTAAATAAACAATAATGTATTTTTCTTAAACTTTTGTTTTATAAAAAAATATGGTTTTTAAATATTTTGTTTTAAGTAAAATGATTTTTATTAAAAGGTTCGTTGCTTTTTTGTTTTTAAAAAGTGTGTTTTTAATTTAAAAAAATAAATTTTCAATTTTTTAAATTATATTTTTTAACTTTAAAATGGTATGAATAATATTATTAGCATTCAATATTAGTTTTAATAATAGAGAGAAATGAGAAAGTTAGTATGATTAGGCTTACGATTGTGTCACGTCTTTTTTTTTTATTTTTTCTTTATTATAGATAGGTAGATAGACATGTACATATATAGATAGATAGACTAGAAACTCATTCATTAAACGAATTATAGTTAGTAATAAAATAAAAATTTACAGTACGATATTTTAATATAAGATATGAATTATATATACGTAATAGTTCAAGAATATAAAATAATTATATTGTTTTTTAACTCTCTTATCTAAATAGTTTTATTTTTAAACATTTGTTTTAAGATTCTTTTATAAAAAAATTAAACTCTGGTATGTAATTATTCTAGTTGTTTTAAAAAGATTGTTTTTAGAAAAGTTCACCTTTTATAATTAAAAAAAGGACGATTTAAAATATTTTGTTTAAAAAATATTTAGTGTTTTTGAAAATTTTATATTATATAAAAGTTTTATTATTAGTTCTATTTTAATAAAAAGATGTGATGTTTTATTTTCTTAATAAAATTTAATTTTAAAAATATAGCTTGATTTTAAAAAATCTAGATGAGATAGATAAATATTAAATTAATAAAATTGATATTTAATAATTGAAAGAAATTAGTTTTAGTATTTAAATTATTATAATACACTTTTGAAGGAAAAAATGATGTGAGGATGTCTATAATAATGACATGTGTCAAAAAGGTGGGTCAAGAGAGTGACAAGTGACAAAATAAACTTTTTTTTATTAGATATTATAGATTATAGATTATAGATTATATATTATAGATTATACGATTAAATTCTGATGATTACGTTGTATTTGTCGGTTATTAAAAAGATATTTGGCCCTATACTGGAGTTTAAAAAGCTTTAACTCTTTAACTTATTTAAATCATATATATGGGGGTCAGTTACTATATAAAGTTTAATTTTCGTGCGAAGCGTACGAAGTCACCAGAGCGTGACAAATGTTTTTTAGCGGATGAGTAATTTCGTCCGCGCTACAATTACGCATAAAAGGTACAGAATTACGCAAGTTATATTCATAATTACGCAAGTTGTAAAAAATAATCACGCAAGTTATATTTATAATTACGCAAGTTAAATGATAATTACGAAAGTTATTTTGATAATTACACAGTGAATAATCACGCAAGTTATACACACAGAACATAGACGTTTTCTTCAAAAAATGTTGTTTCTTTAAAAAAATGTATAGCAATATATACTCATATTAAAGAGGATAAAATGCTTGTTTTTATGGTGTATTTAAAAAAAACAAATAATATCATATAAAAAGTTATATTTGTTTAAAAAAACAGGGGAAGTTAAAAAAATCAATAATTGTAGGGTATTTCCAATTCTAGCCCTCCATGCATATTTCTTACGGTATTATTCCATCTTGAATCTAAACCGTTCATCTTTTAGATCAATGGTCCTTGTTGTTTCGTACCCTTCGCACGAAAACAACATTTTGTATCGTAAAAGACAGTGATACCTTCTATAGTCAAATATGAATTTTTTTGACTTGCATGTAAGCTATCAAAAAGGAAAACAAGTATTGGAATAGTATTGCGTGTACAAATTTACCATTGGAATCATATCAATATTCGAAAGGAAAAGAATCAATGTGTGATTCAGTAGATAAATCATGTGTGTGAAGTCTCTTTCATTTAGTACTTATAAAACTATTTTATCATCTACAAACAAACACTCTTCTCTTTACCCGGGGATGTTTGTTTTCAGCTGACCCGGCTGATCCGGCTGACTCGGTCAGCGGGTCAGCCCGTTTGATATGCAAGGGGTATGGGCTGACCGGGTCCTTGCAGCTGACCCAGACCTGAAAAAAACAAATGCTGACCCAGACCTTGCGCAGCCGACCGAGCACCCGAGCACCTCCCTTGCGCAGCCGACCGAGCACCCGAGCACCTCCCTTGCGCAGCCGGAAAACGAGCACCCGAGCACCTCCCTTGCGCAGCCGGAAAACGAGCACCCGAGCACCTCCCTTGCATTCAGCCCCTTAGTCAGATACTAAATCAAACAACCAAGTTTCAGTCAGATGCTTACCCAGTCAGAACTTCTAACTGGGTCAGCTTCTTACTCAGTCAGATTTTACTCAGTCAGCGTAATCAAACAGCCCCTTAGTTGATCTATATTACAAAAAAGTGATACAGTTCCTCACATCCCTAAGCTATATATAATTTATTTTGTTTAATCGATCTGCTACAAAATTAAAGGGCATGTTGAATACAAAAACTTTCAACTAGAGTACCCTAAAAACCATGTATATGCCTATACGTAACACGTGAAAGATTAAAAGATATTCACATTTAGTAAGAGATATATGATAGACGGTAAAAGACCGTCTTATGTATTACATTTAAAACAATCAGTATAATGTTTACGTTGTTATTAACAACTTTCTAATTAAAACTAATTATATATGTAATAACCTTAACTATTAAATTGTCCTTCCTGTAGATGATAAATTATTAGACACACGTTAAAGAAACAAAAGTAACATGGGAATCCTTCCATAAAATTTATACTAAAGTTGATCAACACATGCGACTTATGGGCACATGGGATGATCGGAGTGGGGTCTAACTTTATCAATAACATTTAAAGCTTTGAATGAGGAGATGTTTTTCGTTTACAAATTTGATACTAAAAGTTTCTAATTTTTATTTAACGTATCAATCTTTTTTATGTATAAAAAATGATTTTGGGTGTGGTATAGAACTAGCCTTCTAAACCGTCCAAGTTATATTGGTTGCAATTGTCTTTATCTTGTGAAAAATAAACGGTGTGTTCTTGGGACAAAGGGACCACAATCGCAACTTGCATTAAGGATTGATACAAGTTGCTATTTTATTTTATGATTAATTTGTTTTAGTCTCTTCATAACTTTATTAAATGAGGTAAAGATACTAAAAGATTTGTTTTTATGAACATCAACATTAGAGATGTGAAAGGATCACGAGTTGTATTATGTATTGATTTTTGTTATGGGTTAACGAGTTGGAGTAATATGTGTTGTCACATAACCCATCACTATGCAAAGATATTTGTAATTTTAGGTTTAATACTAGTTGAATGTAATTTTCAACTTTTATACTTTTCATGTTCTTTTAATTTTTATTTGTAATACGAGTTTTAATTTTATTACTTTTAATGTTATTTTGATTTTTATTTGTAATTTTAGGTTTAATACTAGTTGAATGTAATTTTTATTAATTAGACATATGTTTTTATCAAGTTTTAAATGTTGTAGGCAGTGTTCTAAAGTTCGGATCGGACCAGCTGGTCTGACCGGAAGTTGGAGGGTAAAGCGAATCGAGTAGCATTGACTTGTTTTGTAGTCGGACCGGATTAATTTTGGGTTTTTATTAATTTTTAATATATTTGACTTTTAATGGGTTTAATGGGTATGTTGGATAATGAACTGAATTGTTTGGTATAAGATTATTATTTGAGTTTTATATATAACTATAAAATACATATAAAAATACTTATATAAAATTATATATATTACTATCTATATTATCATATATATAATTATAACAATATCCGGTTCTTAAATCCAGTCCAACCGGCCCGACTAGTTGACTAGTAAGACAATCAGTTCGACGTCCGAATCAGTTCTGAAAACATTGGTCGTAGGTAGTAAGGGTATCACCCACTCCACTTAAGCTAATTTGAGGGTAAAGATAGAAAAAAGGGAAGTGGCAAGCTCATTCCCTGGGCAGAGACATTGATAAACTTTCAAAACTATAGTTTGTAATATCTGTTTAATATTTATTAATAAACTTTCTAAACTATAGTCTGTAATATTTGTTTAATATTCTTAGAGGAAGATTCTTCTAATACTTAAGAGTTTTTTTAAGAACATTCCTAACTTAATTTTCATCTTCATTCTCATGCTTCATTTAAAAAAAAACGATAAACTAATAGGACCTATGCATACGACAAATACTAACTCTTTCTCTAATAAAATGTTGATCTATCCCAACAAGTATGACGACTTGATGGGAATTGTATTAGGTTAGAACAACGTAAATAACAGGGGCATGGTCACAAAAACTATCGTAGTTCGAGAAAGGGGCAAGGCGATTCTGGAAGCGTATTTCTAAGTAAGACATATAAGTATTGATTATTTGTCTGTGGAGTGGATGTTCTGATAATCAATATCGTTCGCTATTAGATTGAATTATTTCAATTGTACTCAACATTCAATCGAATCAGAATAAGATATTTGATAAGAAAAACCAAGTTGTTGATATTATTTACTATCACTCATTTAGCAAGGTCGGTGGGGGTCCCACCGGCCTTGCCACGTGTCATCCCCTGAGTGGACCAAAACTTTTTGTATTTTTTTTTTGATTTTTCCGGTAGAAGTAAACCTCAAATTAATATTCCTAGACTCCAAACTCAAACTACTATTGTGGTTCAGTGGTAAAACTCTCCAGTAACCTATAGCAGGTCGCGGGTTCAAACCCCGCGCCATGCTAATTTTGTCTTTCTTGGTTTTTTTTTTATTTCTTACCTCTTTTACTTTCTAATTTTTATTTCTTTGTTTGTGTAATTTCTTTCCTCTCATCTAAAATACCTATTTTCTTTTACTTTATAATTTCTATTTCATATAAATTACCTTTTTCTATTTATTAAGCCGCACATGCATAACGTAGATCACATACGTATTTGAGCGTGCCGTTAAATTGTTCTACCTCGCTGCAACACACGGGTATTACATTTAAATTAACTTATAAAAATTGGACGTTTTATGTACGTTTCGATTACTTCCTACATTTAGGTTATTTTGTTTCTACCCTAACTATTTAAGTAAATACATGGCATTAAGAACACCTATGGTATTTGTCTATTATGTTTGTATTATGTGTCTTTAAGGTTGTAATAGGGTCTAATCAATCAACACTTTAGTCACGTCTTCATTTACCGATATCTACTGAAAAAATACTATATATTTACTCATTCTTTTTGTGGTTGTTACTTAAAAACTCAGAGATATTAAAAACTCAGAGATTCTCTGTATCAAAGTTTTTCTAAAACCTTACATTATACTACTACTTAAAATGTAAGGTCGGTGGTAGTTTTTATGATTTTTTTAATAAATGAACTTTGTACATATAACATAACACAAAGTTAAGACACAAGTTTGTACTTAGCTTGGTGGTTTGTGAGCTCCATGCCTTTTGCATTCAACGTCTGTGACCCGGGTTCAAATCTGGGTGGTGTTTTTGTTTAGCTTGCCTAGATTAAAGGTTTTAGATAGTTCTCTCTTATTTATGTTTATGAAATAAAATGTCCCTCAATTATCATGACATATATAATGCTCTAATAATTATCATATATACGTTACTTTTAAACACACATAACGAAGTTCATATACATGTTAATAACCACGTCAATGTCATTATACGATTCCACGACGACGCACACGTCTTTATGTCGTAACGTACGATGCATAATGTTATCTTAATATATTTTCTTTATATACTTGGGTTTATTAGTATTCATACCGTAACGTATGTAGCAAAGTTTACAAATGCCATGCTACATGCAGTCACGTTTGTGCTTACTTTTATAGATGTCTTACTTTCAATCTATAAACATTCAAATGCTAACACTTTTTAAAAACTTTATAAAATATATTTCTAAAGTTCCGGATCTACTCCTGCACAATTCACTTAAAAAAATATTTTCTTACGTTAATATTTTTGTATACGCTTCTGTATAAGTTTGAGTAAGTCTACATTTGGACGTAATCAGAAAGGACAGGTATTGACGTAATATTAGTTTGGAAAATCATGTTGCATACGAACCCGCCGCAACGCGCGGCGGGTGAAAAAACTCGTTATTTATAATTGACCAAAGATTGTTTTTATATAGCAGGGAACCGACGTCACCAACTGCCGTCACGGTGTACATTCCCTATATTTTTGCATTTAAACTCATAATCGGAAGTAGACATTAGTTTTGAAGAACAACTTGCTTTCATAGAATTAGAAGTAAGCTACTCGCTTCCAAAAGACAATTGATCTTCCAAAAATGAACCTTTCGAGATACAATTCACTTCCGATAATGCATTTCTGAATCATAACAAACATGTCGAAATAAAAATAAGTATGCGTTCTTCACTTACCAATTGTTAGATATTTCAATTCTTTATGAATTTTCCTTTCATCATAAACTAATTAAATCTAATTTCACTAAAATAACTAGATGACAATAAATCACCAACAAGACACATCCAGTGATGAATTCTACAGCAACCTGATATTATGCTTCAAGATTAGAAAATGATGCAACATGTTGATGTCTTGAAACTAGAGAGAATATGTTTACCGAATGATTAGTTGGAGATGAAATGTAGGTTTGGGACAAGAATAATAGGAGCAAATGAGGGGTTGAATACGCTCTTTTTTAAATAACACGCAAGTATGAATATGTATACGTGCCCCGTCAAGCAAAATGTGTGCAACAACGTAAAACTTGGACCTAAGAGTGTCAAAACATGAGATGGAAATCCTTTGGTCAAAATATTAACAAGTTGAGAGCATGTAGAAACATAACTGATAGTGATAGTTCGTGCTAAAATCATATAGAGCAATCTCAATATATTTTATGGCACCTTACACTACAAGAAAACATGGCTATGGCGACGACATTTGTCGTCGCGATAGGGTCTGTTTGTCGTCGCCATAGGCTATGGCGACGACATGTCGTCGCCATAGCACCAGTCGCCACAGACTCGTCGCTATAGCCATTTTATTGTCGTCGCCAAAGTTCTAGTCGCTACAAAGGTCTATCCCGGCGACATGTCCTCGCCACATAGTTGTCGGCAAAGAATTTCCCGTATTAAATTTTAATTAAAAATAAATTTTTTTCCTGGCTATGGCGACGACATGTCGTCGCCATAGGCCTTTTATTATTTATAATTATTTTTATAAAAATTAAAATAAAATAAATTTGACCAACACTATGGCGACGACATGTCGTCGCCATAGACCAACTCTTTCTATTTTTAATATTTAATTTTCTTTTTATTTTCCTGATTTTTCATAATTTTTCAAGTTATGAAAACAAAAACAATTAATGACATAACCTACAACAAAATCAATTAATAAATCTTAAACATAATTTAAAAAATACAATTCAAATCCTAAAACATTAAATTCATGTTCTAAAATACAATTCAAATCTAAACATTTTCTAATACACATTTTAAATCTTAAAGGAATAATCAAATCAACAACTAAATAACCAAATAAACTTATATTATCATCTAGAAAATATTTAAATCCACAAACCAATAACCAAATCAAAAAACTTATATTATCATTCTAAAATTACAAACTAATAAACAAATTAAACAACTTTTATATCATCATTCTAACAAAACAAACTATTATCATTCTAGCAATGCAAACTAATAACCAAATTAAACAACTTATATTATCATTCTAACAAAACAAACTAATAACCTAATCAAACAATTTTTATAATATCAGTTTAACAGCACAAACTAATAGCCAAATCAAATATTTATTTTATCATTCTAACAATACCAACTAATAACCTAATCAAACAACTTTTATGTTATCATTCTAAGATACAAACTAATAACCAAATCAAATAACTAATAATCTAATCAAACAACTTTTATTATATCATTCTAAGATACAAACTAATAACCAAATCAAATAACTTATATTATCATTTTAACAACACAAACTAATAACCAAATCAACCAATTAACTTATATAATCAATATAACAACACAAACTCATAAGCAAACCAAACATATTACATTATGATTTTAACACCATATTTTAACCAATAATCGAATATCACAACTTATTTTATCATTCTAACGACACAATTCATTTATCATATAATTAGTTCATAGAAAGAAGATAAAATACACACCTTATAATTTTGACAAAGATGATACAACAACTCTAGAATAGTGGTGGTGGAGTTGTGGTGGATGCTGGAGGTCCCGGTGGTGGATGTTTTTTATGGTGAGGGTGATAGGAGTGGTGGTGGGGGTGAAGGGAGTGGAATCAAAGCTAGAAACGATGATGGTGGTGGGTTTTAGGAGATGATTTGCTGGTGGGGTGAAGGTAGGTCGCGGTTGTGGTGTGATTTGTTTTGGTAAAATGAAGAAGAAATGATAAGGCAGACCGTAATTTAGTGCAAACTGCACCTTATGGCGACGACATGTCGTCGCCATAGGGTTATATTATTTTTAATTTTTTTCTTCGTTAAAGGCGGGATAAATGCGCGCCTAAGTGAAAACACCTATGGCGACGACATGTCGTCGCCATAGGTCTTTCACATTTTTTTTTTTTTTGCTTTAATTATTATTATTATTATTATTATTATTATTATTATTATTATTATTATTATTATTATTATTATTATTATTATTATTATTATTATTATTATTATTATTAGTATTAGTGTTGTTGTTGTTATTAAAATTATTATTATTAATATAATAATAATAATAATAATAATAATAATAATAATAATAATAATAATATAATAATAATAATAATAATAATAATAATAATAATTTATTATTACTATTACTATTACTATTATTATTATTAATATTAGTATTAGTATAAGTATTTTTATCGGTTATTTATTTTTTATTTATTTATTTATTATTATTATTATTATTATTATTATTATTATTATTATTATTATTATTATTATTATTATTATTAGTATTAGTATCCATATAAGTATTATTATTTATTACGTTGTGGTAAACAAAACCTAGGTATCATAACGGTGTATTGTTGATTTTGTTAGACATCCATTGATCCAACGTTAGACATCCATTAATCCAACGTTAGACATCTATTGATCCAACGTTGACCTTTTTATACACTTATTGATGATAACTAAGTATAAATAAAGTTAATTTACCAGTCATTGATGATAGTTAAGCGTTGTTTAACTATGTAAACAATGATGTAATCAACCCTAATCATCATAAGAGCACCTTTGAGTATGTAATCAACCCTGATCGTCATAAGAGCACATTTGAGTTAAACATAAACAATGATGTAATCAACCTTAATCATCATAAGAGTACCTTTGAGTTGAACATAAACAATGATGTAATCAACCTTAATCATCGTAAGAGTACCTTTGAGTTGAACATAAACAATGATGTAATCAACCTTAATCGTCGTAAGAGCACCTTTGAGTATGCAATCAACCCTGATCATTATAATCGCACATTTGAAGCTGAACATAAACAATGATGTAATCAACCCTAATCGTCATAAGAGCACATTTGAGTTGAACATAAACAATGATGTAATCAACTCTAATCTTCATAAGAGCACATTTAAGTATGTAATCAACCCTAATCGTCATAAGAGCACGTATGTAATCAACCCAAATCGTCATGAGAGCACATTTGAGTTGAACATAAACAATGATGTAATCAACCCTAATCGTCATAAGAGCACCTTTGAGTATCATGTACTCAACCCTGATCGTCATAAGATCACATTTGAGTTGAACATGGAAAATGATGTAATCAACCCTAATCGTCATAAGAGCACCTTTAAGTATGTAATCAACCCTGATTGTTATAAGACCACATTTGAGTTGAACATAAACAATGATATAATCAACCCTAATCGTCATAAGAGCATCTTTAAGTATGTAATCAACCCTAATCCTCTTAAAAAAACTTAATTTACATTAACGTGCATAATTCAACAATGATCTTTATAACTAGAGCATAGCTAAATTTTAACCTAGGTAATTTACATTAATGTGCATAATTCAATAATGTTTGAAAATTCATTGCTGATAATTAAGCAGAACAAAACTTAACCTACAGTTAATAAATTATTATTCCCACAAAGTACTATCAACGTATATAATTTAACATCGATAATTATAATTGGATTTAACTGATATAAGTTATCTATAATTATAATTAATAAAAATAAGATTTGTTAATATTATTATTATGACTTGTAATTATAATAAATATAATTATTATTTTTATTATTTTTATAAAAAATCCACAAAGTATTATTTTTATACATATAAGATTTGTTAATGTTATTATTTTTATATAAAAATCCACCTTATGGCGACGACATGTCGTCGCCATAGATGTTTCACAAAAGGCGGGGTTATTTCCCTCCAATTTATTTAGAGGGAAAAAGAATAAAAATTGGTTTTTACCTATGGCGACGACATGTCGTCGCCATAGATATTTCATAAAAGGCGGGCATTTTTGCCGCCGATTTATTTAAAGGAAAAAAAAAGAAAAAATTGGTTTTTACCTATGGCGACGACATGTCGTCGCCATAGGTAAAACAAATTTTTTGTGTCATCTGAAATAAATAGAAATTATGACAAAATTACCTATGGCGACTAAATGCGGCGACGACTTTCGTGTCGTCGCGATAGGTGACACCTAAGGCGACGACATGTCGTCGCGATAGAACTTTAGTAACCAAAAACCAAATCCACACTATGGCGACGACATGTCGTCGCGATAGGGTGACCTATAGCGACGAAACCATGTCGTCGCCATAGGTCCAGTCGTGATAGGGTCAGATTCTTGTAGTGTTAGATGGTCACACCAAAAAATCAGTGGAAAAGAGATATATAGTAATCTGAAGCTCTTAGTGATTTTGTTTTCTTTAAAAAACCAGATTTGACAAGATCTTTATAAACTACCAACCATACCTAAAAGAAACATATGGTAATCAAGTCTTTTTATTTAAAACAATTTGACCCCTCATATATATTACCAAACATGCACATCCAACATACATCCATGATCCATTCTACTTCGAAAACACAACCCAAATAAATACTTGTTTGCCAAACCAACCAATCAAAACAAAATCAAGCAAGACATTCAAAGAAACTCTAGATTTCTAGAACCAGGTAAAAACGTGCTATTAGGGTTAGTAGAAAGTCGTAAAAAAAGTCAAAAAACAACATTTATTAGGGTTTTAATTGCACAGTCCCAAAAAAACAAACCCACATTCAATGCAGAACGCGGTTTTAGAGAGACGATGATGATGATGACCATAATATCACAAAACAACACACAGTAACAAGTGAGAGAAAGATGTGGAGGTGAGCTGACTTTAGTTTTAACCTTTAAGCTTCTGTGTATACTGCCCTATAGCTGTATCAGTATGCATGAGCTTTGAGTAAATGCACTCTTTGGGTCTTCGCTGTCACCACCCCCCACCCCCACCCCACCCCACTACCCCTTTTGACTCATTTAAGTCAGCCTCTCACTCCACCATTGTTTCTTGCTTTCTTTGTATCCATAACCTTACCCTTTTCATCTTCCATCAAAACACACATACGTGTAGTGTCAAATCATCATATATTCATAAAAAGATAGCTTCAAGATCATCAAGAAGTCATCTTTGTCAAGATCGATTAGATCAAGAAAATGGGAAGACCACCGTGTTGTGATAAACTTGGTGTCAAGAAAGGTCCATGGACTCCTGAGGAAGATATCATGTTAGTTTCTTATGTTCAGCAACATGGCCCTGGTAACTGGCGTCAAGTTCCTACTAACACTGGTACGTGTGTATATAGCATGATCTGTGTGTGCCTACGTGTATATTATATTGTGTACAAATTAATCGATTGATTTTGTTTGGTTTTGATTAAAGGATTGCGGAGATGTAGCAAGAGTTGTCGGTTAAGATGGACGAATTATCTGAGGCCTGGGATCAGAAGAGGAGATTTCACTGATGATGAGGAGAAAATGATCATTCAGCTTCAAGCACTTCTGGGCAATAAGTAAGTTTTTAAACAAGAAATATATGTATACAGTTTGAAGCCCTAAAGTCTAAAACCTATGAAAGTGTGACGTAATTGACGAAAAAGTTTTTATATTGGGATGAATTATTTTAATTAGAGTTTTCACTAAAAATTTCAAGAATCTTAAATTAAGAGGGTATTAGGTATTAATCTGGTGCACATGGTTCCTGCATGCCCGTGTTTGGGGTGTTCGGTCAGTTTTGGGTCTGATGTACGCATACTTACTGTTTTTCTGTAAGAGTTTGTTTTCACGACTTGAAGCTATGATAATATATAATAGGGTATTAAGTTGTGTTTGTTGTGTTGTTGCAGATGGGCTGCTATTGCTTCATATCTTCCTGAAAGAACGGATAATGACATCAAGAACTACTGGAACACGCATCTGAAAAAGAAGCTCAGAAAGCTACAAATGGGATCTGATGAACACGATCTAACTCACAAAAGGGTAGATCGATTCACGGCTTCAACGACTTCATCATCTTCTTCACACTGCATCCCTAGAGGCCAGTGGGAGAAGAGGCTTCAAACCGATATTCATCTGGCGAAACAAGCTCTGAATGATGCTTTATCTGTGGATCATAAGCCTGTTATTTTACCTCAAACTTCAAAATCCCCCACACAAACAACTGTTTACCCTTCTAGCACTGATAACATTGCTAAATTGCTCAAAGGGTTCATGAAAAACACTTCAAACAATAAGAAAACATGCTCAAATTCAAGCACCCGTGAGTCGAGTGATGAAGTGAATGCTCCAAGCAGTGAAAGCAAGACTTCTTCTGGAGTTGATTTGTCTGAAGCATTTGAATCCCTTTTCGGGTTTGATCGATCTTTTGAATCTCCGAATGATTCTGAATTTTCGCGATCAAACACATCTCCGGAGGGAAGTATCTTCCAAGGGGAGAGTAAAGAGGAGCTTCGATTCACGATGTTCGAGAATTGGTTGCTTGATGAAGCTGCTGGAGGTGTGGTTAATCATGGAAAAGAAGAGTTATCTAACTTCCCATTTGATGAAAACACTGATTTTTTTGATGATTGATTTCTGTTATGAAGGTTTTAATTCGAAACTTCATTCATAGGTTATGTTAATGATCGATTAATTAATCTTGTATTTCTTTGTATTTTTTGGGGGTTAAATTAATTATTTGACATGGGAGATGTAGAACTTATATCGTTTGATGTTACCATGTTATATTATTAAAATGTACATATAGTAGTAACTAACCCATATTCATAGCTAGAATCACTTGATTAAAAGTTCAATTTTTTCCTTACAAAGTATACATGTATTACTTGATAAATACAAGAACCCATGGGCGATATAATTATGGTTCAAAAGAGTTTATATAAGCTGAGACGTGTTCTTATTTACACCGTGACCGGTGGATTTAATAGGGCGGAAATTCCTTACTTTTTTAGAAGGGATACTTGCTCGATATTGGTGTCGGGGTTGGTTTTAATGGTAAAACGATTGGAGTTAGTGCTGAAGCTGTTCTTGAGTTCAAGCGTTCGAGCCTCATCTTTGACGGATCATGAATCTGTGTAAATTAGTTGCGTTGTAGATTTAAGAATATAGATTTAACATGTATTATTCGTTGTAAAAAAATAAAGAAAACATTTGTGGTAATCTTTTTGTTTATTTGCTATATTATAACCTTATACTCTTAATTATTAGTTCTATGGTAGTTTTTTCTTGTGTGTTTCTATTGCCATTTGACACCTTTAAAATAAGAAAGAGGAAAAAAAACACCTATCGCTTTCTGTGATCTTTAGCTAAAGATTTTGTTATTTGACCTTTCGGCACAATTAAGTAGTTTTGCTAATTGAGCAATAATCCCTCGATTGATATTTATATATTTCTACCTTGTATAAGAAGTTTAAATGGTATTTTTAATCATAATGCTATATATTTCTTTTTCTAACCATTTAAATAGAAAGTGATATACAGAATCTAGAATGATCTTTTGTGTTCAAAATTTTCATATTGTAGAAGCAAAGTAATTAGTGACAAGATGATCAGTTTATGTTCAATGGTCCTTTGATAGTGATGTGGTCCCGATAACATTAATTAATTGTTTAAGAGTATGATGTTAAAACATATAACTTGATCCAAGAGTGAGCATATGCATACCGCCACATGAACTGCTAAATGTAAAAATAGCCAGAAAATATTTTACGTTAAAATGTACGTGACTTTTGATGGATTCTCCTGGAATTACGAGCACATAAAACATGGGCGGAAATGTCATTAGAGCATTTAAATCCATCCCATATCATTATTTTTATAATTACACTAAATATCACTACATTTTTTCTCTACTTTTCAATTAAATAATATTTTTTCATCTTTATCATTATATTTTCTTTCTCGTCCACCCACATTCACTTTCAAAAATATTAAAAAATTTATCATGAGGTTATACCATGTATTTCCAAATATGAGAAAACACGGTACAATTCCCATAAATTTTCTCCTTTTTTCACTCACAATCACTAACAATCATCCCCATAATATAGGTCAACTACTCACATATATATGAGGAACGTGTTGTGAATGCTCTAAGAGGAACAATAGATGTGGCCAACCATACATAAGTCAATGTAACTCACCACTTGTAATTGGAGAGAAACCAAAGAGGTTATACATACTGCACTCGCACAAGCCAAGTTTGTGTCATCAAGCTATTTTGGTTAATCGAGATTTACTCAATAGCAATGAAAAATTATAATAAACATTGATATGAATTAGACGAGGTGTGTAGTTCAGCTCGTTTGAGTAGGTTACTAATTTTTGAAATAATGGAAACTTAGTGTTTCGACGAGGCGAAGCCCCTTAGATCACAAGGGTCTAGGGATAGAGCCCTAGGTGGCCGGTCAGTGTGAAGATATTTTATTTTGTCATGTTAGTTACATATAAGATTTATCTCAGATTTGTTTGATGGTTTATATTGCAAGAATTTAATGATCGGAATCATAAAAAACTAAAAAATCAATAGTAAGTTACTATAGATAAGAAACCTAAGCTTGATAGTAATTGAGCATGTTATAGTAATTTAGATCAGTGGTAACTAAAAAACAACAAAACTAACCAGCAACTACTAATTAAGTGGATACAGTTAATATCGAGTTCTAGTTGATGTAAGGGTCATCTATCAATGGGCAACTATAACCGCCAACTAAAACATAACAATAATTTTACCCCTTATAAAGGAGTCTTCTTAAAACACACGAATTCAAACTTCATTTTCATGGAAAAACATCTTGTTTTGTGAAATAAACTTTCTGGTCTTGGTCAATTATTAGTTACGTGTACTCACAAAATAATTTAATCTAGAAGTTAATACCATAAACGATTCGAAAAACCATCCAAAACACATTCTGGTCTCGTGACTCGCTTGACAATAGCACGCTCGAAATCGGGTTGCTAATAATTGAATAGAGCTGAGCTGGCTCGGTTTGTATATGAGCCAAGCCCGAGCCAAGGCCAGCTCAGATTGTGGCTCGTTTGTTAGCTGGATCGTAGGCTAGCTTGTTTTATCCCTTAAATAAATGCTTGAATTATAATTTTTATATAAAATAGGCAAATTAATTTAAATAATCCAAACAAGTACTCATTGACCGATAATAATCCATACTATTGATTTGGCCATTAACAATCATAACTTTCATTTTTAATACCAACAACAATTACTGTAACATAATTATTAAGCTTGATATCAACTCGATTTTATTCACAATAATGATTATGAATGAAATGAAAAAAACATACAAGCTAAATTAACTCGAAAATATGTACAAATCGAGTGTGAATATATGATAAATTTTGCTTTTGGGATTGTTGTTGGTAATAAAAATTAAAATTGAGATTATTATCCGTCAAATCAATAGTATGGATTATTATCGTTCAATAAGTAATAGTTTGAATTATTAAAATTCAATCTGCCTATAAAATATAAGTCAAAATCATGACATATTTTATTCAGATATAAAACACACATGTGATACTTTTGATAATTTTTAATAAGAAATTAAGAATAAAAGATGATTATATTCCTCGAAATATTAATCTTATATAATTGTTACAGCGAGTTAAGATAAATGAATAAAAAATTATTCTTTTTATTATGTATATACAAATATGTATGAAAAAGCAAATTTATTTTTTTAGAAAAATAAATAAGTTGGCTCACGAGCCGATTCGAATTGTCACGTCTCGTTTATAAACAAGCCGAGCCCGAACTCAAAATTTGAGCTCCTTAAGATAAAAGAGCGGAGCCTACCCTACCTCGGCAAGGCTCGCTTAATTACAACACCAGCCTTATGGATTTTTATTTACTAAATCTTTTTTCCTAAACTTATCTACTTGTACACTAAAGGACTAAAGGAATGCTAAATTACTATATATATCCAACTATAAACAAGTGAAATTATCATGTGACCGATTATGATTAGCTAAATAAAATATAGCAACTTATGGAAGTGTCGTCTAGTTTAGCCTCACGTGAAAGTTTTTTTTATCGACATGAATTTATTAAATTAGAACTCGATCTAACAAGAAGCTAGTGACAAAAATACGAAAGGGAGAGAACGGAGAGCATATGGATTACTTGTTTACAAGAAGAACGCTAGCTTACCATAAATGATAATATTATTTCTGCATCATAATTAAAATACGACTTAACCTTGTTTATACAATTTTAATTATCAACTCAACTCATGTATGCATGAGTTGTCGTACAATATTGTTTTTATATGAACATTTTATTATATATACATATTACTGTTAAATTAATAAGTGATAATGTCTAAGTTACAACTTCTACTGCACAGTTGGAAAAAACTACAAAAATAGACATGATTATGGTAGTGTACGTGGCATGATCTTAAAAAGGGTTTAGCTGTAGATATTTAGTGATATGTTTTTTCTTTTCCTATTTCAAATTGTATTCTTTTATTAAGTTACTTGAGTTTACTTATTTTATGTTCAGATCGCTACATAAGATTATTATATATATTATTAATTAATAACTTTTTTATGTATAATGGTTTATATTTTAATTTTAATGGGTTGTATCTATTTTTATGTTTTTTTATCTTTAATTTTATTTTTAACCTTAATACTTTTATACTTTTTACAATTTAATTAATCTCATATACTTATAATCTTTTGCAATTTTTTTGTTTAATGCTTCGGTCTAGATTTTAAAAGTTAACACGTCGCAACGTTGTGGTTTAACATTTTTACGTCTATTTTTCTGTTTAATAGAGCTCTATCACAAAGCGTGGGTCATAGATTGATTTAGTTATTGTTTTTAATGTTTTAGGTTTCACGTGTATGGTTCAACGTATTTACGTGATCTACTTTCCGTTCGATTTTATTTTTCTTTTATATTTCTTTTTTTAATTCGAATTTTTCCAGTGTTGATGGTCGCTAAAAGTAGTATGATAAAATGCTACTTGACACGATCTTACGCCCATCGCCGCAACACGAGGTTTAATACTAGTTATTTCTAATTATCATCATGAGTTGATCTCAATGTTTTAGAGAGTCAATAAAAATGTCTACTACTTTCTTTAGAATGCGCCAAAAATGGGAATTGGAAAAGATAAACTACAAAACATTACATGTAAAAAAGATTAGATATAAATGAATGTGAAAAATTAATTTTTTTTGGAACAACTAAATTTCATTTGAAAGAAAAAAAAGAACCCTAGAAAGATGATAGATAAGTGCAAGTACAAAAACTAAAAAGAAAAGTAACTAAAAAAATATTACATGCATGTGTAAATATATAATTAGATATAAATGAATATGGAAAATTAGATTGTAAAATAAAGCATTAGATCAAGTGAATGGAAGTGGAAAAAACACATGAAGCAATTTAATATGCACGAGAAAGATAACATGCATAAATGTATTAGTTTTTTTTGGGTTTCCAATTTATTTTTTGTGCGTGCTTAATATATTGAATTGAATTCAATAAAAAATGGTAAATTGAGAAGACATTGAGGGTATGAAGAAATATGTGGGCACAAAGGATGGAATTGAATGGCCTTCATAAACCTGCAACTTCGGTCTTTATTGCATACATGTGAAAGTGTTTTCATATTTATGGCTGTTTAAATACAAATATTAAGAAACATAATGTTTGATGTAATTACAAATGTTAATCAAGAAGCATGCATTATATTATCAAAAGAGTTGTAGCCCAATAGTCATTATAACAAAATGGCCATGTGCCGACTAAGGCTATACCGACGTCAATAGTAGATCATGTAGCAACGACATGTCGTCGTTACAGGTTTTTCCTCCTTCTTGAATGGTCAAAAGCTATACTGATGACATGTAATCGGTACAATCTAGTTGGGATGAAGCAAAAAAGTAGGCGTAGTTTCCAAAAACTTTTCCAACAATGCATAATATATGTGTGTGTGTTTAATTTTTTGTATGTTTGATCAAGAGATATAAAAAACCTCTTGTATTTCTTGAATCTCCTCCATGCATGTTCTCTTCTATGTAGGATGTCATACAAGAGGTCTTATTAATGCCCTCTTACCACACATCAAGATCAATCTTAAAGTATAGATATTGATTTTATAAATAGAAACTTTTTAGCATCTTAGCAAAAAAAAGTTTCTCATTGCAGATAACCTACGTGATTAGAACAGTTATACGCAAAGGGTCGGTCGAGTAGAAGATCTTGCATGAACGTATAAATACGTGATAGAAAGATGCTACGTCCTTACAAGTAGTTTTGATTATAAATTTTAAGCAAATGTGTTAGAATAATGAATTTGCAAAGCAAAGTGAAAAATGTGACCATGGTCCTAACTGTAGGCGTAATTAATTTTTAACATGAGTGTATGGCTATATAATCTCTAAAATTTGACTAGCTTTAAGATTATATCATTAAAATTATTAGAGTTAATATAATAAGGATTTAGTTCTTTTCTAGTCATCATATTTCACTAGAATCCTAAAAGGATACTCTGTCTATTAACTACTAACATGAGTGCATGGGTATATCATATCTAATTGACAAGCTTTAAGATTTTATCATTAAAAATATTGCTTAGAGTCAAAGGTGATCATTTAGTTCTTTTCTAGTCATTTATAATTTCACTAGAATCCTATAAGGATAATCTGTCTCATTTTATTTCTTCAAAATTCACGTTATGGGACTTGTTTATGTATTTAAAGATTACGTTGACCATCTATCATATCTAATTCATCGATCATATATCACGCTCGTTCTAATAATTGTATTGATCCTTGACAAACAATTTGTCATTTCTTTTGGCTATAAAATTCGTCTTGTGCCAATTTCTTCTTTCAATGTCTTAAAATCAATATTCTTACACAACATGAAAGGATTGAGTCAACCTGAAACACATATTGTATCATGGAGACGTTATACATATGACGTTTGATTTTGTAGTCATGCTAATTACGAAGGATAATTTAGGTTAATCAGGGGTGTTTAGTATGCAAAAATTAAACAAATTACAAAATGAAACTAATTATCCCAGCTTGAAGAAAAGATACATATATTTAATCAAAAGTAAATAGAATGAACATACTCTGATTCTTCTGAGGTTCATTCTAGGAATGGATTAATTTAACAAGAGTATCTTACATTCTATAAGATTGAAACCCATAATTTCTAGATTAGAGAGTACATCACTAACTATCATAATGTCTCCTCAAAGACATCTAATATAGTTATATATTAGTAGAATTATAATAAGGGGTATGTTATTGATATACCCAATTTATTTTATTATCTTTATATCTTTCTATACATACATATAGATACATAGAGAGAGATAAAGACAATAGGGTGTTTCAATAACATAAATGGGTGTTTGTATAACTCAACCCTTATAATAATCTGAGTTAATATTGTTTTTAAATTAAGCAAGAGATGTATCTATTATTGTTATCTATAATATTATCTATAATAAAACAAGGTTTTAAGATGTCATGTCAACGTATTAGATATTCTTATATTTTTCCCACCTCTCCCTTTTAATAATTGATAATAGTAGATATATATAGTAGTATAGTAATTATATTATTTAAAACATTTTCAAACAAAAAAATAATTGTAAAAAATAAAAACTAGATTTTTTAGTAAAAAATACACTTTAAGAAATGTATGACATGAAAATTTTATTCAACAAAAATCTTTCTAAAAGTACGAACTAAGGAGATTCCTTTTTTCAAATGAAATTAAAAAAGAGACCAAAATGTTTTAAAAAACAACTAAAAAAACACATTTTTATAAAACAAAAGTTTAAAATTATATTATTGTTATTTACTTGAATTACTTACTTATACGTAACACAATCATAGTTTATTTAAAAATAACATTTTATAATTTTAAATTTTTATTCAAACTATTTAATAATTTATTTATTCAAATCGTGTAATACACAAGTAACGATACTTGTATATTAATATAACTTTAATTAAGGTTGCCGTAATCTTTACTATATCATATTTTCAGTTTATACACGTTTTGTAATTTTTATATGGTATGTACAAACTAAAAGAAACATATATCTAGATTTATATAAAACATAATAACTGTCATAAAAATTGATAACCATTTGACAGAATTTAGAATAGGAAAAATGTCATAAAACAAATATCAAATTTTAAGAATATTTTAATTAAATCACTCATGCATATTTCAATTAGATCATTCATGTATTCATATGTAGATTAAAAGCTAGGGGAAAATTTTAACAATTCAAATCATACCATTTAATGTGTAAACATTTTAATCCTTTCTAAAATATTATACAAACCAAATGCTCCTAAGAGAATAAATATCGGATCTAATCTAACTTTTTATATAGTGGTTAACTAAAATGGGAAAAGATTCACACAACTTTCGAATCATAGCATTTAATGTGTAAATATGCTAGTGAATATTAAGTGTCATAATATAAACAAATAAAAAAACATTTTTTAAAAATCTTTTTAGTTTTGTTCCGTTTTATATATTGTGACCACGTTCAATTTTCCAAGGAAATAACAACTTGATAGCATAACATTATGTAGAACTGTAGTGTCCTCCAAGTATTTAACTCTTTTTACTAAAGCTAGTCGTGTATGATAACTATCATGTATGTTATTCGAGTACGTTACTTTGGTCGTTTATAAAAATTTTGTTAGAAAAAAATATCACATCAACCATAGGTCCATAATGTATGTGCTTAAAAGCATTCTTATCATGTGACAAGTTTTTAGTCGAAATTGACATAAATAACACAAGATACATAATCACCAACAGATATATGATGCTTAGAAACAAATAGTATTAAGCCCCTGGCGTTGCCGCGGGGGGCGTAAAACCATGTCAAGTAGCACCAAAGACACATTATCATTTGCGACCACCAACCGAAACGTAAGACCAATGACACACCACCATTAGGCGAAACGTAAAAATATAAAACAATAACTAAGTCGATCTTGGACCAGCGCGTTGCGATGGGCCGCTAAACGGGGAAAAAATAAGCGTAAAAACGTTGAACTACACACGCACAATGCGCCGTGTTAACTCGCAAAATGTAGACCGAAACGTAAAACATAAGTTTTTTTAAATATAAAAAGTATAAGAACCAAAGTTAAAAGTAAAAAAACATTTGGGCTAAATTGTAAAATATGTAAAAGTGTTGAGTTAAAATGAAAAAGTTAAAGATTAAAAAAAATAAGACACAAGTTGAATACAATCCTTAAAACATGTTGTACAATCCATAATACATAAAAAAATTAGTAATTAGTATATATATAATTTGCAAAATATATATATGACAACTTGGAAAAAAATATTTGATATTTGATATATTTCTTGATATGTAATTGTAAAATCATTTGGTAATAGAATGGTTTTAACTTTGATTTCACACTATAAGCCTAGGCTAGTAGGTTTAAAATTTCAAAGCACAAAGTACAACATGTTATGCAAGAAAAAGTTGATAATTACAATTATGTAAATATGTTGTGGGAGCAATTAAGTGAGAGCGTTACTTAAGCCCGTAGTCAAAGCCCAAAAAGCCCATACCAACGCGAACCATCTCCACTTAGTAAGAAATATTGGGATAAACGAACCCAACGTAACCAGTTTTGTTTGTTTCGATTTGGGTTTATTAATTAAATAATTTTATTTACTAGAAATCGTGGACCAAAGCAAACAAATTTATTTGAAGGTTTTAGACTTTAAGCCATTGTGTTGGGTTGAAACTAGTTTATTTGAAAGGCTACTAAGTTGATGGGTCGACGGATTGAATAGATGAACTAAACACGACCCATATGTGTCAAATACATCAATTCTAACCCGGACACAATTAAAATCGTGCCATGTTCATGTCAAATTGATTAATGTTTATTTTTTAACATGAAAGCACAGACAAATGTATTTGTTATTTCCGTCTTTTTAATTATTTATTTAGCTCGAGAAAAAATTCAGAGAAGATGGATAAAAATATGTACTTGAAAATAATTAATAAAGTTTTGGAAATATAACTGGTGTGTAAAAAAGAAGAAATTTAATTTCACTTTAAAGAATGAACCGTTAGTGAGAGACTAAATATTTAAACTATCAAAATTAAAATGTTACACACTTTTTAAATAACTTTCTTTAAAAGTAAGAATTTTTATAGAACCTTTAGCTTTCACAAGCTAGTGAGTCATCATGTTTATTAAAAGATCATGCTAAATATAACCCTATATAAAACATATTATGTTTAGGTTCACTCGTTTAATAAATTGAAAGAATTATATAAGCCATACTAAATCTAATTAAAACTGTGTATTGTTTGTGTCATATCATAATTTTCCCTTTCTACTCAAGACAACGGTTTAAAAGCTAAATGATTAAGTTAACATCCATTTATTTTTCATTTGACGATAGATAGACTCATACAAATCTCATACTATATTCATGATCATATGATTTTGGTTGGTTGTTATTAAATGTATATTCTCTTTCATAAACTTGATTGGTCCAACATGAATAAAAAACTAATTTCACTCTAACATAGAGGAGGTGCGTTAGGGATGGAGTATGTTTAGACTTTTTGAATAATTATTTTCATAGTTTGATACTTTAATTGAAAGTTTCCATAACATATGAAGTGGCCTTTTCGCTTTTACTAGTTTTAGTTAGACAATCCCAACCTCTCACCTTCAACTTTTTTTGGGATACCACTATTGTGCTATGGTTAAATTAAATTGTTAAAAAAATGTAATATTAGATGCACATATTTTTAATAAAGATAATATTGATATAGCTATAATTTTAATATTGAATTTAAGCTTGTAAAGGACCTTTCGATTTTACTATCTAAAAATACTAAATGATAACCAGGGGTTTCTTTTTTCTTTTTTTTTTCTTTTTCAAATAAGTGACATTCGATGTAAGCTACATCATTACACAACATATTTTTCTAAATAAAGATCATTAAAAACTTATCGGATCATAATATCATATAAAAACTAGATCTCACATTAGGAAGTTTAGGAATTAGAAACATATCGGATGCCTATAGGTTAAAAGGTTCCAAGTATGTTGTGTACAATAACATGAGGTAATCAAAGCGTGTCCGGCGATATCGGAAATGTTAGTATTATTAAACTCGAATAATACTCAATAATGTGAGATTGTGTTATCTACTACAGCTAAATATGTTGGTGAGTTACCATATTAAAAAATTTGTATCACTTAAGATCATTGAAGATATGCATATAATAAATAAATGTTTAGAGATGTCATGTATTATGATATTAGGTTTTTTTATTTTAATTTTTCTGCATCTCTCATCTAATATAAACTAATAGTTTATAGTAACTATATTATTTAAACTTTTCTAATTAAAAAAATAGATAATGTAAAAAAAATAAAAACCATACTTTTTTAATTAAAAAAACACTTTTAAAAAAATTAATATACAAAAATTTTCTTAAACAAAACTTTTTTAATATACGAACTATTATAGGACCATTAAATTTAAAAGAGTAAATTACTATTTTGGCCCCTGGGGTTAGGGCCATTTAACCCTATCGGCCCAAAAAGGAATCTTTTGACATATCAACCCCTAACATTTTATTTCTTAACTATTTTGGCCCTTAACACTAATTGTGTTAACTTTTTTCAGTTATAAGTAAGGTTATTTTGGTCATTTTCACCTTAAGTATTGTTTATGCAAAATTTTAAATTTTTAGGATTGTTTATACACATATTCAAAACTACCAACACAACCACCACACACCACCACCGGATTCCACCTCTGTCACATATCAATCACCGTCCATATCTTCGCCAACCGTCAATGAGTGCCGCAATCATCTCGAGTCACCAGTGCCACCACTAGTACACCATTGATGCTCTTCACTAAAGTAAAACCGCACCACCACCACCACATGAACCACCACCACCACTGTTGCCTCCCTTTTTTGTTTCCTTCTTCCCTACCACCAAAACCTTAATCCGTCGTCGACCACCGAGTTCCACAACCACTACGCCAGTCATTGTTGTCTACCCCCGTCTCCACCCTAATCAAACCTTTCTAATTGCATCAATCAAACCTTTCTACTTGCATCATCATCAATTAATTAACCATTTTCTGCCCTAACCCCTGTCGCGAACCGCTAAATTAACCGACAGACCCACTTGATGATATGTTTGGTGCTTGATCTAGAGGGACGCTGATGATGATCGGTTTGTGGTGGCGGTGGTTGTCGTGGTGGGTTGTGATTGTCTGGAGGTGGTGGTAGTGGTTGTGTTAGGTGGTCGTGGTGGGTGGGGGATCTTGGGTGGATTGTGATCGTCTGGAGGTGGTGGTAGTGGTTGTGTTAGGTGGTCTTGGCGGATAAGGGATCTGGTGGGTTGTGATTGTCTAGAGGTGGTGGTAGTGGTTGTGTTAGGTGGTGGTGGTGGGTGACGGTTGTGTTAGGTGGTGGTGGTGGGTGGCGATTGTGGTTGTGTTAGGTGGTGGTTGTGGTTGTGTTAAGTGATGTCAGTATTTAAAATAATGTATAAATAACCCTAAAGCTTTAAATTTTACATAAATAGTTCTTAATGTGTAAAATGACCAAAATGTCCTTACACTTAACAGAAAAAAGTTAACAGAGTTAGTGTTAAGGGCCAAAACAGTTAAAAAATAAAACGTTAGGGGTTGATATATCAAAAGATTTTTGAAAAAATAGTAATTTACTCAATTTAAAAATTATATAAGAATGATTTTGAAAAAATTAAATGTTTAAAAAGCAAGTTTATAAAACAAATGTTTAAAATGGTATTATTATTGTTTTATTTGAAATAATTATTTATATGTAACTCAATCATATTTTATCTGAAAATATCGTTTTATAGCTTTTAATTTTTTATTACAGACTATTTAATATTTTGATTACTCAACCTGTGCAATAGATAGGGTATTGGGCTACTAAGAAAATAAGATATACACTGACAATACACCTCGGTAGTTCAAGAAGACGAAGTAAACGAATCAACATGGCTACATGGGTCCAAGGGTGTATGAATCATAAATTAAAGTGAAAAGCAGTAGACTTCAAAGTTAAAAAAACAAAAAGCCACGCGGGAGATGGAAACATGTGTTAATAGTGGTCGCATTAACTTTGGCAAGACTAGTTTATGGATCAAGACTTAATACGAAGCCTTAACTTACATTCAAAGAGACATTTTGCCCGATTTTGGTGGTTAAGTGATGTAAAATCAATAATTAAAGTTTAGATCATACAAGGCATAGGTTATAATATATTATATTAGAAAATTGACGAAATTTTATGCAAAATAAAAAGATGATGACTTAATCTGGTAGGTTTGAAAACGAGTTATAAACCAAAACCAAAGGCAATGATCCAGAGATATGATATATGTCTCGAGTATATATTTATAAGTCGGACGACAAGAGACCCTATGAAGGTTGTGATGGTCCAAAGGAGTAGGTTGAAGTTTAAACAATTTGATTGATGGCCAAAAAAAATAACAATGGGTCATGGACAACGGATGTTGTCATGGTTAATATCAGTGACAATAACAACTCAATCATTTTAAGGCCCAAAACAAACTAAATATTTTGTGCCTTTGCTAAATTTTTGGGTTCGTAGTTTAGATTTCTATTTGACATGATATATTCTTAAGAATGAGTTTATGTAAAATATATGACAATCAATTTATAAGCTAGGTGGTCTTTTCCGGCAAAATAAAGTTGGTTATCTTTTTTTTTTTAGAATAAAGGCTCACCAACTAATCTACAACTACTATCAAACTCCACCAAAATGCAATAGCTGAATAGTCTAGGAAAATTATCACCTCAACATCATTTATCTCTATATCCAACGTTCCATCCAAATAAAATTGGTTATCTAAATAAGAAAATGCGAGTAAAAAATTGAATGCTTATTAAACGACTATGAAGACGGAACATACTTGCATCTTGGATCTATTTTACAAAATTGTAATTGTAGACACAAGGTATATGTTTGAACTTTCACACTTATCTGTTATCATTAAAAAGGTATACGATCAAGCAACATAAACAACCCGATGCACATAAGGATGAGAGCATGCATTTGTACCTTTCATTGGAAGCTATATGTCAAAGATAATACATATAAACTTTTCCTATCATATCGGTGCTTTAACTGCTCACTTATTTGAACCCTATCATTTAAGCGTAATGCTATTAAAACATATTAGAGCATTCATATCTTATTTCCCATCCTCGTTTCTATCCTTAGAATATTCATAATTTAATAAAAGAGTAACTAAAAAAAACATGTGATAGTACTATATTAATTCTCATTAAAAAATTTTTGTTTATCTCTCATATTAAATGATTGTATTAAATACTAATAATATTATTTATTTTTTTATAGATTAAAACTAGTCTTTTAAAAATTAAAAAATAGATCTTTTTACTTATACATATAATTAATCATACTTATCGTAGAATATTGTTTTATAATTAATAAAATTTTATTTTGTTTACTTAACATGTGTATTACGCATGTATACTAAAGCTAGTTATATTATAAATCATTATTTTTTTCTCATCTTTTTAATTAAATAATACTTTTTATATATTTATCATTAATTATTCTTTCTCCTACACTTAAAACTACTTTTAAAAATATTAAAAAAATTATACGGATGGAGCAATGTATTCCCAGATATACAGATGAATAGTAAAATTTTCTTTTTCTCTCACTCACAACCGTTCCCTATAATTTAAAAAATATACTCACAATTAAATGAAAAATGAGATGTGAATATTTTACAAAAATAAAAGATCAATTGAGTTTTTAATACTTGATGAACAAAACAAATCGGCCTTCACTGCACTAATATGAAACAAACATGCATCATAAATCATAAACAAACGTACATTCGCTACACTAAAATGAAACAAACCTGCATCATAAATATTCGTACCATAAATTTATCATAGTTGTCAAACAATAGCTTTAATCAAACATCTAGCCTGTTGAAATAACACACGCCTATATCTAAAGAATAGACGGACCCAATTAAGACAACACGTATCCTCCGAATCAGGGTCGTACATTTGTCGTTTAAAAAAAACACACACACATGCCTATATGTAACCTTAAAATTACTACCATGTCGATCCAATGGATGAAGAATTGGAAGTCAGGAATTGCGTGTACGCTTGCCACTGCTTATATATATCACCATTATTGGTTGAATTTGCAGGTGAAATCTATCAAGTAAACGACAAGTTAACCACCTAACACTCTAAGAGTAAGACGAATAGGGCCCATAAATATGCGGGCCTAGGAAACCATCTTATTTTTTCCGTACGGAGTCGGCCCTAATTGATGGGTGAATAATATGTGTTAATAGGAATTATCACTAAATGCTCCTTCAATATTCTTTCTTGAGTCATTAGCTACTCTAAACATGTGTTTCTTGTCATGTCTAAGTATAAAACGATTTGACAAACGTAGAATGTTCAAGATATATATTTTGTTAGTAAGATGATATGCCGATGACTAAAAGGCAACAGTCACATGAAAAGCGTCAAATCATAAACTTACGGTTGTGTTTGACCTTCAGACATTAAAAATGTTATATAAATTATATATTACAAAATTTTAACGTTACAAAAATTGAGCAAGTGTTTCTGTATGACATTTTTTTTATAAAAAATACAACAAACATTACACGATAGTTTTTTTATGAAATGCAATCTATTTGGCTTGTATTTCATATATTTCAAGAAAAATTTCTCCCATTTTGGCATGGTGATGCTCCAATGCTTCCATTTTTTGTTAAGTATACCCTCTAAGTTTAGTAGTAACATCTCATACGAATTCGTATTTTGATGATTTGGCCTAACTAAGCCTTCTTTGCTGTCATAGGAATAGGCGATTTATTAGCGTTAATTCTGTATTTTAACTTACAGATAATATCATCCTTGTTTAGGTTCAAACAATTGTTAGCATCATAAGAAGTAGTGTAGTCACCTGATGTGAATTTCTTGATTCTCTTAGACTTTCGGCTTTGAAAGATGTCTCTTTGTTGCGTAGACATGTATATTAGTGGTTTTGGAATTCATAGACCACTTTGTATACATACATGATGTTGCTCAACACACGAGATGTTCAAACGAAGCCCAATGAATTTTTGTTGTATAGATGACAATAGATGTTGCTACAATATATTGTTAGGTGATTTTGGTTGCGAGGTTAGACACTTTCTATCTTTCTTGAGATTGGGTTGCGAAATTTGTTATATAGTTGTTTAAAGCAACTTGCGATTACAACATACAAAAACTCGTCATAAGGTGACATGAGGCGGACCCTGAGAAATGACATTCGATGACAAAGTCGGTTTTCTATAAATGGTCCTCTTTTGTATGTAATGTATGTGTCCTATATATGAGTTTAGAAGGATCGAGAAATCACTATAGAGAAATAGAGAGTTAAAAGGAAAGTGAAAGCAGAGAGTTTGTCCCCATAAAGAGGTGGTCCTTTCTTGTAAGTGTATGAGCTTAAGAACTTAGTGTCTCGCAATGCAAATGGTTAGACATGTATGTGTTTGAACTTAGGCCCGTCTTTACTATTTGAAAAATAAAAGCTCATACTTTACGCCTTCAAACTTATCGACCACAAAAATCCTTTAAGGATTAGTGTTCTTGTCAAGAATGATATTGGGTTCGCTTAAATGCATTTACTAGAAGCGATATAAGCTTCAAGATTTACAACCATCATTCATTAGTTTATAAATTTACATCTATATTCGGTGTGTTATACAATCCTTTTAGTTGCTCTTATAAATTATTTTAGGAACCAAACTTTAAGTAAAATCATCAGCAGGTTGATCTTTTTTGACTTCTCAATATATGAAAATCATATTAACATTGACTACTTTGATTAACTTACCATACATTTTAAATGACATCATTATAGATTTCTAGTCCTATAAAAGGTCCCTTTTACTGTTCTTAAAGTGAAACTACAATTTGTTAATAATTTAACTAGTTTTTCATTCTTGAAAATCATTGATTTGTTATAACTATATGATCATTTTTCAATATCATGTATTCTCAACCGTTATTAAATAAGTTTTTAAACTCAAATATAGTCCAGATGACAGAATTTCGTGATTCTAATGGCGCAATTTGTTTGTCCTTTATATTCTAATGAATGTGAGATAATATTAATGAGTATAAGACTATATTATGATTTTAAGTAAAATAACTACTTTCACAATGAAAATTCCTAATCCTAGATTCGTTTTAAAACTTGAATATATTAAGCCGACCCTACTCAAAGCCTTAAAATCAAAGATTAGAGTCGATGCAAGTTATGTTTACAACTACAGCAAATTTCCATACAATATTTAATGGGATGATCAAATTGTAAAAGTCAATAAGAAGCGACATCAAATTTATATTTTATTTAATACAATCATTAGTGGTCCTAGTTTATAACGCATTTGTTGTATGGCAGTTTTAATTAAAAATAAGGTGATAGTAGCTGCAACAGGAAATGGTGGTCTGGAAGCCTCATACTACACGTCTAGTTTGCCACGTTTGGACTACAATAATCAATGAGTCATGTTTAGGTTGTTAAAACAATCAATGTGTACGTCAAATTGCAATAAACTGAAAAGAAAAACATTTTAATTTTTTTAATGGTTAATTGTATTACTGAAAGACCACTATTTTCATTACTCAAGTACAAAACCTTTGGGCACCAGGCTGACACATCCTCGAAGAAAAGTTTGTGCATCAGTTTGTTCCTATCAGTCCCGAACCCGATACCACTATCAAGAGAAAACCCACCACATTTTTCGTAAGAAAACTCTATGACCCAATATAAAACCTTTTTTTTTCATAATTACGACTTGAACCCAAACTTTCTTTCTATCAAACGCTTTAACAAATTTATCTTCAAAGGCTTTAATTTATAGAATGAACAGTAATAGTTTTTTATGGTGGTCGTTCATCTAAAATGTTTACCTAAGAAAAGTTTGAGCATATGTCTTTTGAAAATCTTTCAGCGGTCGCTCACCTATATTGTTTACCTACGAAAAGTTTGAACATGTGTTAATTATCTTAACTAACATCTGTTAGCAAACAGTGTGGCTTATGTGAACTATAGAATCAATTATGTAAAAATATTGAACCGCATATGCATGTTACAGTATGTTAACTCGAAAAGTGTAGAGTGAGACGTAAAATGAACAATTTGTAAAAAAATTAAAGTAAATGAGATTTAAGTTGAAAGTGAAAATAAATGTTAATGTTAAATGTAAAAGATGAAAACTATAAGGTTAAAAGTATAGAAAAAACAAAGTAACTTACAATCTACAAAACAATAAGGTACAAACCATTAAGTATAACTAAGTTGATAATTAATGTTATATAAATTTGAAAATCACCAATTCATTTTTCTTTCGAGACCCAATATCCGAATTCATAATTCAAATTGTTTCGGTTTGAATTTATACTGTTGGCTTTATTTAATGAATTGTAACATTTGCAAATAATGCAAACTTTTCGAAGTTAGGGGCAGACATGAAAAAATAGAATTGGGAATTTGAGGAAAGAATAAAGTGTGATTAAGACAATGGAATATCTTTTATACGAATTTTTAAAAAGAAAAAAATGTAATCTTAATAATCCTATCATCATATGCCAAAAATAATATAATAAATGATAAAAATCCTAGTGATGATTAGAGAATAATAAAATTAGAAATAAACAGATGTCAAAAAGAATTTAATACTCTAAGATACAAGTGATGATTAGAGAATATTTAATTAAAAGGCGATTACTTTAATAGAGAGTTTCTAAACATAGTATTATTGCATGAAAACCTAGTAGTACTACAACTACATCTTTCCACATTTGGATTAAACAAAGATTAACTAATTATTTAATCAACAAAAAGCTTCTAATATATAATTAACTAAAACAAAAAAACAAACAACAGCCTCATATTCTTCTTCTCTCTTGCTATCTCTATTTAAACAAAGGCTTATTATCCATAATAATAATCAAGATTAATTAAGATGACGATGATGAACCATTAGTTCCGATAGCATTCCCACCACCACCACTGCTAACGCTGTCGTTGTTCTGCGGTTGCTGCTGCTGTTGCTGGTGGTTGTTTCTGTTGAAGAAATCAAGACCACCGCCGGAAGACCCATTTCCGGCGAGGTGGTTGTCGGAATCTTTCTTACCCCCAAACGTCATCTTGTTGTTATGCATCCACACCTTGAAAACCCCTTTATCAACTCCGATTTCGTTGCAGAATCCGATAATCAAGTCTTCATCTTTCTTCTGCATCTTCCACCCAACTCGTTCTGCTAACTCGTGCATTTTCTCCTTCTGATCTTGAGTGAATTTCGTTCGGAATCGTTTTTTTCCGGCGGAGTTTGACCCGATTACGCCGCCGGAGATCGGAATTGGGGAGAATTGGGCGTTTTCCGACGGTGGTGCCGGTAGGCCGGAGCTGAGAGCTAAGAGCATGTGTGGGGCTGATGGGTAGTAGGAGGAGGAGATCGGCGGTGGAGATGGGGAATCCGCCGGACTGACGCTGTTTTCTCTAACTCCGGCGAGGGGAATTGGTAGCGGTGGCGGTGGTGGAGGGTGGTGGCGGTGGTGGGGTTGGTATTCTATCACGTGTTGCACCGGTGGGTTGGCCGGAAACGGTCCGTCGGGGTCACGGCGGTGGAAGTTACGGTGGCAACCGCAGGCTGCACATTTTAACGACGTCGGGTCGGTCGGAGTTGACGACGGCGACGGCATAAACTCACCGCATCCGTCCACCGCATGTCCGCCCATGGCCGCCGCGTGGTTCTTTAAACACTCTCGGTAACTCACCACCACCGGCTGGTGGTGGTGGTGGTGGTGGTGGTGGCGGGGCTTCAGCCGCTTGAGGACGCCGTTGGTGAACGGCGGTGGGAGGTGTTGATTTGGTTGGATCCGGGCATCTGGGTCAAGATCTTTGACGGGGCTGGTGGCGGTGGTGGTGGCGGTGGCGGTGGTGATGGTGGTGGTGGTGGTGGTGGTGGTGGTGTTGGTGGTGGTGATGGTATGTCCATGAATAATAATTAAGGGGAAATGGTTAGTGGTCCATAGATGGAAGGAAGAAAGGGGTTAGAGAGATTGATGAAAATGTTTTAATAAGTTTGGTGTTATGTGGGACTGTAGATAAACCTCTTATGTGGTGGTGGTCGACTGGCTTTGTGTTAACCTTTGGTTATCTAATCAACTACTTCCTTGGTTAACCCGAATTTCACATATCGGTGACAACTTATAATAATATATGGATATACTTGAACCGACTCTATTTATCTCTTTCTAGATATGTTATGTTTTAAGATGATTTATTTATCACTTGTTATTGTATTAAAATATAATACTTTTGGTTTATGATTTATGAAGATATTGGATTGTTTTCCGCTAGGGAGTTTCAACGGTTTAGTTAGATCGGTTCCTTCGATTGTGAAACATTTTAGGCACATTTGTTTACGAACCGACCTAGTTGGAAACATGTCTAAAACAAACCGAATTCAACCAATTAAATTGATTGAATGTTATTCACGATATGAAACTCAATTGAAATACTTGTCATGTCAGAACATAGAAATCCCACGACATTATATAAATGATATTCAGTTAGAGAACATACCCACTATGAACATGAATAAAAATATTCAAAGAAGTTATATTGTATGTTGTTACTTGTTGGAGCTCATTTGGTTTCGTTTGAGAACTAAAGATGAATATAAGGATAGCATGAATTTAAAGTGTAAAATATAGTCTTTAAAATCTAGCCATTGGAATATGGTTGTTGTAATTATATAATTTAATTTACTTTTTCTTTTTATTTGTTTTTCGTAATTTTTGTGTTTTTATTATTACTTTTATTTGTGTTTTTCTGGTTATTATTAGTAATATATTTATCTTTTTTGTTATTAATATGGAAAAATTATTACTTTTACTCTTTATTAATTAATAATAAAATAAAAACAACTAATGACGCGAAAACAAAAAAGTTATATATTTGTGGGAGAATAGGTACGGTGGCCTTGATGGTAAAATGAGTTTTAAGAAAAATATATATATAACTGACGTGAATGAGATTATTAGGGGAATGAATATGATGTAGCATTGTGGATTTTTTAAATTATTTTTTATTTTTGTTAAAAGTTTATTGAGGTGGTAAACTTGGAGCTGTTTTTGTTAAAAGTAGAAATTTTGAATAAGTTAGGATTTTTTTTCACCTTATTTAGTTTGAAATAGCTAGCATTGGCAATGTAAAATTGTAAATTAACTATTTATAAATAAAAATGTTTAATCAGAAAGAGTCCTATACTGAATCACAATAAGTCCTTTCACTACGTTATAGTCCAATGTTCAATGTTTATATATGTTGGTTCTTAAAGTCGAAATATAGATAAATAAATAAATATATCAAAAGATATTAGACTAAATGTGCACTTTAGCATGGTTTAATACATATTAACAATAGTTATGTTTACAATGTATTATGACTCTTATTTGATATAATATAAGCTCTTTCATCCTAGAAATAACTATTATCACTCTTATATATATTTTAATTTTTGATATTGTTACATGTACTCTCACTCTTTTGTAATATATATTAAGTTCTTTCATCCAAGAAATTATAACTACTTACAGTAGGAATAATGTAAAGATTACCTAAGATGAATAGAAAATGATTGAACGAACGTTAAAGAAAGTGATCAATCATATATGAACTTAGAATCAACATGGTAACTTACCCATAAATATATATCATATATTTATTTAAATAAAACTAATATTTCAAATCAATTAGAATATATGAAGTTTAATTTAAGTTTTAATCCATATGAAAATAAAGTATGATATTAAAGAATCAACGTGTAATGTCATATTATTACCAATCTAATAACTATGGATTGATCATAACGATAATGTTTATAAAACATATATTTCAGTTGATTCATTCTCAAGTATAACACAAGGAATCTCTCTTTTTGTTTATAACATGTATCCTTTATTTGTATTATTTTATGTTGCAAATGAAATCACAAATATAACTATAAATATAATGCTTGGTTTACTCATTCTAGGAAAACAATAAATCTCCACCCGTAACCATAAGAGTGACACAAGGTTAATAGTGGATAGAACCAAAACAGATACAAAAACAATAAATCTCAACATAGCCCATATACTGTGTGCACTTCAATATGACTTATGTTAGCAACGAATCAAGATAAGAACAATACCACTAAAACTCAACTCAATCCGACGTTGTAAGAACTACAACAAGGTTTACGTTAGATAGCATTAAGACAAGAACAATAACAATAAATCTCAACTTAATCTATATCTCAAGTTAATCCAAAAGTAGATGAATACTTCAAAAATGACAAGGCCTCTTATATATTTTATGGTAAACACAATAACATGAAATTATACTACTAATGACATAACACAAAGACCAAAGTGATGAAAGTGTATGTTTTTTATTGTTTGTTTTATGGTTTATTATAATTACTACTATTATATTATTTTCTGAAATTATTATTATTATTATGATTATTATTATTATTATTATTATTATTATTATTATTATTATTATTATTATTATTATTATGATTATTATTATTATTATTATTATTATTATTATTATTATTATTATTATTATTATTATTATTATTATTATTATTATTATTATTATTATTATTATTATTATTATTATTATTATTATTATTATATACTACTACTACTACTACTACTACTACTACTACTAGTACTACTGTTATTACTATTATTATTATTTTTTCTGTTATTATGAATATTCTTTACTTTCTTGTAATCATGCAACGTAAAACACATGCTGATATTTTTATGCATTTATCGTGCTATTTTTTTGTTATACAGGACGCTTTTGTCAATTAACAAAATACTGATGTAAACATTTTTTATTTTGTTATATAAAAACTTTTCGTTACATCGTCCAGGTTTTAATAACCCAATTGAATTTTATCACAATTTTGATTAACCTTTAGCTAGTAATTTTAATATTTATTTTATCTTATATCAATACTCATAAGTATTTCCTAGTAAAATTTATTTTCACGAAATGTTCTAATTAACTAATTATTGTTTTTTCTAAGAACCATTAACATTAAACTTACGAGACTATCTATCCAGTTAACAATCTAGTACGTCGCAGTTTGGTTTGACAACTTACCTTTAATATGTTTTAACCTGACGAGTAAAAACATGATTTGTTTAATCTTTTTAAACAACACCCGCTAGACCGACCCTCTTCAATTCGTGTTCTACTCTTCTAGTTTAAGATAACAATAATAATTATTTCAAATGGTTTGACTTGCCAAATTATAGCGGTGGGGTTCGTTTCATATTTAGTATTTAGTATTTATTCAACGGGTTCAAATGTGATGAAAGTCGGGTCAACCCATAAAAATGCAAGGTGGGGGCCACATATGAGAAAACGTAACATATTCGTGTGTGTGGGCCCACTGTCCCGTAAAAAGCACAGGCATTTACTCATCCACCCTCCTACCTTCCATCTCTCAAAATCTCCTCCCTTTATATTTTAATCCTAAAGTGGGACCACCTTTATTTTATGTTAAAACCCCCTCATCTTTCTTCTGACTTATATTTCTACCCATGAACTGACATCCTTTTGCATTTTTGGCTCTGAAACTGTAGGTTAGCCCTGGGTTTCTTTATAAGCAACAATCAACGCATAACTTAACTTTCACTAGTTAAAATTTAAACATAGATTAATCTCGTAAGTGTGATTTTATAATTTACAAATAGAACGTTTTAATGACACCAGTATAATCCAAAAGTAACTTTAGACACAAATAATTAAAGGTAATTACGACTAATATTATAATATTCACTAGTTTTGTGTTTTACTGTGTGAGAGAAACATAACAAACTAAATGTGTCCAAAACAGAGCAACTAACTCTTGGGGGTAACTTTTTCAACAACAACATCATATCATGCTTAAGTTTCCTCCCATCTCTCAAGATTCTGATCTTGTTTATAAGCAACAATCAAGGCGTAACTTAACTTTCACTAGTTAAAATTTAAAACATAGATTAATGTCATAAGTGTGATTTTACAGTTTACAAATAGAACGTTTTAATGACACCAATATAATCCAAAAGTACATGGGAATTTTCATTTAGGACAATTGGTATTTTCACTTGGTGAATATATAATTTTGTACTAACTCTAGACACAAATAATTAAAGGTAATTATGACTAATATATATTATTCACTGGTTTTGTGTTTTACTGTGTGAGAGAAACATAACAAAATAAATGTGTCCAAAATAGAGCTACAACGAATACGGTATCAAATTTTGATGTTGTGTGTTTGTAATAGTGAAAGTTGCGAAAAATGAGAAAAAAAAACATGTGAGAACTTATCCCACACAGAAAGAGAGTGAAACCTTGAAGTGGTATATAAGTTGTAGCTTATATTAAGTTTGTTTCCTTACAGTGAGAATCAAGTAGGACCTTAACTCCCACTCACACACGCAAACATGGCGTGGGGATCATTACGTAAAAACTTGACACTAAATTTAAGGGTAGTGTTGCACTTTGCAATTTAGTTTGCGTAATGAAAAGTCGTTTGAGACTCATCTTTATGTTTTCGAAGGCGGATACCATTCAAAAGTGTTGTCTAGAAGCAATAAGACACAATATGAACATACGTAGGTGTATTGATCATTACGTAAAAACTTAACACTAAATTTAATGATAGTTATTGTCAATAACCAAACATACTACGATTGAATGATATTAAAGATTGTGAGGGTAATTTTTGAAAACCAAGGACAAAAGCTATAAAATGTCCTTCCCTCAAGGACGTGTAATTTTTTTAAGGCATCAAGGACATGTAATTAACTCTAAATTTAACAAGGTGCTACCAATTTCTGTTTACTCTATTACAACCCTTAAATTAAACTATATCGTTGTCACAAGTTTATTGATACAAGTTCAATTACAAACTAAGTCGTATAAAATATAACACGTCTCTCTAGATAAAAACTTATGATATTGATACAACTTTATTTATGATGAATTTATATAAAACATAGATAAAAAATACACTTCTAGATCATATATTCAAAGTTTTATAAATACTTATATATTTAAAGCTATAAAAGAAATATATAAATATATATTAAATATAAAATAGTAAAAAATTAGGAAATAATAAGAAAATATGCGATGGTTCCGCACATGACGACGCCACCCTAGTCGTGGCGCCACACAATGGTGAAGAGTGTGGTTGATTTTTGCCACACGACGTCAAACACAAAGAAGGAGATGTGAGTAGCGTGAAATGAGCACGAGGGATTCATATAATATGACAGTTGCTAGGATGCCTTAACACCGCCATTCAAATACTATGGGTAGAGGTAGGCAGATAGGGGGTTTTTTTTTGGCAAACCAATTCGGTTCTGGAACCAGTTTTCTGAAGTAAATCCCCGACCCTATCCAAACCAATTTAGACCGGTTCGGGCCCAAACCGGTTTGGTTTTTTTTGTTTAATTTAAAATTTAAAGAATTAAAACATTAAAAATTAACTAAAAATGCAAATTTTTATTAAATACTTAAAGTTAAACGTGGAAATGAAATACATAAAATAAAAACATGTCAACATTACATACAACTAATGATTTTGATGTTTTTATTCTTCACCCCCGAACCGAGCTTTTGCGAAGGTATTCATCGTATGCCGCTTCATCATCAGTAATTCTAGGTGTTAATACACAATCTACCTTGTATGCATATACCTCGTCCTCGTATAACTCGGTTTGATAAATCGGTTCTTCCCAAACTGGTTAACCGCTTTGTAACCCGGTTTCATCTTTAACCGGTTTGATTGTGTGGTGGCCAAACTGGTTGGGGAACGACGGTTCAGGCCGGTTTGGAACCGGAACAATCCAAACCGGTTTTGACCGCACATGTTGACTGATTTAGAAACCGGTTTGAATTCCCAAACCTGTTTGTTTACCCAAACCTAACTATGTGTAGTGGACAAAAACACTACATATGTTACCACATGTTACTTATCTAATTTCATATTTCATTATGTGTAAATAGTAACACAGATACATTCAATTTAATAAATTAATAATTATGCAATGTCAGTCTTGTGGACTATTTAAATACAACAAATAACTATAAATCCTTTAATCAATGCATATGTTTAGTCAAACCAAAATAAATAACTTTTGCTTAAATTAGACTAGCCAATTAAACAGAACTATACACGCAAGGTGCACTTTAACAAACATAGATTCCTCAGGGTGTGTAACAAAAATATCAACAATTATTAAGTATGGAGAAAATGTTAGTAAAGTTCAGAAACCCATGTTGTACACAATGAGAAGAAAGATGGCGTAATTACAATTACACCCTCCCGGCCGGATAACACTTTCTCCGGCGACCTTCTCCGGCAACCGCTTATTTTCCGGCGGAGCTTACGGTTCGTGTTTTGGAGTTTAGTGCATGTTTAGGAAATTAATGAGCATGCTAAACAAGGTTGTTATATTAATGACACGTGTGATTGAAGGTCTTATTGTATTGACACGTAGCTTTGCACTCGTACACATGGTTTTGCTTCTTATCACATTATTTGTTACACCTAATTTTGTCATCAACATGGTGTTTCAGAAACCTATGTAGTATGTACGTATATAGTTGCGATTTGAAAAAAAGATATTATTATTTTGGTCAATTATATTCAACATAGTAATATATACGCCAATATTCTAGTTCTAGTTTATAAAGTGTAGACAAACTAGCGTTATACCTTGATTTTCCTCTAATTGTAACAACTTAGTGTATTTTAGTTGTTATGTTATATCTAGAATTGAAGTTGTTGGATAATTGAACAGTAACTTTGGTTAGGGTGTTCACAAAAAGTTTTATTCAACACGTACAAAGCAAGTCTAGCTTGTTTGATATTACAAACATTAGGTTTGACGGTATGACAATTTAACGATCTATAAATGTTGGAATTTAAACAAATGTGTAAACTGAAATATTTGAATAATCTTTAGTATTTGTTTTAGTATTTTTTTAAATATGTAATTATGTATATGCTTATATTTGTAATTATAATTATAGTTATAAAGAAATTAATACAAACAAAAGCTATTGAAATAATGTGTAAAGTTCAAGCAATCAAACCATTAAATCGTTAAGACTGGTTGGTCAAGTTAACCTGCCTATCGTTATAGTTTTCGTTTATTAAAAATATAATTAGTGATTGGGTCCTATTTTTTTAAATGAATCTGAATGTATCGGTGAAGGGGGAGGAGCTTTTTTAATTTTTTTTTTTGTTATTTCAATCTATTAATAGTTATTTTACACTTCAAATTACTTTCGTATTATGTTATTCACGTACGTATGACGCAGGTGATTTAGATAAGAGGGATAAAGTTAAAATATACACCTATAAATAATTAATATAACACCTAATATGCATATAAATAAAGTAAGAAACTTTCCAGCTAATAATTGTTTGTTATATCAAATAAAATAAGGGTCCTAATAATTAGACACCCAACATTTTAAATCGACACCCGCCTATACGCCGCGTATGGGTCCATACGCGGCGTATAGGTCCCTCTAATTATTGCCAATTAATGCCAAGAATTCCACGTCACATCAGTGACCCTATACGCCGCGTATGGACCCATACGCGGCGTATAACCTTTTCAGAGACAAAGCTGTGAAGTCAAATCAGTCAGGACTATACGCCGCGTATGGCCCTATACGCGGCGTATAGCCCTCTGTCGTATAGGGTGGTACGCAACACCACCGACACCTATACGCGGCGTATGGACCTGTACGCAGCGTATAGATGTCGGTGTTGTTGCGTACCACCCTATACGACAGAGAGCTATACGCCGCGTATGGGTCCATACGCAGCGTATAGCTTCGTCTGAAGCTTTGATTTGACTGATTTGACTAAAGGCTATACGTGGCGTATGGACCCATACGCGGCGTATATGCTTTATTTCGGATTGTGGTGACGCGACTGAAGATTCTTTCGATTATATATAAACGCAACGAATGCGTTCATATTTCATTCATATCGTTCATTTTTCGTTCATTTTTCGTTCATATTTCGTTGTAGAAGATGGAAACTGTTGATATTAACTGAAGAAATTAGCGTTGTGTGGTTCAACATTTTCTTCTGTCGGATAATTACTCGGTAAACATTTGATTCTTATTTCGTTAAGTATTTGCATACATATATACATATATTTGAATTGCATACTTAAAGAATCGTTTCAACTAACTCGGGTTCCATCGATGCTAGTCGGTTACGGTAAACTTAAATAAATTTTAAGCTTTTTTATCATAGCCGACTAGTATCGTGGAACCCGAGTTAGTTGAAATGATTATTAAGTAATCAAGACATTTATGTGTACGTAAGTATGTATATAAAAGAAATAAGAGTTATAGTTTTAGAGAAAAATTATTATTTTGAAGAAATAGTTGAACCACAAAACTCTATTTTCTTAAAAAAATCTCATTTGTCTTATAGGGCTGCCAGGGAACGTTTAGCACGGTTGAATTTGAAGTGATCCAAGATTATTCTTTCGTTATGTCGTTTTGGGATAGTAACTATTTGTTTGGTGAATATTCAAGCGTTTCGTACGTGTCAGAAAGTAATCAAGATGATTCGTACGTTCAATCTGGTTACGAATTGCCAGATTTAAACCAACCTTATGTTCCCGATGATGAGATTGAGTTTTGCCGAGAATCAAGTTATGACCCGCAACAAAGTAATATAAACTATCTCTCGAGTGCTGAAAATCAAAACACGAAAATATCGTTTGAAACATGTCAAGAATTTTTATCACTCGATGAGCTAGTTTCTTGGGTTGTTAATAGGGGACGTGATAATGGTTATGTTATTATTACACGAAGATCGAAGAAAAAGGAAGGCCAGGTCGTAAAGGTGTGGCTTATTTGTGATCGTGGTGGTGAACACAAAAGTAAAGCAACAATTAGACGATCTGGTAGCAAAAAAATCGGATGTCCTTTTAAATTAGTGGGGATATACGACAACAAACGTCGTTCGTGGAAATTAGAGGTGAGAAATGACAAACATAACCATGATCCCGCCCAACATATGGAGGGGCATCCATTTGTAAGAAGGTTTTCTCAAAATGAATTCAATTTGGTGGAACAACTTACCGATCAGAACATGGAGCCTCGTAACATCTTATCAGCTTTGAAAAAGCAAAATCCAAATAACGCATCCATAACCAGAGACGTATACAACGCTCAATATAAGATAAGAAGTGAAAAGAAAGTCGGTGAAACACCAATGCAAGTTTTAGAAAACCTTTTATCTTCTAAAAGGTATGTTTATTACACCCGAGAAGATCCCGATACAAATACCGTAGAAGATATATTTTTTTGTCATCCAAAATCATACGACACTTGGCGTGCATTTCCGCACGTGCTGATGATAGACGCGACGTATAAAACAAACATGTACAAACTTCCGTTTGTTCAGATTGTTGGTGTGACCTCGACACACAAGACATTTGTGTTGCTCATGCATTTATTAGTAAAGAACGAGAAGATAATTTTGAGTGGGTGCTTAATAGATTGAAAGATACGTTAAATAGGTGTATGGAGCCGCGAGTCATAATAACAGACAGAGATCTTGCTTTAATGAACGCATGTGGTAAAGTATTTCCAAATGCTTCAAAGTGTTTATGCAGGTGGCATATTAACGAGAATATCGCGAAACATTGTAAAGCAAGTTTTCCGAAAGATGACTGGCGAAAGTTTAAATATACATGGGCACGTTTGTGTGAGTCTCCCACGACGGAGATTTACGAGTATAACTATAACCTTCTTTACGAACAACTAGTTGAAGCGAACCGAGAAAGTAAGTTTTTCATTACATACATACATACATACAATACTATTAAATATAACAGTTAAATTGATTTTTTTTAATATATTTTCAGGAGTATTGTCATATATAAACAAAAACTGGTTAGAGAATTACAAGAAAATGTTTGTATCAGCCTGGACTAACTCAAACCGCAATTTTGGTCAACACACAACAAACAGAGTCGAGAGTCAACATGCAAATTTAAAGAGATATCTTAAATCAACAAATAGCTCACTGGATAGACTCGTGGAGTTTGTTGATCAATTGGTGAACGCACAAGAGGTAAATTTAAAAGAAAGTTTTGAGACAAGCAAAATTAAAACTATGACTCATCATAATCTCCCGTTGTTTGATTACCTACGAGGCAAAGTGTCACACAAAGCTCTTGATTTATTAGTTGCCGAAAACACTAAATTGCATGTGATGCGCTCAGCAAATGCAACGTGTGGTTGTCAGCTTTTCACTAGTTGTGGGTTGCCTTGTGCTTGTCGGCTGGAAAAATATGAACATTCTGGTAATAGTCGTTCCATATTTATCATTTTTTTGTTACAGTAATGATTTTATATAGATTTATAATTTATAATGCAGGCACTAAAATCCCATTAGATGCAATTGACGTGTTTTGGACGAAGCTTGATACAATTAAACCATCATTAATGGAGAATGAAAAGTCGATTTTGAAAAAGAAATGGAATGGGTGAAACAACAAGTAATGTCACAACCCGCTCCTGTAAAATTTAGTTTGATGGAAAAAATAAAAAAAATTGTGTATCCATGGAAGAACAACAAAAAACCGCCTGTTATTCAAACAGATATTCGTGGTCGTCCAACGTTAAAGGTTCAACAGCAAAAGCTAGACACTCAACATAGTACGTGTGACATACCAAGACATAGCTCATATACCGGAAGAACAACTTCAGCAGTAAAGGGAAAGAAGCCTGTCATACAACGTAGTCGTTCCACATCGTCTAAGGTGTCACAAAGTACCAATGACTTTTCATCGATTGTCGGAGATCAGCAATTACACAATATAAACAGGTTAAAAATTGGATTCCTTCAATCTTTCATCAGTATATTTCACGTATACAAGATGTTCGACCCGATGGTAATTGTGGTTTTCGATCTATAGCTTTGGGGTTGGGGTTTAATGAAAATAAATGGATGTATGTGCGTCAACAACTTTTAGAGGAGTTAGACACACATGAATTTAGTTACAGAGAAGTTTTCGATACTTTGTACGCCGGACAGTATAATGAATTGCGTCACACAATAGATTGGCAACGTGTGGAACCTGCGCCAGAAGAACATTGGATGATAATGCCGTATACAGGAATCGTAATTGCTCAAAGGTTTGGTGTTATTTTTCATCTATTAAGCAATAACGGTTGTCAGACATTTTTCCCCTTATGGGCTGATCCGAACAGTATGATGCCTCATCATGTCGTTTCGATTGTTCATGTCAACAATAATCATTTCGTCCACGTTAAATTAGAAGGAGATTATCCGATGCCTACGTTAAGTAATCTTTGGCTTCTTAACCGAAACGTACGTGCTGCAGAATGGGAGATTATGTATAGGAGTCGTATCTCGGCATACAATACAATAATAGAAGCTAACCGAGGTCCACCAGCTTATATAAATTTATTTTAAAAAAAAAAAAATACCTATACGCCGCGTATGGACCCATACGCGGCGTATAGGTCCAACCGGCCCCATTAAAGGGACATCTTCTCAGAACCGCTCACCCCACCAAACATTTTCAAACTCAAAAACTCTCTCGTATAGATCGATACTACACGTATTGTTCGGTGATTTCTCTACATTCACTACTTCAGGTATGTATTCTTGTTCTTATACCTTTGTTATGTCAATCATACGCTTATTTATACGTTAAACGGATGTTAAATACCTGCTGAAATGGATCTGAAAAACTGCCGTTGAGGAACTATACGCGGCGTATAGCCCTATACGCGGCGTATAGTTCATAGGTTGAAGACGACCTATGCCATACGACACCCACCAAGCCACACGTATAGCCCTATACGTGGGTACCTATACGCGGCGTATAGGGCTATACGCGGCGTATAGGAGGCTATACGACACCCACCTTGCTATACGCAGCATCCCTATACGCGGCGTATAGGGCTATACGCGGCGTATAGGGAACCCTAAATGCATTTTTAAAATTTTTCGTTTTTCTTTTGCAGATATGTCTTCCGATTCCGACGTCGAGGTTGAGGTTGATTTTATTGCCACTCATCCATGGCTACAGTTTGAGCACGGTAGTATTGAGCACGCAAAGTGCTCAAAATTCATTCGTATGAAGATCGGTCATCAAAAGGCTGTGGATTGGGAGGTGATGACCGAGCTTGGGGAGCGCGATAGGCTCGCTGGGATTATTGGAGATGGTACGCCATGGAGTCGATTATTTGAGTTGGCGTTCTTACCTTCGTACCGAGAGCTTGCGGTGGAGTTTTTATCCACCTTTATTTATGTTCGTCCTGATGAGATGGTGGAGGACGATGAGCGATCTGAGATTTCGTTCCGACTATGTGGACGATTTCATCAGATGTCGATTGAGGAGTTTGCTGTTGTCTCGGGACTTTATCATGAGCCGGAGACCGTTACCCCTCTATTTACAGAGGGGATTACTGAGATGGAGGAGAACCGATTGAGAGATTGGTGGCCTCAAATTGCCGACGGTCCGTTTCAGAGGACTAAGGGCAGGGTCACTGGTATTAGAGATCCTCTTATCCGTTATTTGCATCGGATGATCGCCACATCCATCACGGCACGTGGCAAGAGTCGGGAGTGGTGTACCATTCCCGACTTATTTTACCTTTATTGTTTGATTACGGGGACGAGGTGCAACCTGGCGAGATGTTTAGCTGAGTATTATGCTTCATATTATCATCGCCAGGAGTGAGGAGTCGTGTATGGCGGCGCGTACATTACGATGATTGCGCGTTGTCTTGGTTATTTGCCTGCCCATACTGCTGACGTATCCCCTCCGATCGAGCCGGAGAGATTAGATCGTCGTACATTATACGGCATGCGTATTATACGCCAGTTTCCGGGTGGCATACGGTTCTCTCTTCGACCCGGTGAGATCTGGCATCCTGCACCTGTTCAGCAGGTCGGCGATGACCATCCACAGCAGCAGCAGCAGCAGCAGCATATTCCGCATGCCCAGCCGCCGCACGACCAGCCGCCTCCTCAGCCACAGTTCCCTAGACATATTTATCGAGATGTGAGGGTGCCTGCACGTATTGAGACATTTATGCAGGAGATTACCACGAGATTACGTGATCAGGGTCGTCGCCTCGATCGAGTTGAGGATCTTATGGATTGGCACGTTCAGCTTGAGATTGCACGAGCCCGTGCTGCTGGTATTGATCCTCCAGACTTGCCACCGCGTCGACATTACCCAGATTCACCGTAGTTTTATCTTGTATTGTACTTTTATTTTGTTATGTATTTAAAAATTTCGTTATTTAATGTACTTCGTTATTTAATGTTTGTTATGTTTTATATGTTTTATTTGTTAACGAATATTAAAAATTATCGATTAATATGTTAGAAAATATAACTTATACACAAATAGTCAACCAAATTTAACATACAAATTAAAGACCACAAAAATAACCCATACGCAATATACTCATTCACAAATACATAGAAATATTGCAAAAAAAATGGTTTGACCCAATACGCCGCGTATGGACCCATACGCGGCGTATAGCCTCCTGTGACACGCGTCTTGTCGGTGTCTTATCAGAATATACCCTATACGCCGCGTATGGGTCCATACGCGGCGTATAGGGAATATTTCGCAACCCTATACGCCGCGTATGGACCCATACGAGGCGTATAGGATCAAAGGGGTGTTGATTTAAATATTTGGGGTGTCCAAATAAAATCACCCTAAAATAAAAGGGATAAAGACCTTAGAATGATTAAATGTGTTTTGACCATATTATGGGCCGTATGCAATATTGGTATCTAATTTGGGTAAAGCAAACGTCATGGTTTTAAAACAGTAATAAACAAACATAATGTTAAATAATAAAATTGTATACATGTACAACTATATTAGGGCCTCGTCTAATGCGCTCGGTGTATTTTACACATTAGGTTTGGTTCACTACATACCCTCTTATTAAAGGGATCTTTTTTATTGTCTACATACATGCTAATATAGGACATGACCTTTAGTGGTTAGTGTTAAAAAGACATATTCAAGAATTTAATTTTTCACTAGATTGTTATGCAAATTTAGTGGTTAGTGGTTATGTGATCTATATAATTAATAACATATGAAGTTGGTTGTCTTTGTTAAAATTGGCTGAGCGGTCATAAATAAGACCATGGTGAGTTGTGAGTTGTGCTACGTAGTCGTGACATAAGCAAAAAATTTCACTTGCTTATTAAAGTGGGGTATATCATGTGAGATGTAGTTGAGTTTATTTTTAGAAAATTATTATTAATTAATTTTAAACAATTACTTGTTAAAAATAATACATAAATAACAAAGCATGATATAATAAAAATAACTAAAAATCAAGCCCGTGTGATGTGCACATTTGCGAAATTGTTAAGTGCATTGTGGTGATAATATTAACGTGGATATGCACATATAAAAATGTATGAAATTGCACTAATTAGATTCTGATATCAAAACATAGATAGAAAAAACTTAGAGTTAACTGTTGTTAACCTCCTTGTGGCTTGTTTATATTTGATATTTTCATCTAAAAATATTTTTTATCTTATATTTGGCTTCTTGAGGTTTGAAAAAGTTATCATTTTCATTCAAAAACATGAATTTCATAAAAATCCTTTTATAAGCAACATGTAAACATAAATTATGATATATTTTTTTATGGAAATTTACGTAAGTACCATTTTAACGATGAATTTTTAACATTTTAAAATAAGGAAGCTAACATTTTTGGATGAAAATGTCAACTTTTTTCAAAACTTGAGTAGCCAAATGCAAAAAAAAACATGTTTGTATGAAAATGATAAATGTGATCAAATCACAGTGAGAAAAATAACAATTCATTCAAAAAAACTTATATAAGAATTCTATGGTTGTTTAAAAAAAAAAAAAAACTATGAACTGAACTATTTTTTATTCAAATATTCGGATCAGATCTAATTCGAATCCGAATTCCTTATTCAGATTTCAGATCCGTTTTTGGAATTATTTTTGTATTCGATTTATTCAAATATGTGTTTTACCCAAACAAGACATTCAATTAAATAATATGTAAATACACTTTTATTTATCAGATGTTTTGTGTGTACCCTTTTTTATCCGGTCCAAAGTTAAAAGTTCAATATACTTTTCCTAGTTAATCACTTGTTAGAGTAAATAAAAATAATATTCGGTAGTTGATTCTTCGGTTCAATCATCTTCAAACCTTTCTAAATCTAATCGAATTAGTGAGAAAGTAGAGAGGTGAGAGTTAGGTGTTGTTTGTTTTTTCTGCAGGAAAACGTCTGCAGTCTGCGAACCACATCTGCAAACATCTGCAGCAGAAGAGGTGGACCAAACGTCTGCAGTCTGCAAGAAAAAGACTGTTTGTATTTAACATCTGCAGAATGGTAAAAAAATATTCTGTAATTAGATTAAACCTATTTTTTAAACCTATTAAATTAAACCTATTTTTTTAACACTTGTTTTCTTGGACTTGTACCACACACACACATCCGTACGTACATACAACATATATACACATCTGTCACACCCCAACCTTGACGGCGGAAACGTCGAGATGTGAGGGTTAAGATTGTTCACAGCCACATAACGCTATATTGAATTGCAAATATTATTTTTATAAGTCTTAAAATGAAATACAATCATAAGTCTCAAACATGAAATAAGTTCAAACAAAACATAACAAAATGTAATCTTTTTATTTCTTTAACTAGGTCCAAGTCCTAGATTATTGCAAGCTTCAAAAGATCACTTTAAACTTGAGGATGACCTGAAACATGATAAAAATAAAAGGTCAACTAAAAATAGTTGGTGAGTTTCCAAGGTTTTCATACATAATATGATAAAGTTACAAGTAGCAATTCATGTCATAGGTCATAAGTTAGTAAGATTATAGAACACATATCGTTACAACCAAACCTCGACTTGATTACAAGTATATAAGATTGGCTAAGTGTATTTGGTTCCCATGATGAACAAGCATACGTCATCAGGAGCCGACAATACCTCTGCTTTAGCACCAAATAGGCTTGTCAGGCCCAAAGATCTAAGACGTCGCCAGGCTAGCAATAGTTAATGATTGCAAACAAAAATATGTATCTCATATAAACACTTACAACACACAAATAACCATGACAAAAATATGAATTGCAAGTGCTTACAAGTTTAAACGTTTACAAGTGTATGAGAATAAGTATCATGTTTCACCCCAAATTAGTGTGAAAATATAAAAAGGGGGCAAGGAGAACTCACATGTCAAATAAGTATATAATGGAGATTAACAAGATTAATATACGTCGTTCCAAGATAAATCGTCACAAGACACCTAAATATATATATTACAAGATTTAGGTTAATAATAAGGTTAACGATTTAACGAGAACTAAGGTTGCAAGGGGAATTTGGGGTTTTGATAAAAACACTTTATTTTAATTTTAAAGAAAAGAGTGATACTAATTAAATAGTTTGTCATAAAGAAATAAGTTTACAATAATCAACAAAGTTTAAATATATAAAGTGTAAATATCTTTTTATATTCATTTGTAAAAATTATAGTTTTAAACAATAACATTTGAACTAATAAAAATTGTAGTGATATACATCATCATTTATAGTCTATTTTATAAAAATATCCTAATTATAACCTTTGTTTCATAGAAATTATCAAATTATTTAAAAAATATATTTACAACAATTTATTAAGTGATTTTAAAAATAAAATAGTTTACAAAACATTTTTTATAATTTTTAGAAATTTTTCTATATTTTTTTATAAGCCAAAAAGCATTAAAAAATATGTGAGGTTGCCCGGTTCGAACCCGGGACCTCTTGGTTATGATGGGTGCATGTGACCAGTAGGCCAAGGGTCGCAGCCATGCTAAGTGGCGGTTTTTAAATTTTAAAAATACAGTTTCAGAGGTATCCCCAAACCTTATGAACCCTAGAACGATTTGCACCAAATTGAACATAAATTCGAACATGATTCATGTAATAACCATAGGGCTTTTGATCCCCAAAGAGAACCGAGTGTATTCGTGCAATTAATTACCTGGTTTGAAGTTTAAATTGATGAAAACGAGATGAAGAACAATCGCGACTATGGTAGATCCGGTTCGAGAAGATAATGATGATTAAACTCGAATTCGTCGTGACAGAAGTTTCCAATGATGTTGTTAAGTAAAAGCCCTCACGCAATTTCGGTTATAATCGAACGGAAGTTGAAGTTCACTATGTAGCAGGTCGCGACGAGAATGATGATTCAAATGTCAAAGAATTGAGTTTATCAGGTGAAATTGAGTGTAGCAATCGAATCTAGATAGGTAGACGTTCGTTTAGGCTGAATTAATTTGATTATTATTGGTGTTTAAGGCTCGGATGATTATGGAGTTTAAGGCGTCGGTTACACGCTCGATTAAGCTTAGTAACCGACGTTTAAATGCGATTAATTGATGCCTTCAAGTTCGAATTATGTTCTAGAAGGGTTCGGGGTGGTTTTTGGATCAAGAAACGACTGAATACGACGGTTTTGGCCGTCGCCGGACTTGGCCGAGGCGCTCACCGGTGCTTCGCCGGATTTGCGGGGGGGGGGGGGGGGGGGGGTGGTCGATTGGGGTGTTCAACGAATTTACAACTTTGGTCCCTGTGGTTTATTAATTAACATTTTATGTATAAAATTTATAACTAAGGTTCCTAAATTAGCAATTAAGCCCCTGAACTTTAACTAAACTTTAAGTTTCAACTACTTTATTGATCATTTAACTTTCCTAAGTTATTTTTATTACCATTATTATTGTTATTACTATTATTATTATTATTACTATTATTTTGATTATTATTGTTAGTATTATTATCATTATTATAACTTATTATAACCACATACTAAATTAAATTGTTTACACCATTAGTTTTTAAATTAAAGAAAAAAAAATAAAAAGTAAACAAGTATGAATAACCCACAAGTTACACAAATGTCAGCAATGGTCCTTACAAGAATTTAACAAGATTAACTTTCAATTTAACGAAAATATGAGATGTTACAACATCCATGCGTACAAGCAACCGGCGGGCGAGGTGTGGGGAGGGAGGTCGGCGGGCACAAGTAGGGGGAGGGGGGAGGCGGGCGTAGGTAGGGGAGGTGGAGGTGGCCGGCGGGCGAGGTGGGAGGGGGGGCCGGAGCAGGTGGGGGGAGGGGGAGGCGAGGGCAGGTGGAGGGAAGGGGGGCATCGATGGTCCGGCCGGTGGGGGGAGGTGGGGCGGCGATGTCCGGCCGGTGGGGGTGGTGGGGCGGCGATGGTCCGGCCGGTGGGGGGAGGTGGGGAGGTGGGGGGAGGTGAGAAGAGGTTAGAAGATCTCAGAAGACATAGGTCCACATCTTCTCCATGCAGACCTCCTGCAGACGTTTTTTAATGAAACGTCTTCCAAAAAACAAACACTCTGCGCACTCAAAACCTCTTCCCGCGTCTGCGTGCGCGCAGATGAAGAGGTGGGGAAGAGGTTTTGGTAAAAAACAAACACCACCTTAGAGTCTTGAAGAGCTGCAATCATGCTAGAAAAAAAATTAGGAAAAAATAAACACAAACCAAATATAGAAAATATATTATTCGGTTTTATTCAGATTATTCAAATTAATTTAGATAATTCATGTTTATAGAATTCGATCTGAGTTGAATTTGGTTGGATTCGGATTGGATAGAAATACATCCAATTCAAATGGGATTTCGGATATGGTTGTAAAATTTAATATCATATAGACACTTTGGTTGGTTTCGAGCCCTTTTTTGTGTTGGTTTGGTTTGGTTACTGATGTGATTTAATTTGGTCGTAATATGATCTAGTCCGGTGTTTTTGTTTTCATAACAGTCAAAACCGAAACCAAAAAAAAAAAGTTCTATGAAAAACTTCAAGCTAAACAGTCGTTTGTTCACTTTCAGTTTTTCAGATTTAGTGGCGACAAATATTCTGGTTATGGTTTAATTATTGTGGTTTCATATACCCCTCTACTAGTCATGAAAATGAAAGAAAGAAACTATTGTCAGTTCTTTAATCTTCGTATAATAAAAGCAATCCAATTTGGGCTTTCAACATTTTCAGTCAAAAGCTGTCGAGCATTTGTCTAGTTCCCTAATGGGCTTTCATGTTGCCTTTGTGGGCTGCCCTATTTATTCAGCCCATAACTTAATTAACTGATCCAACAATATTACCCACTTGAATTTAGCTATTAGCCCAACATGAATTAGTTTGGGACTTCCACTTTAATTACTTCTTCTTTTGAATTTAACTTCAGTTTTGCAGTGATTATTATCTTTTATGAACTTATGTATCACTTGCTAGTGGATCATCGGCTTTATATTGTGAAAACGTAATTGCAATGTTCCTTTGAGAAGAAATTCATTGTTTTAGCTCTTTTTTTCTTCTTAACCTAGAAAATATAACATGAAAGTAATGAGGGCAGCGAAAATAGTGGGAAAATTGAATTATTTTTCTTTAATGTTTGCGATAGACAATTAGACATACCGGTATTTGCGTGGTTGGTATACAAGATGCTAAAGTAGCAAATGACTGTTGGATAGTGATGCTTAAGCTATTGCCATGGGCAAAAATAGTTAGACGATAATGCCCATTTAAAAAACCATATGGCAAGTAAAAACTTAATGTCAAAACGTTGATAATAATAGTCGTGTCACAACGGAAAAAACAAATTAGTTATAAATATTAACGATCAAATAAGCACATACAAGTTTGGGTAAAAATCATGAATTGAAAGTGTGGAGGGGGAAAAAGAAAAAGAAGTGTAAAAAATCAAAATCTTGAATCAACGTTGACGACTTTGAGGTTTGTGGGTAAAACTTGTACATTTTGACGTACAATTTCGTTTTGAATGAAATTTACACCAAAACTTGAATAAATGTCATAATGTAAAAGTTTAAAAGTTATTTATGAATATTAAGCATCTTGTTTTAAAGATTTAAAGACTTGTACTATAAAACAAAATAATCACTTGAAATTTACATTTGAAAATATATCAATAATACTTGTTTATAACATGTTTTATAAAACAAACTTATGTGGTCCTTTAGACATTGAAATCAACGATAGCGTTTATTGTCCTCTCAATTATTACTATTACTATATATATTTTGAGAAGTTGTTAACACTAACTATAGCGCCTCTTTGTTTTCTACTCTTATTTTTAATTTAAATATATTGATATTATGACTATATAATATTTTTTCTAACTTTTAAAATAATACTTTTATAAATCTTTCAATACACCGTTGTGGCTACTTATCCTAATCTTTGTTCCGGTGTAAGTTTTGTTCTAAACCAACTCAAGTTATATATAATAAGTTTTATATAAATTATCCTATTGTGAAAAAAGCAAACCCATGAACAGTACCCGGGGTATTATGGGAATTTTGCTTGATGTGCTGGTCTGTTGCTTGATGCATTCTTGTCTCCCCTTTAAAATGTGTCTGGGTTTTCTTTTAATTCATTTTATGAATGTTCTAGAGAGAGAGGGGTGGCGGTGCCAGACGCCGGCCGCGGCGGCGGTAGACGGCGGCGTGCTTGGTCGCCTTCCTCGACTGATGTGCTGGTCTGTTGATTGATGCATCTTGTCTCCCCTTTAAAGTGTGTCTGGGTTTTCTTTTGACCCATTTTGTGAATGTTCTAGAGAGAGACGGGTGGCGGTGTCGGAAGCCGGCCGCGGCGGCGGTGGACGGCGGCGTGCTTGGTCGCCTTTCTGTGCGCGGATCTCCGTGGCGACAGACGTTGGCTAGATGTCGCTGGTGGGTCGGCGGTGGCGTTGGCTAGATCTGTGCCTGGTCGCCTTTCTGTCGTGTTTTTGACCTCCGATTTTGGTAGGTCTCACTGGTGGGTCGGCGGTGGCGGTTGCCATCAGCATGGTTGGTTGCGTTTTTTGCGCTCCGATCTTCCTCGAGGCCCGATCTTCCTCTCCGTCGCCCCGATGTCGGTGTTGGCGGTGGTGCCTACTACCGTCGCGACCTGGGCGATGGTGGCTATTTCACTTTGTGGTGGTCGTCGGCCGCCAACATGCAGGCGGTGGTTGCCCCGGTGTCGGGGTTGGTGCCTTCTACCGGCGCGGCTTGCCGCCTTGTCACGTCGGCGCCGTCGCCGATGGATGCTTTGATTGGGTCTCTTGGGTGCCAGAAATATCAGGTCGTCGGCCTTCAGTTTCCGGCTACATCGTGATTCGTGGCGGTGATTGGGGCTTCTGATATGTACCCTAAGTTGTTGATCTGATGAATGTGTAGGTTTGCTCTGAAACCCTACATCGTTCGAGACTCGATTCCCGTTGCTTATGTTTCTTTGGCTATGATGACTGTGATATGGACCGTTGCTTGGCGTGGCATAAATGAGGATGGCGAGTGACATCTTTTCCACTTGCAACCCGTGTTGCAGCCACATCGGTTTACTAATAAGATCTGAGCCACGTTGTGTATGCTTATTATGGTTTTTGTCTTTGTATTAGTCATTACTATTCACCTGGGTTCAATTTCTTTGCGTTCGATTGTTTATCTTCCTTTGTTCTCTATCATGTTGTGAACACTCTTGGTTGTTGATGTCGAAAATAATGGTATTCATTTGAGGCTGTTGCTTTTGGTTGTTGCACGACTAGGATGATACATAAAAACTGGTGCCGGTTGCATTGGTTTGGCAACTATTTTCAGTGTGCAGCCACAACCTGCCATTAGTTCTGAGCCACACGTTGAACATTCCAATTTTACGCACCGATTTGCGGCGTTCCCAAGACGCGGTAATAACACTAGTTTTATAAAATTACAAGTATACCATAACGACGTGTTGTATTTTTATCTATGCTTTGAAACTAGGTCGCCATCGACGCCAAATTATACTTCGCTGTGACGTATTTAGTGATGTTTTATATATTCAAGATTCGTCATTTGCGATATGCGTATGTTTTTCAACGTTAATACGTTCAATAATTTCGATTTTTTACCGTGCGACAGGCTTAATTTCATCAACGTTCTGACGTGAATTATTTAAGGTTTCTTTCTTATCTAAGTTTTAAATATTATCAACGTCCTCTTCAATATGCAGGTTTGTGGCAACATGTCGACCGAGATTTTCATAATTTTACGGACCCCTTCGACATGTGAGTTCGTGACAACGTTTTAATGTTGGCTTTTTCATCTTCAATATGCGGGTTTGTGGCAACATGTCGACAGAGATTTTCATAATTTTACGGACCCCTTCGACATGTGAGTTCGTGACAATGTTTTGATATTGGCTTTTTCATAGTTTTACATCCCTCCGCGTTGTGGGATGGTCATAATACTAGTTACGTACAATATCATTAACTTTTTTAGAAATTTTAATACGTATGCAATCTAATTTAATTGAAGTTATATCTATTTAATTAAGTAGATGAAATCTTTAATTAACATAACATGATTGTTTTAAATACAGATAGCCTATTAGCGTACTTGTGTTGCACGGCTATGATGATACAAAAACTTCATATCATTCTATATCTCTCAAATCTCTGGCCTGTGTTTTTTATTATCTCTCAACCCACCCAAAACCAGTGAAAAATAAAAGATGTTAGGGTTTTTGTAAAATTTTCACTTTGGGGTCGTTGTCAAAATTTATTAGATGCGGGTGTCAATACTTTAGGGGGTCGGCGTCTGAATTGCTAGGTGGTCAGTCGGAATCTCGTCATATATACTATTTTAATAAAAAAAAATTATGTTGTATGGGTGCCCCTCATGTGAACCATATAGGTCCGCCCCTGAATTATTTAAAGTAATGTAAAAATTCATCAAAATAATGTTTTCATATGATTTTAAAATTTTTATTTGTGTACCTGTATATGTGTAAATAGTATAACTTGTATAAAATTTATACATGTTTAGATTATGTACACAAATTAAATATGTTGATTAAACTTTTTATATAAAACAATAAAAAGAGTTTACACGTTCGGAAGAAATAAATATTATATTTCCTTTTTTCGGAAGAAATAGAAGCTCAGAATACCAAAACCTTTCTATATAAAACAATAAAAAGAGTTTACACGTTCATAAAAGTTCTAAAGATATTTATGAATTATCAAACGATCTTAATTCAAACAAAATAAAAAGCTTTATATATCTGATTAGTGGGTTGTTTCTAATACCTAACTTATCTTTTATTGTTCATATATCATTACACACTACCCTCTTTTATATTCTCAACAGTGAACACATCTACCAATGATTCTTAGTCAAATTAGTTAAGGTGATGTACCCATGATATGTAAATAAGAGGAAGTTATGGATTCAAGTTTCACTTTGAGTAAAAATGCTCACAGTTGAGCCAGTAAGTTTACTCAGTAATGAGTTTTCTCCTGAGGGGGTTGGGGGTGCGGTCCAGGTTGGGAAACGGATAGATGGACCCGATTAAGATAACACCTATCCTCCGAAGCAGGATCATACATTTGCCGTTTAAAAAAAACAGTGAACACATACCGAAGCAGGATCGTACATTTGTCGTTCAGAAAAAAAAAACAGTGAACACATCTCGAGGCTATGCTATTCTCGTTTCTCATCTTTCGGCATTTCTTTTAACTTTCAATACATATATTATTTTATTTTAATGCAATTACTTTACTAAACAAAAATAAATATTAATTAAGGATTAATATCAACAATAATTTAAATATTAGTTAATATATAAAAAAAGTTTTGAAGAAGGATGTTATATATTTTAGTGTGATTGGATTGGCTAGTTAATCAATGTAATCATAATATTTATCAACCAAGTTAGAAGATGCGAAGTGCAAACTTATTTTTAAGTATATTATTATATTCGGTATTATAACCTCGTAATATCTTAGTGGTACTAAGCAACGGGGATTCCAAGGGAGAAACGTTCCTTGGCGGGGGTCCAAAGACAGCACCTCTAGAAGTGAGGTTCAAGGGGTAGAGCTTCTGGTTGGGATTGAAAAGACCTTAAAATGTTATTTTGGTAAAAATTGCTTCACATATGAAATTCAGGTGAAACTGTAACATCTTGAATTTTCGTTAACTAAGTATTAACTTTGCTTAACCTTGTAAAGGCCATTGTTGCCATATACGAAACTTATGGGCCATTTATGCTTATTGTCTTAATTGTTTTAATTATTTAACTTGAAAATTTTATGATGTTAATTATTACTTAATAAATAATTAATGTTCTTAATAATACCAAATTATAATAAACATACTAATAATAACAATGTTAACAAAAATAAAAATAATAATAATGTTGTTATTAATAATAATGATTTGTAAAAGTTTATTAAACTTAGAAATGTTTAAAAACTTGAATTTAATAAGTCAAGGGGGCCTTAATGTCATTTTATAAACTTTAATTAAAAGGTTTGGCATAAAATAATAAACGTACATAAGTTGAGGGGCTGTTTTTGTAAATTTAAAAATCAAAACCTTTCCCCCTCCTTTAAACCCGTTTTTCCGGCCATGTTTCCGGCGAGCTCCGGCGAGTCCTAGAAACCCACAAAAACCATCCGAAATTGATACCAAATCGTTCCAATCGTTTCGTGAACATGATTCGAACACCGTTGTGGGCTTTAAATGCATTGAAACACCGGTTACAACCTCGAACGATTGAATAATCGAAACCCATTAAACTTCATAACCGTTTGATCCTTAAATCCTAATAATAATCTAATTAAACGAACATAAACCATCCTCTAACTAATCTTAAGCGTTCACCACTCTCAATTGCACCTGAAACAAACACCAACCTTGAATTCCGATCATCAACGTCATCGCGACCTGCATCATTGTCGAAATCCATCTTCGGAGCATCTTCGAATACAATTGATAAAGGGCTTCTGTTCCTCATCAACCTTGGAAGCTTTTTCACTCATTAATTGAACCATATCGGCATTGTTATTACGGATTTTTGACTAGCCATCAGTCGCGGCTATCATCTTATGGTTCATCATCAATTCGAAAACAATCAAGTAAGTTATACATATCATTATACTCGTTTCAACATCGGGAAACAAAGCCCCAACGTTAATTGGATTAAATCGTACGAATTGATGATTTGGGTTCCAATCGATTCTAGGGTTCTAAAATGTTGGGGGTTCTGTTTATATGGTGTTTTAAAGAAGTAAAACCAAGTGATACCAAGGCCACGGCCCTGGTTCACCGGTTAAGGCACTCGCCTCACATACATGAGGTCCCGGGTTCGAACCCGGGCACCACCATCTTATTTTTTTAAAGGGTTTTAGCCCAAAATAATTTCTAGAAATTTTTTAACAAATATACTAAATTCATTTAAAAACTTCAAATATTGTTAAAACCATCTAACTAATTTTCTAGAAATTTATTTCTTATAATATTTTAATTAATTGTTTTAAACAAATGATATAATTAGTTCAATTTCTTATAAAATAGATTTTAAATATTGTTTAACTTATTAAATCATTATTTGTTCAAATAATATATTTAGATTATTTCTTATAAGTTAAACTTAAAATATTGTTTTAATTTACTAAATAGTTATTTGCTCAAGAAAATATATTTAAATTATTTTTCTTATAAAATAGACATTGAATATCGTTATAACTCACTAAATCATTATTTGTTCAAATAACAAGTATATATTATTGTTTAAAATGGGAGTTATTTTAAAAGTTTGTTTAAACTATATTTAGACTTTGTTACAAATGGTTTCTTTTATTTCTTAGTATTAAAACGATTAAATAGTATATTGACTCAAAACATAATCAAAATTTACCATGTTAGTTGGATCTAATTATTAACATCCCAAATTCCACTTCAAACCCTAGTTCTCGTTAAAACGTTAAACTTATTATAATTAAACTTTAACCTTGTAAATATATATATAATTTTAGGTGCCTTGTGAAGAACTACATTGGATCACTGCTTATTACATTTCTTATTTAATCGTCATTTTATACTTATTTGATCATGTGAGTATTTCTATACCTTTTTTTATACTTTCACACTTTGGGGTGAAACATGTTACATTATAAACTTTGCACTTGTAAACACGTTTGATTCTTGTAAACTTATGGCATTTCATCTGTATGTTGTGGTTAGTTGAACTTTGTGGCTACCATGTAATGTCGAATATATGTACAATCATTAACTATTGCTAGCCTAGCGAAGTCATAGATCTATGGGCCAGACAAGCCTGCTTGGTTGATCCAAGTACACTTAGCTAATCGTATATACTTTTAAATGTTTGAGACTTGTAAAATTTTATCGAGGTTTGATTATGCATTTTGTCTTACATCCCTAGTTACTTTGTTCTCTAACTTACAACATGAATTGTCATCTTTTATATACTTATGTATTGCAAACTATGGAAATCTCACCAACATTATTGTTGACATTTTATTTTTAACATGTTTCAGGAAATACTCAAGTTTGATCATCACTTTTGAAGCTTGTTCACACCTAGGAATGGACTTAGTTAAATAATGAACTAATTTGGCTTGTTACAACTTATGTCTTGTTATTTACTTTCTTTGAGACTTATTCTTGTAATGTACCTTTCAAACTTATGAATAATATATTTGTATTTAATAATAGCGTTATGTGGCTGTGAACGATCTTAACTCTCACTCCTCGACGTTTCCGCCGTCAAGGTTGGGGTGTGACAGAAACAAAAGATGCAATTTTTAAGACATTTTATGATTTTAAATGAAAACTGCCAAACGACAGTTTCACCTCCCATCTCCTGAAAACCGAATTGCAGACTCTTTGGTCATGTTCTTTGAATTTTTTCTTCCGATTCACAAAACACAAATAAAATTTATAGATCTTAATTAACATCTGAGTTGTATCCAGTTAAAATATTGGGATGAACTAGCGAAAAATTTTAATCTGAAAGTGTTACAAGACTCTCAGATTATCTAGTTTGTTGATTTCAAATTTGATCTCTACATTCTTCACTACTTCCTTGTATAACGATAATTAATTTATTATTCATGAGTTTTATGTCTTTATACAGGACATGCATGTTGCTCAAAAAGTTGAAGATACAAACATATATTTTTAAACGTTACTTTTACTGGTTATTTGTGGCTTTTAGAGCCTTTAAAAGCTCCGGAAAAACTATTCATAAATAGACTTTTTTTCTTGTAAGCTAGATGTTATTTTCTAGAAACCCAAAAAAACTCCTAAAAGCTTAATAAAAACCTTATTACCAAACATATAAATATAATAGACTAAGAAAACAATATGGTATAATCATAGCATAATACATTGGCTTAAAATGGTTATAAAGTGTTGTTTTTTGAAATTATATATTGTTATAACACAATATTAATTACGTGTCTAGCGAGTACATTTTTGTTTTGTTTGATATGATATGTTGCATACATAGTATTTTAAACGTGGCAATCTTGAATAAGACATCCCAGATACAAACGAGATAATATTGACCGTAAAGTTGAATTACAATTAACTTGTATTTATCTTTCTTTGAAGATAAGATTATTTTCGACCACTAAATTATATTATAGTTTCAATAAATAAATCTAGGGGAAAATGATAAAAAAAAAAACGTGGTTGCAGGTGCATGATTTATAATGGGGCCACAAACATGAAGTTATATAAGGAGGATAGTTTAGAGACTTTTTATAACACATAAAATAATATCCCATTTTAGTTTACTAATAATATCCTTTCCTGTGAACAAAAATGGAAGGCAAAAAGCATGAAAATTACTCTGTTACAACACCATTACTGCATGGCAATAGAGATCATGTGGTTTTAATTAACTCAAAAGATGAGCAATATACCAACATCAACATAAGTGGTGCTTCTTTCATAAGCACTTGTCTAAATGGTCTCAATGCCCTCTCAGGTTCATTTTCTTAATCATTATGTTAGCTCTTTAATCCATATGTTTAATCATACTCACAAAGTTATCTTTTTTTATTATGTTTTTAGGAATTGGAATAATATCAGTTCCATATGCATTGGCATCAGGAGGATGGTTGAGTTTGATACTACTTTTTGTAATTGCAAGCTCCACCTTCTACACAGGATTACTGATCCAAAAATGCATGGATACTGATCCCACAATAACAAGTTACCCTGATATCGGGTATCACGCGTTTGGGAAAATAGGAAAAGCTATAGTTTCAATAACTATGGACATAGAGCTTTATTTAGTCGCGACTGGTTTCTTGATCCTAGAAGGTGATAACTTAAGCAACTTATTTGCAGATATGGATTTTGATGTTTGTGGCTATCACATTAGCGCGAAAAGCGGATTTATTGTTCTTGTTGCGCTCATTATACTCCCCACAAGTTGGTTAGACAACATGAACATTCTTTCATACATATCAGCCAGTGGAGTTCTAGCCTCCATGATCATCTTGGGTTCAATCTTGTGGGCTGGTGTAGGTGATGGTATCGGTTTTCGAGAGAAGGGTAAACTCGTAAATTGGAACGGAATCCCATCAGCTATTAGCTTGTATGCATTCTGCTATTGTGCTCATCCAGTTTTCCCAACACTATATACTTCCATGAGAGACCAACGTCAATTCTCAAAGGTCCTAATCATCATTGTTAGTGTGCATAATAATATTAATTTGTCTCTATTTTTGCTAAAACTTTTTGTTATTCTACTATGTTGCAGGTGTTGTTCCTTTGTTTCGGCTTGTGTACAGTTACTTACGCGTTGATGGCAGTTATTGGTTATCTTATGTTTGGTACGAACGTAGAGTCACAAATTACCTTAAACCTTCCAACATATAACATCAGTTCAAGAGTGGCCATATGCACCACCCTCATTACTCCGATAGCTAAATATGCACTAATGCTAACACCAATTGTTAATGATATTGAAGCGCGATTTAAGTCTTCTTACAACAAAAGGATGTGTAGCTTTTTAATCAGAACAATGTTGATGATAAGCACTGTGATTGTAGCATTATCCCTTCCCTTTTTCGGATACCTGATGTCACTCGTGGGCGCGCTCTTAAGCGCCACAACTTCGATAATGATACCATGCTTGTGCTACTTGAAGATCTCGAGGATTTACAAGAGAATTGGAGTTGAGTTGGTGATTGTTGGGTTTGTTCTAATAAGTGGCTTGATTATTGTAGTTGTTGGTACTTATGTATCTTTGGTGGATATTGTAAGCCATCTATGAGCGGTAAGTTAGACTTAGAGAGTAATGTATGCGTGACCTAATTTTTGACCATAAAAGTCAAAGTTCTATATAAAATTTTGCAATTGTCATCGATATCCAATTATAAGCCATTTATTTTTGTTATTAATGGTTAACGTTCTAAAAGCATTTAGTTTCTACAAACAAATGTATATACATATAAAAAACCATTAAAATAATTTTTGTCGTGTGTTATCTAACTTTTAAATGACACCTACACATGTGTAGGTTATGTGTATGTAACATAACTCACAGATTATTTGTACATATGAAGGTTCAATAAATAAACAAAATTTGTTCATATATATATTTAGTTTCAAGATAGATAATAGATATTGCATCTCAATCATTTTGTTTTATTTTAAAAGAGTTTTAGAATGAAAAAAATAAATAAATGACTTATTTTGTTTCTTATTGTTCTCACAACAAATTGTGTTAAGTTCCACATAAAACCCTTCTCTTATTACCTATTACCTTATACAAAACCGGATTTTATTTAAAGCAAAGGGCGTGGTGGTATAATAACTATTTATACATTGTATTTATTATTTATGATCTTAATTCTTATAAAAGTTTTATTAATTAGTTTGGTAAATCGGAGATAGCATATGATGAGCGTTCAAGAAGAAATAGGCTAACACGAATCCGGTCAAGTGACCTTATGATGACCCACAACTATGAAATGACTGTGTTAAAGACCGTAAGAATGAGCACATCTTCGCATTAGGTCACTAAAGATCCCTATTGTACCATGAATAGGAGGCAGTACCTCTAGCATCGGGAACTCACGCTCGTAAATATTTTATATAATATTTCATATAGCATATTATGTTTAGATTAAGAAGTTGTTTGATAGCCTATTAAAGATATTTAGGTTTAATATTACATCATAACCATTAAAATGTTATGAATCATTAATAGGTAGCGTTTTAATAATTATTAAAATACTATCAAATAGCCCTCTAACTATATACACATGTGTGTGTGTTATTATTTTTTTTTTTATATAAACATGTTAGTGTAGTACGTTTAAGTGTAAATTGATATTTTCTTTAGGATCTGAAAGAAAAATGGATGGATGTCATGAGAAGAGAAGAGAAGACGATATAAGAATGTTCTGAATAATATTCTATGTTGGTATTACAGTATTACATGCATTACGTACATCTCTCTCTTATACACCAATTAAGCTGCCGCCTTCTCTTCCTATAAAATATTTGATCCACCTTTAATTCACACTCTCATTCATATTTTTCACAGAAAGGTACGTCCTTACAATTTAGATCTATATACTTTTCATAACATTTTTTAATTTTGAATTCGAATCACATGTACATTTTGGATTAGATTTTCTTTAATTACGTCAAACACGTGCAATTTAATATTAAACCCCTTCCTCGATCTCTATTTTTTTAGGTTATCAACTTTGGATTTTGTTTAGTTTTATATAGATTTAGATTCTCTTTTGGTTTGAATGCGGATTAATTAATGTTTAAATTGCATGTGTAAGTTGTTGGTGTTTGTGTTCCTTACGGTGTTATTAGGGTTTGATTTTGTGATGTAAATTCGTACATTAAACTTTCTTCATTTTATCGGTGAGAGGAAACAATTATCGATCACGACGATTTGCATGCAAGGGGAGAAGGGAATTAGGAGGTTGTTGGTTTAAAACAACAAAAAATAATTAGTTATATTTTTAATAAAACTGTTTCTTATTTAATATTAAATTTTAGAAATAAATAGCTAAATAATAAATAAAACTTATACAACAGATAAATATTTTAAATGATTTTTTTTATTATTTTAAGTTCATGTTTCTAGATTAATATTCAACATTATGATTACCCGTTGATTAGCAACTAATTTTCCACTTATTATTTCAGTCTTCTAACTCTTTTTGTTGCAAGTTGCAACCTCAACAGGAGTGTTAACTGTGATGATTTTAGAAATAGTATAGATGTAAAATAGAGAGTTTGTATGTTTAGCGGACAAAAAAAATACTGAAATTCGATGTGGATTTCTAAATTTAATTAATAACCATAAGATTAATTATTTATTACCTAATTGCAACCCCTCCCAGCTAATCACATTTAAATAATAATAATAATAGTCACTAAACCCTCTTCACTGTCACTAAACCCTGGTTGGCACTAAAACTTAAACCATAAACCTTTTTTGCTACATGGTTAGTTACAGTTACAGTTGAATAGCATAAATAAAGAATAAAAAATAAAAAAACAACTGGTTCCTTGAAATTTCAAAATGTGAAGATGGTTGATAGTCCAAGCAATCTAATCTTATATAAGAACAACAGTTGAGTAAGCTTTACATGTAAAAGTACTCAAATATATATGCTTCTTCCAAAGAACTAACAATCTCTCTCACTCTGTGTGCGCGTGTGCATTCGCGAAAAAACAGTTACAATGAAGGGCGAAAAGCAGGAAGATTACTGTGTCAAAATACCGCTACTATTTGACAGTAAAGATGTGGGAACAAAGTTGGAGAAGGTGCAATACACCAACTTAGGCGGCAATGCGTCTTTCCTCAACACATGTTTCAATGGTCTCAACGCTCTCTCAGGTTCGTTCTTTCAACTGCTTTATTTGATCCATCAGCAAACTGAAGCTAGTGTATAGTTGACCAAAATGTAGGTCAAACTGTACGCTTCACCCACAATCTCAACCCATATAGTTAGAAACAAGTTAGTTTGAGCTAGATATTTGCTTTCTAGATATGTATAGACCATGTGTAAGTAATTAACATGTGATTGTGCAAGTTTTTGAAGTTGTTAGTAAAACCAATTGAAGCCGAAGGTCAGCTATAACCCTAGGCCGCCAACACGAATCCACCAACTACTCGGGGTTTACCCCTCTCACAGCAAAAAATACAAACCGTCCTTCCTCTCTCATCCCCTCGCGCAAAATCTGCCCAAGGGCATCCATGAGAATGGATGTCTTCTCCTTCTTTCCTTCATGTTTGTACCACATCCTTCACAGACGAGCAAAAACATGCACATTGGGGACTAAGTCTCTTTGATCGACTGAGAGCATTTAAAGCACATTTCTCATACTCATTCATATAATTTACAAAACAAAACACTATTTTGTAAATTTATCTATTTTTTTAAGACCTCCATGTATCTCATTCCCAAAGTGAAATTTAATATTTTTCTTTTATACAAATTATTGAGGCTATACCATTATCAAATTCACACGTGGGATAAATGTTATTTTATAAAGAAATAATATAGTTTAACGAATTATTTTTCTTGACTGACGAGCACGACTCCCTATTCTATACTTATTCTACTCTCAAAATCGTCACATGTACACTCTGCAGGATTTGAACCCACAACCTTCGGGTAAGAAGAACACCATTTTTACCACCAGAATGCTCTATTAGATTCATTTAACTAATTGTTTATGCAATTATACTACTTGATAAGACTTTCATTATGAGAAGTGTGAGACTGAGTTGTTGTCTTTAGTTTCTTTGAAAATCAGTGATCTAAAAGTATAGAATACTAATAATATAATTTATATTGATGAGATGAGTGGTTATAATCATTTCTCACCCTTTAAAAAGGTTACTTTTATTTAATTTAGCTCCAAGCTAAGTTCATCTGTTGTTTATTGTGATAGTATACTTTCTCCCAGTTTGCCGTAGGAAAGAATTTAAGCATTTATTGGATAATAAAGGCGCATCAAAATACATGTAAAGTCAAAGTCAGACCCCCAATTTCTAATTACTCGAGATCCTGAACTTTCTAACTTGTGAACTTTTTTTAAGAACAACAAGCGAACACCCATATGATGCTACTCTTAAAACTACACCATTGGCCACATGGAACTCGAACCTTCAACCTTCAACTCGAGACTTATAATAACCAGTTTACCGTTAAAGCACATATACTAAATATCACACGATCACTAGATAGGAATCATATCGTCACATGGTGTGACATTACTTATTCAAAAATTATGCATCATAAACCTATCATCATAACACAAATATATCATGAGAAAGAAGCCCAATGGCAAAACACACTATAAGATTATAACACTAGACATCACATATATGCTCTGCTCTTACTAAAAGTTAAAAGAAAGCTATAAAGAATAGATCATCTTTCCAATCTATTTGCATAATAAGATATCTGACTTCTTTGTTTTGATGGATTTCATAGGAGTTGGAATACTCTCGATACCATATGCATTGGCATCAGGAGGTTGGTTGAGCTTAATACTGCTATTTGTAATTGCCGGCTCAACCTTCTACACAGGATTGTTAATCCAAAGATGCATGGAAGTCGATCCAACAATAAGAACTTACCCTGATATTGGGGATCGTGCATTCGGAAAAACAGGGGGAACTATAGTATCGATCACTGTGAATATAGAGCTATACATGGTGGCAACGGGTTTCCTGATCCTAGAAGGCGATAATATGAGTAACTTATTCCCAGATATGGATTTTTATATATATGGCACGCATATTGCTGCAAAAACTGGATTTGTGATCCTAGTGGCTATCATTATACTCCCGACAAGTTGGTTAAACAGCCTGAGCATACTTTCGTATATATCAGCCAGTGGAGTTCTAGCCACCGTGCTCATCCTAAGCTCGATCTTCTGGGCTGGTGCATTTGATGGCATTGGTTTTCAAGAAAAGGGTAAATTTGTAAATTGGAATGGAATCCCATCGGCTATCAGCTTATACGCGTTCTGCTACTGTGCTCATCCTGTTTTCCCTACCCTATATACTTCTATGAGAAACCAACATCAGTTCACAAAGGTATGTATAACTATTTATACAGCTTTGTATGCTTGAATTAGTGGAAAACCTGTTACTAATTAATTGTTTTTCTACTGCATTGCAGGTCTTATTCCTTTGTTTTGCCTTCTGTACAGTTACTTATTCATTGATGGCAGTTCTTGGTTACCTTATGTTTGGCTCAAAGGCAGAGTCACAGATCACCTTAAACCTTCCAACACATCATATAAGTTCAAGAGTGGCCATATGCACCACCCTCGTTACTCCGATAGCTAAATATGCGCTAATGCTAACACCAATAGTCAATGCTATTGAAGCACGGTTTCAATCTTCTTATAATAAAAGGATGTGTAGCTTCTTAATTAGAACAGTTTTGATGATTAGCACTGTAATTGTAGCCCTGTCCCTTCCCTTTTTCGGGTACCTGATGTCACTTGTGGGTGCCCTCTTAAGTGCCACAACTTCGATAACGATACCATGCGTGTGCTACTTGAAGATATCGGGAATTTACAGGAGCTTTGGAGTTGAGCTGGTGATTGTTGGGTTTGTTGTGTTCAGCGGTTTAGTTGTTGCAGTTGTGGGTACTTATGTATCATTGGTAGATATAATAAATCATTTATGAGCGGCAAGTTGAGTTGAGAAAGATGTTAACTTTTTTGATGGGAACAGCTTTTGTTGAAAGTTAAGTTCCTGAGGATAATCATGTAACTTCTTTACGTTTGGACGCTTAACATTTAAACTTCTCCTATTCTTTTAGATTCTTTGTGTTTTTTTTATTTTCTTTAACTTCTAAATTGGTTATAATATTTTATCCGGTTTTTTAGACTGGCTGGTTAACTGGTAGAGCAGGTGGTGTTGGTCTGGTTTGAATTCAAAACATTGCTTTCACATAAATGCAGCTCTATCCGGCCATCTTTTTCAGGTCTCTGACCTTCATACTTTTTGACCGTAGTGACCGGGTTTAATCAGACAGTATCTTGCTTAGGACAGAGCCCCAACAACCTATTAGTACGCAGGAATTACATAGGCATTAACTCCACTAAAAATAAATTTTTCGATATGCACTATTATTTCATTTCATTTTCTGTATAATTATGATATAAAGCTATGTTTGAAGATTTCAGGCACTTACAGGAGACCTAGTGTTGAGAACTTGACATGGTGATTGATGTGTTCAATGTGTTAATTGGCCTAACTGTTACATTTGTAGGCATCATTGGTAGATAAATATAATCCCTATTTACGAGCAGCAAGTTCACTTTAAATCTATGTTAGCATATCAAATCCTGGATGTAAATAAAATACACATTCAACAATCGTTATAACTTATATGTCATGCCAGTTTCTTCCATTTTTATAGAATAGACCTAACTATATATACATTATGGATTGTTAATCTTCATGTTTAAACTTAAACCATCTAGTAACAAGTAAATATCCACACAAGCAGCTTGAGAATCATACCCGGATAATAATCTAAAGGTAGACCCTTTTACCTCAATGCAGCTCTCTCCGGCCATCTTTTTCAGCCTTTTAAACCTCATACTCTTTCTCAGCTGGGCTGCATCCTCCCACCTGAATACATCCGCATATTTATTTGCAACCATAACTAAATTCCCGCTCCATCTTGGCTCCAATTCAAGTAATTTCTTCTGTACCTTTTCCCCAACCCCATCAAAATCACTAGCACTATAAACACTGCATGCACTGAGCAAAGTTCTCCACACAGTTGGATCAGGCTTGATGGGCATGTTTACAACGAAGTTGTATGCTTCCGTGAGATGACCCGCTCGACCCAGAACATCTACCATTGCACCATAGTGTGTTAACCGAGGCTTAATCCCATAAACACACTTCATTTCCTCAAAGAATCGATACCCCTCCTCCACATATCCCGCATGACTACACGCACAAATAACACCAAGAAACGTCACATGGTTGGGTTGGATCGACGTCTCTTTCATTTTCTTGAAAAGCGCAATGGCATGTCTAGCATGCCCGTGTTGAGCTAATCCTTGAATCATCGCACTCCAAGTCCACACATTACGAACGTGCATTCTATCAAACACCAAACTCGCCCAATTCAAAGCCCCACACTTTGCATACATATTAACAAGTGATGTTCCTAACCGACAACCTACTTCCAATCCTTTCTCAAATACTTGAGAATGAACACACTTCCCCAGTGTTAAGTTCCCAAGCTCAGCACATACCGATAGCATCACCACCAATGTAGTCCCATCCGGCTCAATTCCAACACCTCTCATCTTCATAAAACACTCTACCGCTTCATACAACCACGACACGCGAAGGAAAGCAGATATAATAGTGTTCCAAGAAACAACACTTGTGTAAGGCATTTCATCAAACACTTGGTGGGCATCGATGATCTTTCTACAAGACCCATAGAAATGAATCATGGTGTTCGCAACATATACATCAGAGTCCAACCCATGCTTAAAGCAGTCAACTTGGATTTGTCTACCTTCTTCAAGGGCCAACAATGAGGCACAAGCTTTGAATACAGAAGCGTAAGTAAGCTCATGGGACCTGATACCTGAACTATGCATATGTTTAAAGTTCAAAATGGTTTCTCTATTCGAATCGCCATTGTTTCGTTTGATGGTGGAGTAAGGGAGGCTGATGACATTGTTCCATGACGACTGATTGCAGTTTTCAGAATGTCTGATCACAAACTTAGCGTAATTTAAGCAGATAAAATGATTTGATGTATAGAGTCGGGATGGTTTCATCAATGCCTCTTGAAATGCAAGTCAAATATTGGGATTCAAGAAACGACTTTTAGCGGTTTGATTCAGAATTTTCATTAACACCGGCCCAACAGTAACCTTTTAAAGTGATCTTGAGATCAGAATCTATTACTATACCTGAGGTCCATCAGAAACCCGTAAATCCAACAAGTAATGAAGAATAGCATCAAACATAATTTTACAATCATATATAAAACCAAAACGATCAAAACGCATCCTACATCCGACTTATTTTCATCCCTATATTGAAACTTTTTTTTCTATAGCTTTTGTAAAACGTCCAAAAAGAAGGAACGATATTTAACTTCCGCATTATAGAAAAACGAAACAAAACTTATTCACCAATCTAACATATATGACTAACAAGAAATGATAGAAATGAGTTTTAGTAACAACTGATAACTAACGTCCTTGGCCTTCATAAAGTTAATATCATTGTGATTCGTTAAGACAAAGAAAACGACTTTTAATCCCTTGGTAAACAAGCAACTAATCAAACAAAAAATGGGAACCAAAAGTCACTGGCCTTGTATCAATAAGCTTAAAACTACAGAACGATCCAAAACCAAAATCTGTGTAGATTCGACCGATCATCTCACTGAGACTTTTTCATGCTAGCATCGACTAATTTCGACTTCTTCATAGTCGGCATTTTACCAGGAAAAGCCCACCTCAAGAACCTTTCCCAGGCATAGCACCCCAAGAACATCAATGCCGCCCATATCAAAAGCTTGTCACGCAACCCCGGTGGCAAAGGCACCAGTTTCAACCAATCGTTTAAATCACGGAACATGTCAGAAGTGATGACGGTGAAGAATGCAACTGCACCCATAAGTGCAAGCTTAAACGGCTTGTTTTCTGATATACTTTGGTTGAACGGGTGACCCATATAGTTAACTGCAAAGGTAGCTACTTGGATCATCATACTGACCATGTAGGAGACCGTGTTGACCAAATTACTCTCGAATTCAGAATCTGGTTCAATGCATTCATCTGGCATGTGTTTCTCTGCTTCTTTCACGGATGAAATCAAGAAGAGTATGTGGAGAGCAAACTGGCCGAGTAGAGACAAGAAGACATAGAAGCAGAAGATGTTAGGGTGGGGCCTCTCGGCGGATAGTGTCGGCAGTGGGCGGGCGTGTGAGATGAAGAGGAAAAAGGCGGCAGTGAATACACCACTGATTGTGGCCTGAACATCTCCTAGTTTAACACCATCCAAGTACATGACACTCAAGACATAAGCGGTTGCAAGGCAGTTAAGTCCAAGGATCTTGAACATTTGCAGGGTGGTCACCAGAGTGCTGCGACCCTGGCGGATAATGTCGACGGTTGGGGAGACTGATGCATGCTTGGCAGTGAAAGGTGAGGCCATTGATGCATCACCAAGTTTGACTATAGGAGCTGACCGACCATCATCTCCTTCGTTCAACTCATCCATCATCTTCTTAAGCTTCTGCCTTTGAATCTCAGCAGGAGTGAGATGGCGATTACTGGCAGCAGGGGTGACACTGCTTGAACTTGGTTCGGTAGCGGACTTAGGCTTCTTTGGCTTAGCAAGCTTAGTTTCTGACGAGGGCTTATCACCTGGACTTGACTTAGCAGGCTTTGTTTCTGACGAGGGCTTATCCCCTGGATTTGGTGGTGGTATTGCATTCAGTAAAGCTACCCCTACATGAGCCTGAAAAAATGAACAGTGTGTTAACTATTGTATTATTACAATAAGAATATAAATCTTCGGAAAAAAAATGATTTAGGGGGGTTGTATGCATTACCTGCTTCAAAGCTCCGACATCGTTAGTGCCATCACCACACATCAATGTTATCCTTCCAGATGATTTAAAAGTGGTCATTATGAGTTCTTTTTGTTCTGGTGCCACCCTTGCAAATACCTAATAATTGAAATTGTTTTGTTAGTGTAACAATTTTATGATTTAAGAATTACTGGCCTAATATTTATAATTGTTATGACGAGTTACAACCTTAACAAATGGAATCACATTGAAAACAGCAGAGGTCTGCAGCAACATATCAAAGCAATCACCACCGATACAAAGATCATGACCCTCGGCTAAAGCCTCAACCATCTCTTCACTGCAAATAGCACAACAAATGAACATCTTAAAAAATACACAAATTTTAGGATCTTAATGAAATCATATTTGATTACATTACCTGTAAGTCACAATCTCCTTTTCATCAGGTGAAACCCACTCAAATTGTTGCTTGTTCTTTGTGGGGACAAGAATTAATGCTGGTTTAGATATTATATTAACTTGATGTGCAACATGGCAAGCCGTCAATGCTTGATCACCAGTAATCATCACCTAAATGCAGAAGATTTAGATCAACATTGTAATCCGTACAGATAAATGAAACAAATGAAATCCGTACATTCAGGATTTGCCTACTGTTGACTGTTGAGACGAAACAAATGAATCCGTACAGGTAAATGTGATAAATTTAATGTCTAATAAGCATTGTGCAACCTTTTTAGTTGTTCTTTAGTCAAGCTAAAATTCAGTTCTACAATTGGAATAATAAATAAAAGGAGCTAAATAGGTGCCACTCACCAAGTCATGTGACGACTTTTTCAATTCAAGCAAGACAGTGGCAGAATCTCCTCTGATGGGGCAATTAAATACCTGAAGTGTGTCAGATGATGCCATATATGTCAAAGAAAGCATATTGCCAATAAATAAAATGTAGCGTTGTAAGAAAATTCCAAGTGTGATAAATAATAGGAGCACTATATATATCTTTTCATACCGCAAAACCAGCAAAGGTGAGTCCAGTCTCCACTACTTCCCTGTCCAAATTCCTAGCTTCACTTACCTATAACCATTTAACATAAAGCAAACAACCTTGTGAAAAAAAGCATAACATTAGACAAATATATGGATATATGTGTGTGTATATGAATGTATACATGCATCATGCATGTATATGTATGAATACACACACAACACCACTACGGATTCTCTGAATGGTTACCGTCATATCAGGAAGAGGCTTATAGGCTAAAGCCAGAACACGGGATCCTTGACGTGTGTATCTCTTGTAGGTGCTTACAAAAAATGCAGGTATATCATTTAACCTTTCTTGGATGGTTTCTGGTGCACCCTGAAAATATAACAAGTCGTATGAGTTCAGCCTAAATGAGTGAATGGTTGCATACAATGAGAAGTACAAATAATTGGTCAATATTGACCTTTTACATATACCTTTACAAATGCATAAAATTGCTCCTCTGTACGAACCACAACTGACATTCTTTTCAAGTGGGATGCAAAATGATGTCTCTGAATAATTTGGACAGTACTGCCACCTCCCCTGCAAACAATATGAAAAAAATGTGTTACAATTTTCTAGAAAGTTTCTACAAAAAGAAATGATAAATTGTAAAATAGAAATAATGAATGGCTTACTTCTTAGGCATGGCCTTTTCATCAGATTTGTAAGTCCACTCTATCCCCTTTATTGCGGCCTTCTCGAGAGGATCACCAACCTAAAAACAACCATGTCGCCATTTAAGTATATTTTATAAACAAGATGTCAACAGTTGATAAGGCATAGCTTAATCTTTTTAAGACTTCATATTACTATACTCTAGTTTCAATAAAACCAGAAACACAAACATCTATTAGCAGGGGAAACAACAATAAAAATTACATACCAACTTGTTGTCCACAAAAACCAGTGCATGGCAAGAAGCAAGAATTTCCAAAGTGCGAGTTGGCATTTTTTTGGTATCCGTTTCCAAATCAATATCATCACTCAACCCACCAACTCCGGAGAACTCCTGGAGATGAAAGCACAAATTAAGCATCAATGGGAGGCTGTTAAACATTTTTTACCATGCAAGATTTGTAACGAACATACCATGTCATCAGATGTCAGTGTTCCTGTCTTATCAAAGCAACATATATCAACCTGTAGAATGATAACATAAGAGAAAATGTGATAAAAGCTGAAGACCTTAACATTTGAACTCAAATAACACATAATTAAAAGTAGTTTTACCCACCTTCCCAGCAAAAGGTATACGGAAAGGTTCTGTACAAAAAATTCCACGGCGTGCTAGTGCAATCAAAGATGTATTAACAGCTATAGACAACTCCATTGGAAGCTCAGGGGGAATCACTGACGTTATAATTAAAGAACAGCTCAAAAGAAGCTTGTACCTACTCCTGTTTGGATCCTCAAGCCCCTATATCAACATGTATGATAATTAATACCTTATTACGCATGATTTAAATTGATAAGATAATTATCAAATACATAGAAATGAGAGAGAAATGATAACCACAAGTTCATTTACCTTTTTAAGTACGTAACCAGCTGCTATGAGGGCAAAAACAACCAAAAACAAAATAAAAAGTCCACTCTCCCAACTGTTTGCAGTAACCTGATAAATATATATTTATCCATTAAAGAATAATGAGAGAGAAAAAAACAAAAAATGTCAAGTGTCAACAACAATTACAAAATTACCCTCTCCGTTGAAAACAAAATGGTTCGCATTAGTTTCCCTTGTGTTGTTTCAAATCCAGTTCGTAAAACAATAGCTAAACAGCCACCATCAGGAGTTTTCATATGAAAGGTCTGAAGCAATCAATAAAAGGAACACATAATTAGAAGTGCATACTAAAACTGACAACATGATTGAATGTAAAATTGTGTAAAACCTTATCAGGAGTATGCTGCAATATCTTTGTTCCACCAAAAAGAACATGGTTTTTATCCCGTTTAGTAGACAGGCGCTCTTCTGGTCCTCTGCCCATGATTGATACCTGTCAAACAACCATATGTTTGTACTTGTGTATAAAAAAAAAACTAAATATCACTACTACAAAAATGAGAATATATAGAAGTAAATTAAAATACACCCACCTTCCATTGAGGGGTTGACTCGCCTGTGAGGATAGCCTCATTTACAATAGCAGTCCCTGCCAGAATAAGCATATCTGCAGGGACAGATTTTTCCTCTCCATCTTGACCAGCAGCACGACCAACTGACACAACATCACCAGGCAGAAGGTCAGTGCCTGCTACCTTTGTCCACCTATAATGGAAAAAGTTCAAAAAACAATTCAACAATTTACAAACATGAATGTGATGTTAACAACAGAAAGTAGCATAAATTACTTACTTCCCACAACGATATGCCATTAGCATCTGAGAATCTACTTTAACACGTCTTAGCTCCGATAAAGTCTTTAACCGACTTTTGGCCATCGTTGACTCAAACATAAACAGCATAAAGAGGGTGAACAGACTATAATACCAGTATTCATCTAGACACCAAAGTCCCACACAGAAAACCTGAAGATCAAGGGAATAATAACTGCTTATTTAAGTAAATAACAGAAAGACACACTAAAGCTATCTTTTGTATAATATTTTTCTTAATGTTAAACCTGAAAGACAAAGAAGGGCTCCATGCAGTTCTCTTTCATCAATTTCTGAAACGTTGGCTGTGGATACTCAAACCTACATAGATGTCAAAAGATTTGAATAAGGTGATAATAAAACATGTGAGTTTTAAAAGAAATGTCAGTCTACGCTAAAGAATTCTTTAGAGGTCTCTAAAGTTGAAGATAAGAATCTGAACTTCAGACTTCAGAGACAGAACTCTGTCTTCTGGTTATCTTTTTATTCAATACGTTTGCATATAAATCCTAATCTAGTAACATGGGGTGAATATAATAATATCAAGACAATAAAATCAGATGGTAAAAGCAGACTTGCAGCAAGTAAAAAAACTTACACATTGCGACCCCACTTCTCAGCAGCAACTTGAACTTTAGCTTCAGTACCATGTCCGGTGCTTTTGAGATAGTAGCCAAAAGTTTCCTTGGAGGGGTAAGGAAGCTTACAGAAAGTCTTTTTCTCATCTGAATAGATGAAACACTGCTTTCGGAACTCAAAATATATCTCATCTGTCGAAGAACCTGCCAGCTGGGCGAAGGAAAAATATGTTGATATCAAACACATGATGCATTTAAAATTCAGCCAAAACATAAACTTGAAAAGGCAAGATATTTTCTAGTCTATGTTCTACGAATGCCTATTTATTTTCTTACTGAGCCCTTTTTTTATAACACTTGATGGTATTTCAACCAGTAATGCATATTGGTTCACTTGTAATGAAACATAAAATGTTGTAATATCTAAGAAAATAAAGCGAGCTTACAACCTTCCGGAAATGAAGTGGTATAACTTCTTTAGAGCCACAAAACTTTGCTGGAGTGATTTTGCATGCATTAGCATGATGAATATCTTTGACCTGACAAAGGAAGAGATGAATCAATATCATATTTTCTTCATAATGCAATGGTGAACAAATTACAACAACAAATGCATCAGAGTCCATGTTTTTGTGCAGTTAAAACACAACAATCAATTCAGAATACCACTAACCTTCGAATACTGCACGAAGCATTTAAAATCCACCGACCACACCGTAAAGAGAAACACCAGTATGTGGAGAGCCAACAAGCCACCAAGAATAATAAACGCGTCAAGGAAATCTAAACTGGGTAAAACAACAACCATCCATGTAACATACAGTATAGCAAACGGCCAAGTATCTAACCGCCACGGCCACCGCCTCTTCTTCAGCAAATCAACAGTATCAACCACTTTCCCATTGACATGAAACCTCGTCATCTCCCCTCCTAATCAACAACTCAACTCCAAATCTACCAACAAGCAATTCCACTAATGAACTCTAAAACCGCAACAAAACACGTAAATAAGTAATTAGTAAATCACTAAATCAAAACCCCTAACACAGCCATAACTTATCCCTATGATAGTTTAAGTTCGTTTCACTATAGGCAAAGGAAGTTTCGAAACCTAATACATCTGATTACCGTGATTAAATGAACATGTTACATAGACTACTAACAACGTTTCTCGCTATAAACAGTGGAATTTATTAAAATCAACTGAGAATTGATCAGGAAGTAGCTTACTTGTGAGTAGGTTTGAAACGATTCGCCGGAGGTGAAGGGGAAATTGATGGATGTATCTTGTTACTGTATCGATACTGATAGATCGTTAGGGTTTATGCGGCGGCGACGGTGTCGCCTCCGATGAGGGTTTTGATCGTTGGGCGGAGATCTGGTGGAAATCGTGATCGGAGGGAACACAAGAAAGAATCGGAGAACAAAGAAAGAAGTGACCAAAAGATTGGACGCTGGTTAAGTTTGCTATATGTTACGGAAACAGTCCCTACACTATTTCATTGCTTCTTTATCACGACATATGTTTAACAGCACAATCTAACACGAATGTAACGTATAGTGACCGACCGAATCATCTTTATTACTCAAGTACGAAACTTAGACCATCTTTAAATAGAACTCACATTACATGAGAAAACCCTCTGACCCACCTGAAACCCTCTTTGTTTTTATCACAAATAAAACTTAAATTCAAAAGTTTTACTTATTTTTTTAAGATATTGGAGTACCTTACCTTGATCTAGGGATGAGATCGGTACCGCACCTGTACCGAACCGGTACCGATACCGAAAGTACCCGGTCCTGAATTTTATAAAAAACGAGTACCGCTACCAGTACTGATTTGGGAATATGGGTACTGGTAACGGTACCGGTATTTCGGTACCCAATACCTCTTTAGTACCTGTTATCTCCGCAACATTATTTTTTAATCTTGCTGCATGGTTCATGTTTGGTTACGCTATCCAATGCTTGTTTTTGTACCCGTTACCCTGTACATGTTTGGTACATGATACATCTAAAAGTTTATAATAACTAAATAAAAATAAAATATAAAAAACATCCACATGTCTAACAAAATATTACATAGATTTGACCATGCATTCTAAATATCAACAATTTCACACATGCTTACCACTCATAAGTTGTGAAGCAACACTGACTCAAAAAAATAGTAAATTGTATTTGATTCATGATGAGTTTCACCCCAAAATAATAAACATCAATAAAATCAATACCAATACCAAAAGTTTCAAAATATAAAATAAAGTTAATCTTCGATTTGATCACTATATTGTCTATCATTTTTCAAAATAGGTTATTCGTATTCAGGTACTATAGGGTACCATACGGGACTTTTAGGTAAAGTACCGGTATCGGTACCGGCCAGTACCGATCCCGAAATGTGAGAAGATCAAGTACCGATACCGGTACCTTATACAAATTTCCGGTACCAGCAGAATACTAGTATCGGTATAGTACAGGTATCGGTACGGGTACTGGGTACGAGATGCTCATCCCTACCTTGATCAAGCCATTTACTTAAGTCATAACTGGGATATAGGGTCATTGCGACAAGTCTTTTGGCTCAACCGACTTCAATAGTGATTTGAAATTGGACATTTGGACCTTAGTATAGTTTTGTGATTTGGGCTTTGATAAAGAAAAATTTTAAAAATTGAACATATGGCCCAACTCATAAAGTCCATAAACCAAATAAAACATTTTTTCCATTGATTTACAAGACTACAAGAGTATATAATTTGATATTCTTACTTGTATGTGTGTCGATATTAAAATACATTTCTATGACTATAACTCTATATAAATTTACTTCAAATACATTTCTTGTATGTTGTTATATTATAATAAAGAGTATATATGAGAGTAGAAAATAACAGAAAGAGATGCAAACACTCATGCATGAATTACAAAAGCCACAGAAAGACGCAAGATTAACAAAACCACGGCTTTTATAAATCCCAAATTTGTAAAACAAACATTACCCGTAAAAGTTAAAACCAATCAAGTGGTAGTTAGGAAATGACAAAAATGATTTTTTAGGTAGGTGGGTGTATATATGTCTAGATTTTTTAGAAAACAACAAAGACACAGTTTTACAATATAATTTTTAAATATCAAAGTTTATTGTTATATAATTTAATTGTAAAGTATCAATATTTATTATAAGATTTGAGCCATAAACCTAATAAAGAGTAACCACTATTTACACTTGAAATATCAACTACAAGGGTTTGTGTATAATATCTGGATATGTTCGAATCTAGACATGTGGACTTGCGAGGCACAAAGGTCAGCTTCAAAAAGCAAACAAACAACATTTATAATTGCCATTTCATACACGTGTAGTTTATCATATATTATCGTAAATGTATTATTTGTTAAAGTATTTATATATTATTAAAATTAGTTACCTTACTGAATATAACACTATTAATTTCTTTTCATAACTAGCGGGTGAACCTCGTGTGTTACAGCGGGAGTGCTAATATTTATATGACTCGATTTTGATGATTCATACATTAGTATGGGACAACGGGTGTTCGCAATGGTTTGTGAGCTCTTGTTCTTAGAGGTGGGTTTGTGTTTTGATTGTAGAGTTTTGTTTTGTGTCTATGACTATGAGTATGATTACACTTTTGGGAAGAGCATCATCATGTTGGGATCATTTTGAAATTATAGTTAGGTTTTGTTTTAGCGGGTTAATTTTAGGTTTCATCACATTGTTTTTGGGTCGATCATAATTATGTTATGGTTTTCTAATTCGTTGTTTCAGAGTGATGGATTCAAAGAGACAACTAGCGCAATTTGAAATTACAAAAACTAGATGTTTGACGGGGAGGAGTACGTGAGCCTCTCTGATTGTAGTGCACCAATAAAGGAAAATTATTGGGTAATCTTTAAAATTTCGTTAACTTTTGTTTAAGGCTTAACTTTTTTTTGAAAAAAAAAAATTATCCCGATCCCTTCTCCGCCTTGCATCCCTTCTTGTTTCTTTTTCAAATCAGGATGGAGTCTTGTTGCTCCCTCCTCTTCATCCCGCAAATCCTTCCACGTCATCTCCACCTCAACCATGTAATCACCATCAGCCACTGCCTCCTTCCCGTCATGCTTCATCTTTTTCTCACTTTGTCCAGGGTTAGAGGGTAATGTGGGAGTCTTCACCTTTTAAAAAGTTGTTCCTTTTCAAGTATCACATATGATATGATATGTAGTCTTTTTATATCTATTTTGTTATATTTATATTCTAAAGTATTATCAAATAATTGTAACTTAATAAATATAATAGAAAACAACACACCCTTCTCGTTGGTAAACCACATACAAACGTATAGAAGACACACGATTACACAAACACCTATAGACTCCTCCATTTATTGTAACCATGTATCTCTCCTTTAAAGTGGTTAAAAACCTAAAATTATAAAAATATAGAATTATTATAAGTACATTTAGGTATTTGATGTTACAAACTTTTGGTCACACCTTTTAAGAGGAGTTCAAGACTGAGTTGTCTATAAAAGAAATCACAATGGTTTATTTATAACCACAAAAATCATAAACCACTATATTTTTTAGCCAGACCAGCTAGATGTAACTCAATACTTAAATCATATCCTTACACCTTGACACGGTAAAAAAAAACCCACAAACAAGAAGGATAATAAGTAACAGTCTAACAGATATCTCACGCGTAAGAAGCCGGGATAAACATCTATTACCTATAATAAAAGAAGGTTTTTGATGTCACATGTCAACATATTAAGCATTCTCATTTTTATTTTCTCGTCTCTCTCTCCTAATAAATGATAAAAGTATATATATAGTAATTATATTATTTAAAATATTTTTAAATAAAAAAGTTTGATATTGTAAAATTTTAACTTGATATTATAATGAAAAATACACTTTAAAAATACATGACATACTTTTTTTAAATACGAAGTATTTAATACCATTTTTTCAAAATTAAAATAAAAAAAAACCCTAATGTTTAAGAAAACAATTAAAAAAACACAATCATATAAAATAAAACTTTAAAATGATATTATTGTTGTTTTTACTTGAACTACTTATTTATTTCTAACTCAATCATATCTTATTTACAAATATCATTTATAATTTTTAAATTTTTATTACAAATTATTTCATATATTATTTAATCAAGCCGTGTATTACACGGGATACTATACTAGTATATAATAATTCAAAAAGAAAATCTGGTGTAAATTGAAGCTAAAATAGTTCCAAATATGATTCATTGGTTGCAAACGTGGACCGCCGGCCACCTCGTTCACACATCACACGCGTCGGTGTAGGTCCGATCTCCTTCCACCACCACCACCCATTCCATCGCATTTGGAGTTTCTCTTTCCACCTCGTGCTTCATATTTCCCTCATTCACCAGGACCCACTTCATCGAATACAAGACACAAATATATACCCTTTCTCCATTGCTTCTTAAACTTCAAGACACCCATTACCCTCTTTAACTGATTCTCTTTGACGCATTTCATCCAACACCTTAATATATGGCGTCAATAGGTTCTGTGCCGTTTGTGATCGATCACAATGCAATTGAAAGAACTGTTGGTTTGAATAATATTCGTCGATATGGGATCATCCCCTCGTTCGTGCATAAGCAGATCAGAAAATCGCTTAATGAGTTGGCATATGTGCGTGATAGTGGTAGTGTTGAGTGTGGAAGTAGAGGACGGAGGATTAAAGCCACCGGAAAAAGTAGCTCTAGTATTGATGGTGGTGGGGATAGAAGTGATGTTGTTCAGGTTGCAACTGATAAAAGCATGAACAGACTTGTAACGACAACAAACGTACAGGTATTTTGTCAACGGGTTTAGACTCATTAGTTAGAAATAAGTCGATAACTTAACTGCCTATGGTAAGCTAACATATAGCATAGCATTACGAGCGTTTAAGAACTATATTTGATATCAAAATTCAAAATTTAACTACTCGTTTATGCGACCAAATCGTCATATAATCATATCTGTTTTGGCCAAAAGGTCAAACTTCAGCTACTAACTTACTTTTCTTTGTAGATGACAGTTGAAACAAAGGAAACCTTTCTCAATGAACACTACACTCCTAGCAGTCTATCCAACATCCCCATTGATACCCTCAAAGACGAGTTACAATTACACGCAGTTAGTAAACATAACGGTGAAGATATAAACGAGAGCAACGTGGAATTACAACCTGATAATCCTTTGAATAAAGATGCATACCATGCTACAAATGAAATGTTAGAAGATACAATTGAATCGATATCAGATGAAGCAGATGTTCCTACAAGTGATGACATCGAATCACCTCCTTTAGCCGGCCCGAATGTGATGAATGTCATATTGGTTGCAGCCGAATGCGCTCCCTGGTCCAAGACAGGTAATTCATGTTGTTACACATGTCTAAGAAATGATCATAGTTTATATTATTTTCTGGAGGATGTTGGGGCTTGTATTTGAATAGTTATGCATCTATAGGTGGTCTTGGAGACGTTGCTGGTGCTTTACCAAAGGCTTTGGCTCGCCGTGGGCATCGAGTGATGGTAACTCTTTACTTTCAAGTGGTTAATACCTATGCTTATAGTTTGCTAAAGCGGACACTTGAGTCTTGATGTTTGGTTTTTGAACTATTTAGGTAGTCGTGCCGTTGTATGGTCATTATGATGAACTTCAAGATACGGGAATTAGAAGACGTTATAAAGTCGGTTGGGAGGTATGCAATAACGAACACCTCTTTACGCATAACTTGAATCAAGCCGACCTGTGTATTGTTACAAGTAGGTGACCGCTTTTGTTTCTGTTTTTTGTAGGATGTGGATGTGCAGTACCTTCAAACATACATCGATGGTGTAGATTTCGTTTTTATCAGATGTCACATGTTTAACAACTTGGGAAATAATATATACGGAGGGAATCGCGAGGTTAACTTCTACTCATGTCACATAAATTCTAACTAGAGAGAATAAACTATTCTACGACTGATGATACGATTAATGTGCATTATTGCAGGATGTTCTAAGACGAATGGTTTTATTCTGCAAAGCAGCCGTTGAGGTACAGTTAAGAACAAGACGTCAAGCACATATTTATTGAGCTTGTTTTCTTATGATTCGTACTAAGGTGTTGTGCGACTAATGGTTTGTTGCCTCCAGGTTCCATGGTACGTGCCATGCGGGGGCGTGTGCTACGGAGATGGAAATTTGGTTTTCATTGCAAACGACTGGCATACTGCTTTGTTGCCAGTTTATCTAAAAGCGTATTATCGTGACAATGGGTTAATGCAATACACGAGATCTGTCCTCGTGATTCATAACATAGCACATCAGGTTGGTTAACTTTGTGTGGTTTCCTATACACGACCTGCCAAACCCGTATATAGAGAAAATGATCGATTCTTATTTGCTGTACATGTTCGAATTTTCAGGGTCGCGGTCCGGTTGATGATTTCAGTCATGTGGATCTACCACCACACTACTTGGATCTTTTCAGATTGTATGATCCTGTAGGAGGTGAGCACTTCAATATCTTTGCTGCAGGACTCAAAACAGCCGATCGTGTAGTAACCGTGAGTCATGGATACGCATGGGAGCTAAAGACCAGCGAGGGCGGTTGGGGTCTACACAACATAATTAGCGAAAATGATTGGAAACTAAGAGGTATTGTCAATGGAATCGATACAAATGACTGGAACCCTGAAGTTGACCTTCACCTGACATCAGATGGTTACACTAATTACTCGCTTGACACTCTTGATACTGGCAAGCCACAATGCAAGACTGCCCTTCAAAAAGAGCTCGGTTTACCGGTTCGTGATGATGTTCCGCTAATCGGGTTCATTGGAAGATTGGATGTTCAAAAAGGTGTTGACTTGATAGCCGAGTGTGTTCCATGGATAGTTGACCAGGATGCACAACTGGTCATGTTAGGTACAGGCAGACCAGACCTTGAACAAATGCTTAGGGAAATGGAGAACCGTTATCCAGAAAAGATCCGAGGTTGGGTTGGGTTCTCAGTCAAAATGGCTCACCGGATAACCGCTGGTGTGGATATATTGCTAATGCCATCAAGATTCGAGCCATGTGGGCTTAATCAATTATACGCTATGAGTTATGGAACCATACCTGTTGTACATGCTGTGGGCGGTTTGAGAGATACGGTGCAGCCGTTTGACCCTTATAATGAGTCAGGGGTCGGTTGGACATTTGACAGAGCTGAGGCAGGCCGGTTGATCCACGCGCTCGGGAATTGCTTGCTGACTTATAGGGAGTATAAGCAGAGCTGGAAGGGGATTCAGCAACGGGGGATGACGCAGGATCTCAGTTGGAACAATGCTGCTCAACATTATGAAGAAGTTTTTGTCGCTGCGAAGTACCAATGGTAAATTTGGTTCTAATAAAAAAATGTTTGTAGAAATTCAACTAGTATAGTTAGAAGAAAAAAACCAATGGACCATGAAACACATCTTGATGATGATGATGATTATATATTATGAATACTACAAAAGAACATTGTTTATTCTGTATATAGATCACATAATACACCATATGATACTCAACAATGATGAATGTAATGTGAAACCCAAGAAGTTGATGAAAATTGGGTGATTACGCTTGGAAAAACCAACTCACATAACCATAAAATTTTCTATGTGAATGACATTCTACTTTTATGATCAAACGGTAAACAAGAATGACTTGAGAAAAGTTGTGCAAAACCTTTAGAGAGGCTGCCCTCAACTGCACACGGGGACTTGGAGCAACCAAATGGGGTGTTATGTTTCACATGCTCCCCTGTGTGCCTTCTCTTGGAGATTATAATGGTGTTAGAGTCAACAAATGCATCCATGGATTCTAATTCTTGGCCATCCAATTTCCTCTTTGACCCAGGGTACACTTTTAATCCTGCAAGTATAAGGACAGTTGATCATGGATGTTTCTAGTATTTAGTTTCCTATTTATGTTTATTTTTTTGCTACTAGTGATAAATCTACCAGGTAGAGCCTCGTAAAGCGGTTGGGTTTCTGAATCATCACATTTGCAACCTAACTTATGAGTATCTTCAGATCCACTCATCCTGCATCATACATGAGAACGTTGAATCCTTGTTTAGATCAATATCAAAAGCATAGGTGGCAAGATAGGAAGGTAAGGCGGGTTGGGCTAAAAGGATAACTTCTCGTATGGGTTTGTTTGGTTCACCCCTAATCAGGTTTTGTTAAAATAAAGTTTTTTTATTTATAAACAACTAGTGTAACATATAATTACAAATCAAATATTATTCCAACAATAATCTATTTTGCTAAATAAAATGACCGAAGAAGTCTAGCATTGAAAGTCCTGACAAATTCAACCCACTTGACACACACAGTTTAGTTACTATTTTTACCCATTTAATCTGATAGAGAAGTAGAGATGAAACATATCCTAAATCAAAGCCATTCATATATAAATGGGTCAAGGTTACCACCTCTAACTAGTAACTAAATGCACATCGGCACTATGCTTTCAACCTATATGGTTTCGACTTCAACCATCAGTTATAAAATTAGGTTTCATATGATTATATGAACTTTCTGGGGGTAAGGTTACGTACCTATACATGTGCTCGACAAACTCATCAATCAAAACAGGCCAAGCCCCTAATACAACCATATAAAAATATTAGATTATATGGAGAACAATCTCAGTATATAAACATTTAAACATTAAAGATATTGCATCTTTATGTGGAAGCTAGTAAGGATTTATGTTATTAGTTTATTACCTTCAGGATCATATCCTTCAAGGTTTTCGTGTACACAACGACTAAATGCCAACACTTGCCTCCATGTATCCTCAGAGATATTGTGTCGCTGATTATTCTATTGTCAAAATTCAAAAAAAAAATTTGTTTCAATTAATAAATGAAGAAACTATTAGGATAATAAACTATGACAATCCCAAACACTGCTTGTAAATTGCAGAATTATTGAATCAACACCACACAAAGGCGACTTAGGCTGAAATGTATATAAAATAACTGGAATGCAATATTTTGGAAAAAAGAAACAGATAATATTGCTTCCACCTCACTAAAAGCTATGAACTGCCATATTCATTGCTCTTTTCACATAGTAAAAGTACCTCAATGAAGCTGCACCACTGATTAAGTAATCTGAATCTTCCAGATAATACTAATTTCCATGCCATGATTGCCCTACTTACAGCTGAAAATGGTATATACAGAAAAAGAAGATTAAGGTTAGATGTCTGTAAGATGATCAGAGAGTGCAACTGTGCAAGGGAAGTAAGAGAAAGAAAACATTATCAACTTTCACAGTTTTGTTTGATATCCCACTTACTGATGCTTCTTTGACCATTTTCACGGCAAATGAAGAATACAAAATTATAGAATCTTGAGAACTCGTGAGAGTCTACCTGCAGATAGAAAGGAAGATGGTTATTGGAATGTAAGAATGTAATGATCAGGAATACAACTTATCGTTACTAGTCCATTGGTGCTTTGATAATACATATAGTACAGACATCAGTGGTAATGAAAGGAATTAAAATGATCACATCTCACCATTAAATTGAGTCTTGACATAAGGACAGAAAGTTCTTCAAAAATTGACATCCTGCCATGGATGATAACACAGTGTTTATCAATCTCAACCGAAATTAAGTGATCCCACATTCTCAAAGTCAAATAATAATAGACATGGCTTTGAGAACTGGGCTCATGTAACAAATTAAACTTCATTAAAACTTTTCGCTACTATGACAAATAAAAACTTATGATTGAAGGGAACACTAAGTAATTACATTAAAATTCAAGCAAGGTAATTGCTTCTAGATCTGCAGGAAGCCCCAAATTGAATATTAAGTTTCCATAAGGTACTAAGGGGAAACTTTCATAGCACACACCTTTTATATACCCTTGATTCAACCAATTCTAGAAGCTGGGACAAGGCCTCCCTGGCCAATTTAGCTTTCATCGATTCATTGGCATGCCTGTAGCCATCCCCCTCAGAAGCATACACCTCTGATGTGATATCTGCAAGAGATTGTTAAAAAAATTGATGTAGATTTGGTCACAAACATAGATATAAGCATTATGATGAAGACTGTTACATCTTTATCTATAAACATATATACACATGTGAAAAATCAGGATGTACAGATACATGCATACATATTATATTTCATCAATCAACTCGATCTGCAAGCTTTTACAAAGCCAAATATATGTAATTGGAAGCATGCAGCTCAACTGATCAAGAAAAGGTCTTATATATAAACCCCGAACCCTAATTTCATCTAGGACATGCTTCCACTCGGAGGAAAACACATCCATATGTCTACAGGAATCTATAACTCAATTATCCGTCTCAAACTCGACCTATAGAATCATAATTTTGTTAAATCACTATCCTCCCCCCTCTCAAATCCCAAGTTCTCGATGATCTAATAAGTAATTTCTATTAAACAGAGAACAATTCAACGAAACTCAAAAGAAGAACTTGTAGGGTGATTATCGATCTACCATGAGGATTATACTACACAGAAAACGATGATTGTGGGGGTTTAGAATTACCGCAATAGCGCGTGTAAATCTGAAAGATATCAGAGTGATTTGAAAGGGATGGAGAATCCATGAAGCTGATAATAAGAAAGTGAGGATGAAAAGGGGATTGTGTGTGTGAGATGAAACCCTAGAGGAGCATCAGGTCGATGGATTCCCCACACAGTCTCACACTCTAACCTTGTGTTGGCTCCCCTTGGGCAACGTCACTATGTTTCTGCAAGATTTTACATTTTTATATTCAAGTTTCTTCTTTCGCTATTTGAAATTGTATTTGAGGTTTGAGGTAAGTTGTTGATTTGGTCTCTAGTTATTAAAAAATCATCATCTTACCACTCAATCAAATGGTTATAGTTAGTGGTATGTTAAATTTATTAAATTTTATTGTTTTACCTTTGATTTAAAGAAGAATTATATATTTTCCCCTATAAATTTTATCAATTATATATATACTTAACTTAAAATTTTAATTACATATATCTCCTTGTAAAACTTAATTAATTACATATATACCCAAATTAAAAGTTTAATTACATATATACCCAAATTAAAAGTTTAATTACATAGATCCCTTTCTAAAACTTAGTTAATTACATATATACGGAACCTAAAAGTTATCAAAACTCGAAAAGCAAGTAAAGAAGAAAAAATATAATTTTATAGCTTAATAAAAATAAGAGTAAAATACTAATTATATAAGTTATTTTTAATAAAAATAATAAAATGGGTAAATATGTAATATTTATGTTTAATAAAACAGATATGTGTAATTAAACTTTTAGTTTGAGTATATACGTAATTAACTAAGTTTTAGAAGGGGATATATGTAATTAATTTTTTATTTGGTGTATCTGTAATTAACTAAGTTTTATAAGGGGATATATGTAAATAAATTTTTAAGTTGGGTATATATATGTAATTAATGAAATTTATAGGGGGATATATGTAATTCTCCATTGATTTAAAAGGTAAGCATAAAACTACAAACCCTCGCTCTCAAATACCATCGATTGACTTCATTAGTTCAATTGTTTTAATTCTTTCCAATCTGCTCCAACCAACTAGTCGACCATCACCGTAACTTGTGACATCCCTACTCTTTTCAAAAGTACGGCTTTTAAAATTTTTATTTTCGTGGCGTGTTCCCAACCATTTGTTAAAATCATTAAAATGATTTACAAAGTTGTGTGTTACTTATCGTTTATTGCAAGACGTGCATAACTAGCTAACAAAATACACTAAATTATAAAATATAAACATAAGCTAAATATATCAAGTCCTAGTGTAGTTTTTCTACTCGTTCCCCACCAATGTCATGTTTCATCTTAACTAACCCGAAATACCTACACATCAGTTATCAAAATCAAATATCAACTATTAACCGGGTGAGATAAAATATTATGATTAGAAAACAAGTAAACAACTTATAGAAAATCATTATTTAAATCATTTATAGGATTGTAATTCATGATTCAATCAACACGAACCGTAGCGAGGCAAGTTAACTTAAGTTGTTGGTGTCCATCTATTTAAGCAATCTTATCATATATGTTATTAACTTCGTTGTATCATCTTTTAAGTTTTTGTTCTTACTGTATAAGCAATTTTGCACATAATTTAGGTGAGTATTGGAGTAGTGTTTTGTTTCTAGGTGATCATCTAGCGGTAGCAGCGGATGCTGGTGATTTGGCACTAACTGGCAGATGAGGTGGCCATAAAGTGGGTTTAGTGGTTAGTCGCGTTGATCTGGTAATGAGAATGACGAGTATGGCTAGTTTTTGCAGGCTTTTACTAGGTTTTCTCGTGGTTTTTCAGGTTAGTGTGATCCGCTAATGCATGTCAATAGTGGAAGACACCAATTATGTGTTGTCAATCACTGAACATGCGGATTTAATGCAAAAAATTTATTCATTTAGAACGTTGCAGCAAGGTTCATGACGAAGAAGAAAAAATTGTAGTAGAAAACCCGGATAGCATCCGCTATTATGACTAGCGATTGTGGATAGATGATAAAAGCAACTATGTTTCTCATGAACGTTAATCAACTCTACTACATCCATTATTGGGAATCACGAACGTGTTATGGCTTGTAAACCAAAACCAAGTGCAACCATCTTTAATTCCTCGTATTTTCTTTTCCTTTAATAAACAAAAGTCTCATATGCATCTTATTTTCAAAAATGGAATACGATTTATATAATGGTCCAACTAAAAATGATATTTTGTTTTTGAAAGATGAACATCATGCTTATAGTTTGTTCCAAAATCCCACATTTGGCAATCAAGGCTCGTTAAACATTAGACATGGTAATCATATATTTGAGAAGGAGAATTCTTGTCATCCTCTCACGGATAGTGTTAAATGTTGTTGGCTTCAATAGGGGTGCTTGACTGTGAGTATCAGAAGGTTGATCATGCCTTATAAGATAAGACGTCAGAGGAAAGATGATGTCTAGTGATCCAGACGTTTCATCCACCTTTGGTGAAATGTTGTTAATCTTACAAGATATTAATGTTTTGTGGGGTTTACCAGAGGGCCAAATCATGTATGGGGAAGAACGGTCGATGATTGCACATCCACGTACAAATATATTTCAGAGTTATTAGGTTTTACACCTCAAGAAGATGAAATAAGGGTTATTAAACAAAATTAACTAGTTTTAAATGAAATAAAAATAACTTTCCAGAAAATACAACATATATGCAGTTCATACAGTGTGCATGATGTGTTCGGAAGAAAAAAAAAGTGCATATTTGAGCACAATAATTTATCATAACTTAAAATAAATGTATTTTTATATACTATTACATATATCTTGGACAGTTTTAAAAGTAATTATAGATATTAAAACCTACATCAATTTATAAAAGTAATATATATTATGATTCTTAATAGCCTTTAAGAAATTAGACGAACTAATATGAATAGTATAATAAAACCTACTCTAGAAAATATAAGGTACATTAATTAATTTTGCTATATGTTGTTTCTATATCATGGTACACAAACAGAAACCATAAAGGAAATGATGTAGTTCTTAGATAAGTTTGAGTTTTCATATGATTTTACGATCAGACTAACCAGTAGAGAGGTAGATCGATTGGTAGAATAACCAGTCCTATAGTGAAAAATGGCACTTATTAGTAATCATCAAGATTGTTATTGTTTATAACTAACAAACTAATGTAATAATAATCAAGTTTCAATCACCAACTGGATTATTCTACTTCTTCGTAGTAAAATATAAAAACAAATATTAACATTTAACCCAATGTAAAACAAATCTAGTTTCAAACCTCATAGAATTGTATATCGAAAACTTGCAAGCACGTGTATGATTATAGTACGATGAAATGGTTGTGGATCCACATCCACAGGTGATGTCCATTGGTTATGTGCAAGTTGTCGGTGGAAGTAGTTGGTGATGTCAAATGTTGTGTGTTATGTCAGTGGATCAGAATTTAGAGCCTAACAAGTGTTCAAAAATTGGATCCAAAGAAACTAAAATTAATTATCATCACATGTTCTGAAAGGAAAGGTGATTCATATTATTGTAACTTTAATCATCATACTTTTATTTTTGTACATCATTAAAACTATATAAAACTTATAATAAAAGTTATATACATAATAAATCATAACTTACAAATTATATCTAATATTATCTTAAATATGTTCTACCTAAAGCCGTTGACACTCAAAGCGAGAGGAGGCCATACACAGACTGGAGTGCAAAACTACGAAGATGTAGACATAAGAGTAAACTTTGTAACTACAAATAGCGGCAATGGTTCTACGACAATAGTGGCAAAAGGTGTGATGAGAGCATTACGACAACCAGAACTTTGACCACGAACAAGAGTTATAACTTTGGCGATAGAAGCTGCAACAAAGATGGTATGACGACGGTTACAAGAAAAAAATTATAAAATCATACATATATGTGTGTGTGGGAGGCACACTCACACAATATATATCGGTTTAAAAAATGATAGGAAGGAGAGAGAAGAGAATGCATAAACATAATTTTTAACCATATAAAATAATAAAACATCATAAGATATTGCATAAATATACAATAATGATAATTATAAAGAAAAATAATCAAACTATAACTTAATTATAGTTATGATAAGTGAAGATAATTACAACAATATTCAAAATAAATGTTAAGCTTCTATCTAAAGTAACTAACATATTCTCCATCCTAAAAATGATTTCTCCACTAACCATAATCTTATCATCCATAGAATCAACCATGAATGCAAAAGTTCCCAAGGATAATATCAAAGTAATGCAAACCACACATGATATGATCATCAAAGCATAAACCTTTATATCAAAATGACAAAACCTCATCACAAAGTATATACTAAAGATTGTATATGTGCCATTCATATCCGTACACCTTATTTTAATCATGTTTTATACGCAACTAACCACAGAAAGAATCATCTTTAATCTACTTTTTGATCTTTTTGTGGTTCTTCTTTGGGCCAGGAACTTCCATCCTACCAACAGAACAACCACACCTAGCTCGAAACACAAGAACCGCTCGCCCGTTGATCGGGGCCATCTTCTTGAGCTCAGCCTCTAACTCCTTATGGTAATCTCTAGGCAACTCAAACAACCCTTTCTTCAACCCAATCTTCCCCAAATGACTACCACCATTGGAAGCACTTGAATTGGTTAAACTGTTGCATGTTTCAAGCTGGATGTCGAATTCAGCCGCCTTGTGCAGCCCACGACAGCCCGGCTTACCACATTTATGTGATGTGCATATAGTAATCACCAAAACAGCCATTGATGCACTGAAAATACTAAGGCCTAAACACCCATAGATCATGGGAGCTTCTACAACCTCATCTTTGACCAAAACAAAGATTGCTTCAAGAAACTCAAAGCTCCCAAAGATCAAAAGGTTTGCATAGGGGTATACAAGGAACCCACAAGCACCAACAACAGCAATCAAAATGATCAAATCAATTAAAGCAAACGGAGACTGTTCACATGTGGTGATTGGTGTTCTTTTAGATGGCTTTTGTGACTGATTAGCCATGTTCATATGTTGGCTAACAGGAATTGAGCTATGAAAACAGACCATTTGGGTGAAACAAATCAAACCCACAAACAAAATCAAATTCTGATCAACACCCAATAATCGTACCCCAATTAGCAACAAACCCACCAAATCAAAACGAAATCAGATCAACCCAATACGAAATTAAAACCGATTCAAATCTAAACAATTTCACCTGTGAATACCAAGATTTCTCAGTTAACGCCGAGGGTAATAAAAATCGATGGGATCAATGAAACGATCAAAGCCCACGAAGTGAAACGGAATCAATTGGATCGGGAATTGGGGGAAATTGAATGGATGTTGAAGCTGATAAGAGTTAGGTAAATTGCCGGCTAAAGAGGGTATGAAGAGGCAAAGGAAGAGGACAAAAGAAAATTGTCATGAGATCGAATTGTTTATCGGTTATCGTCTCTGTTTTATAACAAGAGGTATTTCGCCATAGCCGCGTGTAGTGAAGCTTTTTGGGCTAAAGAGGTTAACTGCGTATTGGGGCCTCTTAAGTCTTATCTTAACAATTATCAAAACAAGGTTCAATAATTTGTTAATGATGGATACTTTTATATTATGGGCTTACTCCACCACGTACTTTTTAGTATTTTATATAAGCTGGTTTTAAAATCTAGTGTAGCTGATGTTTGATTTAGCTTCTGAATTGTACAGGGTCAAAAGAAAAGTCTGATTGTTTCACGATCTGATGCAGGTAGCCTTACGTTACATTTTGTTCAGTTGGTTGTTTCTCACAGCCTGAACCTATGATCTTAAGGTTACAAATAACAAGCTTATCAATAATTTTAAGACAGACCTCTTATGTGAATTGATTATATATTACTCTAGTCGTCATTTAATTTTTTCACGCATCTGTGTGGAAATGTCAACGTATGGGAAGAACATACGGAGTAGTTAAGCCAGTGAGGAAAGGCTTTGTTTGTGAAGGTTTGTAAGGGGAAAATTAGAGAGGGGGAGAGGAAGTGCATATGCCGGTTTTTCATCTGACATAAGGGGCAAGCATCATCATAGAGGCGCCCTTGAGCTTGTGTGTTGGTGATGGTCTAATGAGAGATTTGGAGGTGTGCGCAGGCTGTCTTTATTATGTCAAGGAACAACAAAAAAATTGTTATTATTACCTTCCGACTTTACAAGTTAGAAAAAGATATTGAATAGAAATGCGAATAACGTAAATAATTAATGTGATATCGTAATTTGATTAGTTTACTATCTTTGCTTTGGATTGATTTACCCCTATGTTACGCGATGTGAGTTTAGTCATTAATTTCATGCCTCGTTGAAGACCATACAAACGAATACTGAAACTAGTATCAATAGTACCAATACTAGCAACGATGTATATATATGTATATGTATATATATACCAGAACATCAACAAAAAACCAAAAAAAGCCAAGCATTCAATTTTTTTTAAAAAATGTTAACGAACGAAAGTTGTTATAAAAAAATACAAAATTGCTAGAAAATAAAACGAGTTTAATGCATAAATTACATAAAGTATTAGAGGTCGTAAATTTATAAGAAACTAAACTTTTATGACAAAAGTTAAAGACACCAAAAGTACACTTAAATAAAAGCTAAACCAAATAAATTTTTGTGAGGCAACTTATACTATTCCTCGAGATGATATTTAAAATATATCTACACTACTATATATAAAGCAAAACTTTGAGCCACAAATATAATTTCACAGAAAATTAAGACACCTAATACAACTTATTAAGCATTAGATACAAGTATTTTATGCAATTATTCCTATTTTGTCTCTTATTTGATAAACTTTTTCTAGCTAATACATTAATTAATTCATATTATTACTACATTACTGATAATATAATATTATTTAATTCACTACATTATATATTTTATTATTTTAATAATTTAAATTAACATTTAAATTTATTAATAAGTATCATCTTATTTGAATACTTAACTATATAAGTATTAATTACTCTCATATAATAATAACAATAATAATAATAATAATAATAATAATAATAATAATAATAATAATAATAATAATAATAATAATAATAATAATAATAATAATAATAATAATAATAATATAATTATTAAATAGTTTTTATTTGAATGCTTAACTTAATAATAATAGTTTTATAAATAAATAGTATCTTATTTGAATACTTAACTATATAATTACTAAATACATTTATAATAATGATGAAAATAATAATCTATATTCATATTATTTATACTATTATATAAATAATTTTAAAAGGACACACTTGTAATTTTACTCAAAATTTAAGACATTTAATATAATTTTTTAAACATAAAATACAAGTGTTATATATAAGATTTTCTAATTTGCTCATATTTAATAAATTTATCATAATTAATATATTATTTAATACATATATTTTAAGTATTATCTTGTTTATAACACTTTTAAATTAATATTATATTTTATAACTTAATACTATTTGATTTAAGTATTATTTTATTCAAACACTTAAGTATATAATCACTAAATATTTACATAGTTATAATAATATTAACCACACCGAAATATATAAGTGTTTAAAGTAGATCGAAAAAGAGTTTTGATAACACATGCCACATCACTATATATAACAAATATAAAAAGATTATGAGTAGTGAAGGTGAAATTTTTTCAATGTAAACGAAATAATTTTTTTTCCAAACTAAAAATACTTATTTTATTTTTTTTATAATTTTACATTTAAACCTCTAAGTATTTTTGAAACTAATCATAATACTTTCTCTCTCTCTCTCTCTCTCTTTCTTTCTCTCTCTCTCTCTCTCTCTCTCTCTCTCTCTTCTCTCTCTCTCTCTTTAAAATTGATACCTACTCCTTTGTATATTTTAAAATTTTATATTTAAACATTCGAGTTATTTCAAATTTACGTCTAATCATCTGAACTTTTTTTTTTAATTAAATATCCGAGTTATGTCAAATTTACATTTAATTACTTGATTTTTTTTAAGTTTTATATATAAACATTTGAGTTATGTCAAATTTTCTATTAACCAATTTACAATAGAGTTCATTGATTATAATAAAGTCACCATTTACGTATTCGTTATTTTCCCTCTCTGTTTTGAGGTATTTATTTTATATAATACATTTTCTATTACATTTTGTATCAGCTTTTCACACCTAAATATTTTTTTGGGTGGTTAGTATTAACACAAATCATCAAAATTAAATCTTTTCACTTTTATAACTTCGCTGCATAACATGGGTCCAACCCACTAGTTAATAATAATCAATAAGAAGATCTACATTGTAACCAAAACGTTAACATTTAGACAATATAAATAACAGTTGTAGATTTTTTTGGGGGGTGGGGGGGGGGACTAAATATTCTTATATATTTATGTGTAGAAAGTTATTAGTAGTTGTTGTATTTACTAGCATTAAGTTTTGAATATTAATGAGGTTAGGGGAAGAAAGTAGCGGCTTACCTCTTTTGAGGGCCCAAGACGAGATAAAATGTCACTATTATAAATTATCTTCTTTTATCTAGCTTAAAACAGATAATAACAAAGTAAAATGTTCATTCGGTCGTTCATTTTACACGTTTATGTGTTTATTATTTAGTCGTTATGTTCACATTCGTTTGTTCATTTTTAACATTTGATTGTTCGACCATTTTGAAGATTATTTTTTGTGATTATTACATGTTTAAAAAGCCATCATTTTTAATTTTATATAAATTTAACTAATAAAGTGTTGAACTACTAATTTTTTAAATTAATAACTTCAAATTAACTAATAAAGTGTTGAACTAATAAATTATTAAATTAATAACTAATCTTACTCTAATCAAAGAGTACTTAAAAGGGACACGTGACAACATTACATTCATTAAATTTTTCTTGCTTTTCTATTTTATTTTATAGTTTCAATACTTACTAATAATGCAATTTAATTTCATTTTAGATTAAAAATATTTTTTATTTAAGAAAAAGTTTTTTTTGTTTTTTTATTTGTAAATAAATATTTTTTTATAAATAATAATTTTTTCAGAAAATCAAACTTTTTTTTAAAATACGAAATATTTTAAAATTGGTGTTTTTTAAAAGTAAAATTTTTATAGACAAAAAATAATTAAAATTAAGAGTTATAATAATGATTTTTTAAATCGTTTGTTTTGAAACAAAATGTTTAGTTTTTTCAAAACAAAAAACGTTTAAAAACGAAAGTTTAAAGAATTAATATTATTATTTTATTACTATAATCATTACTTGTATGTAAATCTAAACAGATTTGGTTAAAATCTATGATTCTAGTTTTTTTAATAAAAAAATACATAATTGTACTTGTGAGGTGCCAATTTTAACATTACTTTTAATCATGGATTTTTGGATGTTAATCAATGTAATGACTTAGATTTGTTTTATTAGTTTTCATCCACCACCCCCCTTAATATTATGTGAAAACTAGAGAAAACCAATAAACCGACCACATAATTTACAAATTTTTTTATTACTACCATTTATATTTGTGTATGCGTATATATAAACAAGGATATTGATCAAATGAAAAACTGTAGCATAGCTTTACACATACGTCACATATAGGTTACATATACGTAATCGTTTTTCGATCGACATAGTGTTATGTATACGTAAAACTCTTCATTCTCGTATTTATGTTCAACATATATGTAATAAAAACTTAAATAACCTTTTAACACTTAAAATAACAAAAAAATTATGAGTTTTGTTATTGGTTTCCATGTTTTTTTTTGTTTTCACGTAACTATTGGTTTTCTCAGGAACCCTTCCCTATATATATGCAAATTCAAATAGTTTGGGACATCAAAATATAAACTTTAACGACAAATGTAACTCCAATTCATCTAAGTTTTTTTAGGATTCTTTTCAATATGGTTTAACACTTCAACATGATAACCCAAGCATATTGTATGTCTTGTTTGAGGTTATAAAATTTAAACTGAACAAACGAGTTATATATACCTAATGAAAATCGAAATTGGAGCAAGAAAGAATTTTTGATTTTACAGTTCATGAGTCGGAAAATTCTGATGGTAACAATTTTTTCAAGCGACGAACAAACACACCTCCTACAATCTATTCTTAAAATCCACCGTACCCGGTTTATAAAGTTGAAGCCGCACCACTTAAGTGAGTATAAATACGAGACATCAATAGGAAAAGTGCCTAAACTTTTTTTAAATGGAGCCGACCTACTAATTTTTTGTTTTAAAGAACAAACCTACTAATTAATTAATGTCACACAAGTCAACTTTGTTATGCTTGTTCGCTTATATTTGGTGTATAAATACACCAAGATATGATCAGTGCAAGGAAAGTATATTTATTAGACACAATCAACATTTTCAAAATCATAGCTAATCATCAAATCACAATATAAGGTATAAAATATTTTGAATTTCCTATTTATATGTTGTTTAATAACCGTTAATTTTTTTACAGATGAATCCTACGGTTTTAGACAACAAGGGCTTCTCCACACTGAACAAGGTTTTATTTCCTAGTGCTAAAGTTATTAAAATATATTTACGTTAATCTGTTCTTAATCTCTTCATTTATGATCAGCTTTTCTGTCACACCCCGAAAATCGCAGCGGAAAGTCGCGTGACGTGGTGGTAACGGAAGTTGGACTTGACCCAACTTTCATGGTCAAACGTATACTAAAATATCATTAATTATTAAAAACCATTAGTCATCATCATACGAGTATTTTGTTGTTCTACATCGAAACATTATTAGTAGTAGTGAATACTACTTTTATTACACACACATGGTTTTATTCAAAACATTTATAGTCTTAACGTTTGACCCTTCCAAAGACAAAATTCCGAATTCCATGTTGAGCTCACCTATAACCCTGAAAAGCACGAAGGGTAATAAAGTCAACATAAAGTTGGTGAGCTTTCGGGGTTTGAATTCTTGCAACCATACATCTCTTTTAAAAATCATATGATGAAACAAGGCATAATATATATTCCACATAGACTAGCTAGGTACTATGTTATTTAGGTCATAAGCCCATAATCAAACCAAGAAACACGTCGTTGCCCCACAACTATCCAGACATATAAACTCCCTCGCCACAACCTGACCAGTGCGACTGGTCGCGAGGGCGGGCCATTCTAACCCGATAGATCTACCAATATATTCTGTGGCCTCATCCCCGAGGTTAATGATTATAGAGGGATTTAGATTTCAGTAGTATATAGATCCATACTACTGATTCAAACTTATACCCGCATATTATATATTATTCCGTTTAACTCATCATATACTTTAATAAACCATTTCATGCTTTTCCCCCAAAACAATTTAAAACACATTTAAAAATGGGGCCGAAGGACTCACCTTGAGCGTAATCCTTGAGGTTAACCAATGTGAAATGCTTTTCAAATTGTAAACCCTAATCATAAACATTATAGTTATTACGCGATAATTCATGCTTAAGAATGCACTTCACCCATTCTAAATATGATTGTTTGAAATGGTACGTTTTGCTTTAGTCAAAACGTATATTTTTGTAAATGTAAATATCTCTTTTTAAAATCACATGTTTTGTGTCCTATAAACCACCAATTTCCTTAATTCTTACTAACTTGTCACTAATAAACTTGAGTCAAAAGTCTTATTATACCATCATCTTGGGTGTCTGAAACCTTCTTAAACAGAGAGTCAATCTTCTCTACTTTAAGTTATTATTCCTAAAAATGATTATCTGATCGGGCTTTCTTTTACCTGAGTTCATGTAGAATTCAAGAAGTAGTTTCCTCGTTATATCTTTTGTAAAATACTCTTTTTAATATTACTGGATTATTAATACATCTATTATCCTCTTCTTACATATCTTTACTAATTAGTCGTTTAAAGTGTATACTTATATTTTCTTTTATTTGTCGTAGTTTGTCCGAGGCACGTTCCATTCTTAATCTAGTTATAGTTTCGATATTTCAACCGTTCGTCTTAATTGGGTTTGTTAGTCGTGGTGTCTCCTTAGTCATTTGTTTGACCTTAACCAAAAATCTTAGTCTCACGGTCCTTTTGTCGATTTTTACCTAAGAGAGTCCTTTACTTGTGTCTAAAATTCCATTTATTTTAAGCTAGTCATCTTCCACCAATATTATTATCAAAGTCACCTAAAATCCTTGATCTATCTATTATTCTATAATAATCCTTCATCCAATAAATCTCCTAATATTCTTATCAAGACCATTCTTCATTATTTTTCCCATCTTCATGTTTATGCCTTCATACATACATGACATACCCATACATACATACATTTTACCACCTAAATCCTTAACATAACATGTTTTTATCCACATAACCATCCATTTTCAGATTCATCAAACCATCATAATAACCATTTTACATACAAAATCATCAAAATAACCATTTCATACAATACCTAAATGGGTGAACTAGGGTTCATCAAGATTCCTTATCTTGATCATCCATGCATGAACATATATATACATTGTCTATCTATTATACCTCACTAGATGAAATCCTTAACGGAATGCAAGCTCGATCTTTGATTTCCCGATGAAACTTCGGGTCCTAACTAAGTTCCAACTAGAGTGTAAATGAGAGTGGTGATGGTTGGTGTTAACCGAAGGTAAAGGGAAGGGGGGGGTCACGGTGGTGTTGGATAAAGGGTGACGGGGTGATGGTGTCGGGTGAGAGTGGTGGTAGTCGTGGCGGTACCGGGTGAAGGTGGTGGTGGCGGTATCAGGTGAAGGTGGTGGTGGTGACGTCGAGTGAGGGCGACGGTGATGGTGGCTTCGGGAGAAGGCGACGGTGATGGTGGTGGTGTCGGTTTCGGATGTGGGTGATGGTGGTCGCGGTGGCGTGGTATCGGGATGGGGGTCGCGGTGGCGTGATGTCGGGATGGTGGTCGCGGTGGTGTGATGTCGGGATGGTGGTCGCGGTGGTGTGGTGTCGGGATGGTGGTCGCGGTGGTGTGATGTCGGGATGGTGGTCGCGGTGGTGTGTGGTCCGAATGGTGGTCGCGGTGGTGATGTGATGCTGGTGGCGGTCGGCAGGTGGCCGGCGGGAGGCGGTCGGCGAAGGGAAGGGAAGGGGGGGGGGGCGGCCGAAGGGTGATGGAGGTGGTGTGTGAGAGTGAAGAGGAGATGAAGAGTTGAGAGTGTTTGTGTGTGTGTGTGTGGTTTTTAAAACACACTCACAAGTGTGTTGTCTTGCATGCAAGACATTGAAATCCTTCTTGGATTTGTAACTAGCCTAATCACCATATTATTATTATTATTATTATTATTATTATTATTATTATTATTATTATTATTATTATTATTATTATTATTATTATTATTATTATTATTAATTATTCAAGAAATCGTTAAACGTTTACAATGTTTGCTAAACATTAATGTAGGGTTTTGTTTAATTAGACTTAGACGTTAAATAATCTTAAATTAGATATTGCGGACAGTTTCGAGAGTTGACCTGATTTGACCGGGTGTCACAGTCTCCCCTCGTTTAAGAAATTTCGTCCCGAAATTTACGCTGTTGATCCTGAGTCAAATCCGGTTTTGAACAGACGTGGGTATTTTTGTTGCATTTCATCTTGGCGCTCCCAAGTAAATTCAGGTCCTCTTCTAGAGTTCCATCGGACTTTAACTAGCTTGATTTGCTTCCGCCTGAGTTTCTGAGTTTTCCAATCTAAGACCTCTATTGGCTCTTCGATGAATTGGAGTTTGTCGTTGATACTAACTTCATCTGGAGGGATAACTAGGGATTCATCTGTCATGCATTTCCTTAAATTAGATATGTGAAATACATTGTGCACATTACCAAGTTCCTCTGGTAGTCTGAGTCGGTATGCAACTTTCCCAATCCGCTCCAGGATTTCAAAGGGTCCTACGAATCGTGGACTCAGCTTCCCTCTTTTACCAAATCTCATAATTCTCCTTCCATGGAGATACCTTCAAGAACACTCTATCGCCGACCATGAATTCTAATGGCTTCCTCCGATTATCTGCATAACTCTTTTGTCGACTATTAGCCATTTCTAGCCTTTTTCGGATCTGAACAATCTTATCCGTTGTTTCTTGAATGATTTCTGGTCCGGTTAATTGTCTTTCTCCAATGTCGGCCCAACATAATGGCGATCGGCACTTTCTTCCATATAGTGCTTCAAATGGAGCGGCCTTGATGCTGGTGTGATAACTATTATTATAGGAGAACTCAGCTAGTGGTAGATGAGTATCCCAATTTCCACCAAAGTCGATCACACAAGCTCTCAATAAATCTTCCAAAGTTTGAATGGTTCTCTCGCTCTGTCCATCAGTTTGTGGGTGATAGGCCGTGCTCATATCTAATCGAGTACCCATGGCTTCCTGTAGAGTTTGCCAAAATCTAGAGGTGAATCGACTATCTCTATCTGATATGATTGAAATTGGTACACCATGGCGTGAAACTACTTCTTTGATGTATAAGCTTGCCAATTTGCTCATACTGTAGGTCTCTTTCATTGGTAGGAAATGTGCAGATTTTGTTAGTCGATCAACAATTACCCAAATGGTATCGTAACCACTTGTTGTCCTAGGTAATTTTGTCACAAAATCCATGGCAATGCATTCCCATTTCCATTTTGGAATTTCCGGCTGTTGTAGAAGTCCCGATGGTTTTTGGTATTCTGCCTTTACCTTAGAGCAGGTCATGCATTGGTTAACATAGGTAGCTATGTCTCCCTTCATGTTAGGCCACCAGAAAAATTCCTTCACATCATGGTACATTTTGTCGATTCCTGGGTGAATCGAGTACCTTGTTTTGTGTGCCTCATCAAGAATTACTTTGCGTAACTCTCCATGCTTAGGAATCCACATTCTTCCGGCAAATCGTATCATTTTATCAGAATCTGTTGCTAACTCCTTGACCATCCCTCGCAGACCTTCTCTTTCTAGGTTTTCTCTTTTCAATGCTTCGAGTTGAGCATTGCGGATCTGGTCAGTAAGGTTCGAGTATATGGTAAGTTTCAACGCTCGCACTCGCAGTGGCTTTTCTCTTTCTTTCCTACTAAGAGCGTCTGCCACAACATTTGCTTTGCCTGGGTGATATCGGATATCGCAGTCATAATCATTCAACAGCTCCACCCAACGGCGCTGCCTCATATTTAAATCCTTCTGATTAAAAATATGTTGCAGGCTTTTATGATCCGTATAGATGACACATTTGGTTCCATACAAATAATGTCTCCATATTTTAAGAGCAAAAACGACAGCTCCTAGTTCTAGGTCATGGGTGGTGTAATTCTTTTCATGTACTTTCAATTGTCTTGATGCATAAGCAATGACCTTATCTTTTTGCATCAATACACACCCAAGGCCTAATCGCGAGGCGTCACAATATACTACAAATCCCTCATTTCCATCTGGTAGAGACAGTATGGGTGCGCTGCATAACTTCTGCTTTAGTAATTGAAAAGCTTTCTCTTGATCTTCGCCCCATACATAATTCTTGTCCTTACGGGTCAATAGGGTCAATGGTTGAGCTATCTTTGAGAAATTTTCTATAAACCTACGGTAGTAACCAGCTAACCCTAAAAATTGTCGCACTTCTGTTGGAGATTTGGGGACTTCCCAGTTCTTAATTGCTTCTATCTTTGTTGGATCCACGTGGATACCCTCCTTGTTGATAATATGACCGAGGAATCGAACTTCTCGAAGCCAAAATTCACATTTTGAGAACTTTGCGTACAGCTTTTCTTTCTTTAACACGTTTAGGATTAGCCTGAGATGTTGCTCATGTTCTTCTTTGGATTGTGAGTATATCAGAATATCATCAATGAATACTATCACAAACTTGTCTAGGTAGGGTTTACAAACCCTATTCATGAGATCCATGAATATGGCAGGTGCGTTGGTTAATCCAAACGGCATTACTAGAAATTCGTAATGACCGTAACGTGTTCTAAAAGCCGTTTTTGGGATATCCTCTCTGCTATCAACAGTTGGTGATATCCAGACCGCAAATCTATCTTCGAGTAGTAGCTGGATCCTTGCAATTGATCGAACAAATCATCAATTCTTGGTAATGGGTATCGATTTTTAATGGTGAGTTTGTTTAATTCTCTATAATCGATACACATTCTGAACGATCCGTCTTTCTTTTTGACGAATAGCACAGGTGCTCCCCATGGAGAAAAGCTTGGTCGAATGAACCCTTTTTCTAATAATTCTTGCAGTTGCTTTGACAACTCCTGCATTTCGGAAGGTGCTAGTCTGTATGGTGATCGTGCTACTGGTGCTGCTCCTGGTAACAAATCAATTTGGAATTTGATCTGTCTTTGTGGAGGTAACCCTGGCAAATCTTCGGGAAATACCTCTGGGTATTCTCGTACAATGGGAATATCTTCAAGTTTTCGCTCCTCGTTCCTAGTGTCAGTGGCTTTTACTAGGAAGGCAGGATATCCTTCATTAAGGTATTCATATGCTTCCATGACACTTATAATTTTTAATGAAGGTTTTCCCTTTTCTCCTTGTACGATCAAGAGTTCTCCACTAGGAGTTGGCAATCGAATGATTTTCTCGAAACATACTATTTCAGCATGATTTCGAGAGAGCCAATCCATTCCAATAACCACATCAAAACTTCCCAGATTGACAGGTAATAAGTCAATACTAAAGAGATGGTTGTTAAGTTGTATCGTGCAGTTTCTAATTACTTCATTGGATTCAATTTTCTTTCCATTAGCTAACTCAATAATATACTTCTTTCTTAGCTTACATGGTTTAATTCCCAATGATGTTTCAAACTCTTTGGATACAAAACTTAAATCAGCACCGGTGTCAAACAAAACAGAGGCATAATGATTATTGATAAGAAACGTACCGTTGACTACCGACGGCTCTTGCTGTGCTTCCTTGGCATTCATTTCAAAGGCTCTCCCTTTGGCCCTAGATCCATTCAGTCTTGGACAATCTTTCTTGAAGTGTCCAACCACACCGCATTCATAGCAAGCTTGATCATTTCTGATCATCCTCCCTTCAGGTTTTGCCCGACAATTCTGGCTTAGATGTCCGAACTTATGACAATGAGCACAAATTTTACAGTCACCAGTATGGGGATATCCACATTTGCTACATTTTCCTTGAGGTTCTTTGGTTGATCTTCCATGGTTCGATGTTGCTACATATACCCGTTCAGATCTCTGATTAAAATTCTTCCTGTTGTTCACTGGTCCCTTGGGATTTTCGAACCACTTTCTCTTTCCATCAAACATTCTTTGGTTCACTCTAACCGTCTTCCTTTCAATTTCCATCACACTCTTTCCTTGATCGTTCTTCTTGATTAGGGTTCCATTTCGTATTGCGTCATCGGTTAAGGTGTGTGCAATAGCGATTGCACTTTGGATGGTGGTTGGTTTAGAAGCTGTAACGTTGCTCCTTATCTGAGGTGCCAATCCCCATATGTATCTTTCAATTCGGACATATTCCGGCGTGACCATTCTAGGTACTAACCTTGCAAGGTCATTGAATCTTGAGGTGTATGTCCGAATCTCAGCTCCTTTCATGGTATGATTCCAGAATTCAGTCTCAATCTTCTGGAGCTCATTGCGTGGGCAGTATTCTTTAAGTAGCATCTCCTTTAGTTTTTCCCAGGTAAGTTCATATGCGTTGGCATCGCCCAAAATCTGGCGTTGGGAATTCCACCATGACAGTGCTGCATCTTGAAAGGAACATGTTGCATACTTGACCTTTTGATCGTTGGAACAATTGCTTATCGTTATAACCGTCTCCATCCTTTCGATCCACCTGATTATATCTAACGGTCCTTCAGCGCCTGTAAAAGTTCTTGGGTTGCATCCTTGAAATGTCTTATATGAACACCCTTGTGGTTGTACACCTGATGAACTTCCTGGGTTTCCGTTTGTGCCGGATCCATTGTTTGCACCTATACCGGAACCTACGTTTGAACCATTTCCTGCTCCGTTTCCATGGCCATTATCTGTATTTTCTTGCCTCCTTGCTTGACCAGCCACTAGATTCGCATCATGTTGTTCTAAAGCTGATTTGACGTGTCTAGCTATCAATTGGGCTAGCTCCTCTGGGGTGGATGGTAAATTGGCGTTTCCACTTGAGGGCGTATTTCGGGTTACAGGTGGCATGATTCAATTCTGTTCCGAAAGTAGGGAAGAAGATGTTTAGTTTACGTACGCTTGCTATTATATTATCATGATGGTATATTCTATATGAATATTCTATATAATTGGTTTCTTGAATAGTCATTCAATAATTAATTATTCATGCGATTAAACACATATCATCAAGACATATCTTTTTAAATTTTTCATAAGCGTCAAGTTCATTCATAGTTATCAAATACATACGAGTTAGTCATCAAAAGGATCATAAGTAAATCAGTCTACATGCATCATCGAGTTTATAACTCGGTCAAAAAGATAATGTTCAAGTACCCCGGTTAGTCTCATAGTCATACTAAAACAAGGTTCCACTACCAACATGCGTGAGGTAGGTAATCATCATCAAACATAAAGTAGCCATAGCCATCGATGTCTCCGCTCTCTCTCCCATCACTATCGCGTACTGCTGAGCCGTCACCAATGCTGTCTCAGCCACATCTGCCCTCTGCTCCGCCTGGGTCAATCGATCCCTAGTCTCTGCGAGGCTAGTCTCCAGGTCTGCTATACGGAAGTGCATCTGGCTCATAGCGCTGTCATCCAACAATCTTTCCTCCTCAATCGTCATCAATCTTCCATCCAAAGCTTGACTCACCTCCTCCTGAATCCTTATCTTCTTCCTGGTAGACAGTAGCTCCTTCTCAAGTCGCACACACTGGGCTACTAGGGTAATCACCACGCGCTCGATGGACTCACCACCCAAAGTGGTCCTGTGTGGCGCAGAAGACGACTCTCCTTCCTCAAAGGTGGAAGGAATCCCATCCCTCGACGCCCAGCCTCTCATGGCATCCATAATCCATCTCCACTGATCGTCTACAAGTCTGGCCCGTTTGGGCATAAGCGTACTCTCCATGACATCATCATCCATCACCTTTCTCTTTTCTCTACGTTTCCTCCGTTCATACACCAACTTAATCCTTGGCGGTGCATCATTCACAACCGCTTCTCCCTTTTCTCTGCGCTCCCTTCGCTCATACACCATCCTAATCTTTGGTGGGTGTCGCATGAGGGAAATAGTAGCAGCAGGAGTCACAGCAGTATGAGTCTCACTCTCTGAGGCCAAGCCAACTGGCTCCTCAGCAATGGGCTCGAGTGCATCTGCTGGCGGGGTAGGGCTCTCATCATCGGACTCAGATATCCAACCATTCCCCGAGTTTTCCATACCCGGGTACATGGTAGCTGCGAAGTAAGGCTGAGTAGGGTAATACCATGGTGTCGAGGAAAGAGGCTCGGATGAACCATCGGTGCTACTGCTATGGTCAGGTGCTCTCTCTCGGCTAACACGATCAGACATCTACAAATAGAGAAATGCATGCATGCGTACATATTAATTATTGCTAAATTCTAGCATACACAATTAGCAATCATAATTTTAATAAGACTATTATTATGCTTATGACACGGAATTGTCTTTGGAGTCAAATAATCTTTTTAAAGGTTATAGTCTAGATTTTAAAAATACTCTCTAGTTCACTATAACCGTTGGCTCTGATACCAACTTCTGTCACACCCCGAAAATCGCAGCGGAAAGTCGCGTGACGTGGTGGTAACGGAAGTTGGACTTGACCCAACTTTCATGGTCAAACGTATACTAAAATATCATTAATTATTAAAAACCATTAGTCATCATCATACGAGTATTTTGTTGTTCTACATCGAAACATTATTAGTAGTAGTGAATACTACTTTTATTACACACACATGGTTTTATTCAAAACATTTATAGTCTTAACGTTTGACCCTTCCAAAGACAAAATTCCGAATTCCATGTTGAGCTCACCTATAACCCTGAAAAGCACGAAGGGTAATAAAGTCAACATAAAGTTGGTGAGCTTTCGGGGTTTGAATTCTTGCAACCATACATCTCTTTTAAAAATCATATGATGAAACAAGGCATAATATATATTCCACATAGACTAGCTAGGTACTATGTTATTTAGGTCATAAGCCCATAATCAAACCAAGAAACACGTCGTTGCCCCACAACTATCCAGACATATAAACTCCCTCGCCACAACCTGACCAGTGCGACTGGTCGCGAGGCGGGCCATTCTAACCCGATAGATCTACCAATATATTCTGTGGCCTCATCCCCGAGGTTAATGATTATAGAGGGATTTAGATTTCAGTAGTATATAGATCCATACTACTGATTCAAACTTATACCCGCATATTATATATTATCCCGTTTAACTCATCATATACTTTAATAAACCATTTCATGCTTTTCCCCCAAAACAATTTAAAACACATTTAAAAATGGGGCCGAAGGACTCACCTTGAGCGTAATCCTTGAGGTTAACCAATGTGAAATGCTTTTCAAATTGTAAACCCTAATCATAAACATTATAGTTATTACGCGATAATTCATGCTTAAGAATGCACTTCACCCATTCTAAATATGATTGTTTGAAATGGTACGTTTTGCTTTAGTCAAAACGTATATTTTTGTAAATGTAAATATCTCTTTTTAAAATCACATGTTTTGTGTCCTATAAACCACCAATTTCCTTAATTCTTACTAACTTGTCACTAATAAACTTGAGTCAAAAGTCTTATTATACCATCATCTTGGGTGTCTGAAACCTTCTTAAACAGAGAGTCAATCTTCTCTACTTTAAGTTATTATTCCTAAAAATGATTATCTGATCGGGCTTTCTTTTACCTGAGTTCATGTAGAATTCAAGAAGTAGTTTCCTCGTTATATCTTTTGTAAAATACTCTTTTTAATATTACTGGATTATTAATACATCTATTATCCTCTTCTTACATATCTTTACTAATTAGTCGTTTAAAGTGTATACTTATATTTTCTTTTATTTGTCGTAGTTTGTCCGAGGCACGTTCCATTCTTAATCTAGTTATAGTTTCGATATTTCAACCGTTCGTCTTAATTGGGTTTGTTAGTCGTGGTGTCTCCTTAGTCATTTGTTTGACCTTAACCAAAAATCTTAGTCTCACGGTCCTTTTGTCGATTTTTACCTAAGAGAGTCCTTTACTTGTGTCTAAAATTCCATTTATTTTAAGCTAGTCATCTTCCACTAATATTATTATCAAAGTCACCTAAAATCCTTGATCTATCTATTATTCTATAATAATCCTTCATCCAATAAATCTCCTAATATTCTTATCAAGACCATTCTTCATTATTTTTCCCATCTTCATGTTTATGCCTTCATACATACATGACATACCCATACATACATACATTTTACCACCTAAATCCTTAACATAACATGTTTTTATCCACATAACCATCCATTTTCAGATTCATCAAACCATCATAATAACCATTTTTCATACAAAATCATCAAAATAACCATTTTATACAATACCTAAATGGGTGAACTAGGGTTCATCAAGATTCCTTATCTTGATCATCCATGCATGAACATATATATATACATTGTCTATCTATTATACCTCACTAGATGAAATCCTTAACGGAATGCAAGCTCGATCTTGATTTCCCGATGAAACTTCGGGTCCTAACTAAGTTCCAACTAGAGTGTAAATGAGAGTGGTGATGGTTGGTGTTAACCGAAGGTAAAGGGAAGGGGGGGGGGTCACGGTGGTGTTGGATAAAGGGTGACGGGGTGATGGTGTCGGGTGAGAGTGGTGGTAGTCGTGGCGGTACCGGGTGAAGGTGGTGGTGGCGGTATCGGGTGAAGGTGGTGGTGGTGACGTCGAGTGAGGGCGACGGTGATGGTGGCTTCGGGAGAAGGCGACGGTGATGGTGGTGGTGTCGGTTTCGGATGTGGGTGATGGTGGTCGCGGTGGCGTGGTATCGGGATGGTGGTCGCGGTGGCGTGATGTCGGGATGGTGGTCGCGGTGGTGTGGTGTCGGGATGGTGGTCGCGGTGGTGTGGTGTCGGGATGGTGGTCGCGGTGGTGTGGTGTCGGGATGGTGGTCGCGGTGGTGTGTGGTCCGAATGGTGGTCGCGGTGGTGATGTGATGCTGGTGGCGGTCGGCAGGTGGCCGGCGGGAGGCGGTCGGCGAAGGGAAGGGGAAGGGGGGGGGGGCGGCCGAAGGGTGATGGAGGTGGTGTGTGAGAGTGGAGAGGAGATGAAGAGTTGAGAGTGTTTGTGTGTGTGTGTGTGGTTTTTAAAACACACTCACAAGTGTGTTGTCTTGCATGCAAGACATTGAAATCCTTCTTGGATTTGTAACTAGCCTAATCACCATATTATTATTATTATTATTATTATTATTATTATTATTATTATTATTATTATTATTATTATTATTATTATTATTATTATTATTATTATTATTATTATTATTATTATTATAATTATTCAAGAAATCGTTAAACGTTTACAATGTTTGCTAAACATTAATGTAGGGTTTTGTTTAATTAGACTTAGACGTTAAATAATCTTAAATTAGATATTGCGGACAGTTTCGAGAGTTGACCTGATTTGACCGGGTGTCACATTTTCAATACGCAATATCCATTTAAGTAAGAATGCTTAAAAAATTCTCGCATATAATCTATCTAGTTAAGAGACGCATTTGGTTATTATTATATCAACACGTAAACAACTTCAATCATATGATCCAAATTTTTTAATCCAAGGATCTAAAAGTCTTCATTTTGTAATCAAGTTTATATAGTTACGTATGAATATGAACAAGGAAATACTATATATTTATATATGAACATACTATTTATGAAATCATTTGCAATTATAATATTCAATTACATTACAAAATACATATATTCACAAGTTTGTAAAGTTGTTCGAGCAATGGAGTGCCATCAATAGAAACTAAGTTCGTGCCGACCCAAGTCAGCCATTCATAGCAACCTAGTTCTACGGACGAAACCTAACAACTACTGACAGTGATGCTTTATCAGTGAAAATCAAGTTTCTAGTAATTTTTATATGTATCATGTATGTACACACAAATGGTTTTATTATATGGAATAGATTAGAAGTTATTACAAGTATATAAACAATAAGCAAGAAATATATAGCTAACATACACATACAAGAATAAATATTACTTTCACTATGAATTAGATTTTCAAGAAACCAAGCATCAAAGTTGACCATGGTTCCTCCATTACCACAAGCCGTTGTTGCAAGGTTGAATGCCATAGCTCGCACAAAGTGTCCCATTTGGTTGAACCATTGCACCAGGGTCCGAGTACCGCTCTAGAGGGTGCGGTCCATTGCTCAGCGAATTACGTTCCTTTATCACCAATTAGCTTCTTGGAGAGAGCGGCTGAAGTTTATAAAGACCAGATATCTGTGATTTATGGGTCCATCAAGTACACATGGGAAGAAACACACCGTAGGTGTGTCAAGCTTGCATATGCTCTTAACCATTTAGGAATTTCTCGTGGTGACGTTGTAAGTATTTTCTGTTAAATCAGATCAAACCAACGTGACACACACAAGCTGTGTATTAAACCAAAGAACTAAAATTCTTGTTTTCTGCAGAATGGTATGATACCCACGAAAAGGAAAACAATTTGAGAGAATAGAGCACTAACTTAATTCTCATTCAATTCAATTAAAAATAAAGAGAATACAAGTACTTATATAATAACCAAACTTGAAGTCTAACTTATCTTATAATTCAAACTAAACAAACTTTATCTAAAAATCAATACTTATCGACTCAAACAATTAAAAAGATAAACATAAAAATAAAGAGATAATGATCTCCTCCAACCACCCCTTGAGATCAAACCGTACCACCCTAGAATGATTCGAATATTGCTCTCGTTCAATACTCCCTCTCAATATTCGATTTCTTCATTCCCAAATCTTCACAGAACTCTAGTAACTTTGTACTCGACAAACTTTTGGTAAACATATCAGCAACTTGTCTTTTTGTATCCACATATTTGAGATCAATTTCACCCTTCAATACTTTTTCTCTTATGAAGTGATAATGAACCTCAATATGTTTGGTTCTAGCATGAAAAGTAGGATTCTCGGCCAAAGCAATAGATGATATATTGTCACAAAAGATCACCACATTTTCCTTTGTTTCTTGATTTAAATCTTTCAACAATTGCACTAGCCACACACACTCTTGAGCTGCCATAGCTGCCGCTCTATACTCCGCTTCGGTTGTCGAAAGTGACACCGTAGGTTGTCTTTTACTACACCAAGTAACCGCACTCGAACCGATCATAAAAACATACCCGGTTGTAGACCTTCGAGTTGTTAAATCACGTGCATAATCGGCATCACAATAGCCGACCAACTCGATCTTCGACTCCCTCTTAAACTTTACTCCAAAGGTTGGTGTTGATTTAATATACCGTAACACCATCCGGACCGCATCAAGGTGTGGCTTTCTTGGGCTTTGCACGAACCGACTTAACACTCCAACAGCAAAAGCTATGTCCGGTCTCGTGAGGGTAAGATATATGAGGCTTCCTACTATCTTTCGATACATTGTGACGTCTTCCAACACTTTTCCTTCATCTGCACGTAATGAGCTATTAGAGTCCATAGGAACCTTGGTAGGCTTACAACACTCCATACCAAACTTGACCAACAAGTCTACTGTATATTTGTGTTGATGTAAAAGGATACCATCTGCTTCATACTTAAGTTCTAGGCCCAAGAAGTGCTTCAATCTTCCTAAATCTTTCATGAAAAAACGAGTGCTCAAGTTAGATTTTAATTGATCAATTTCTTCAATTAAGTCTCCTGTTATAATTAAATCGTCTACATAGACGAGTACAATGGCCACTTTTTCTCCTTCTTTTCGAACAAATAAACTCATATCGGCTGTGGTCGGCTCATAGCCATTTATCTCCAAGAACTCTCCTATCTTCCCGAACCAAGCCCTCGGTGCTTGTTTCAATCCGTATAAGGCTTTTCTCAACTTACATACATGGTGTGGAACTTCCTTATTCACGAAACCACCTGGTTGCTCCATATAGATTACTCGATCCAAATCACCATAAAGAAATGCGTTTTTCACATCCATTTGCCACATGTTCCACTGTTTACTCGCCGCTACCGCTAGTATTACTCGAACAGTTGTAAGTTTTGCAACCGGACTGAAAGTATCATCATAATCAATTCCGTATTGCTGTGAAAAACCTCTTGCAACCAGCCTCGCTTTGTAGCGTTCAATTGTTCCATCGGCTTTGCGTTTAATCTTGAATACCCATTTACACGTTATAGGTACTCCATTGGTTGGTTTAGGAACGAGTTCCCATGTTTGGTTCTTGTTTAATGCCTCTAATTCTTCTGTCATAGCCATCTTCCACCTAGGATCTTTTAAGGCTTCAAAGACAGATTCTGGTTCGATCTCTCGGGCTTCAACTGTTGCTATATTGGCATATTTAGGATTGGGTTTCTTCACCCTTTCAGACCGACGCATAACAGGCTCTTCACTGGTGGACTCGGTGTGTGGATTTTCAAAGCTACCAGATTGCCATGGGTTTCTTTGTGGGCTTCTTTGTTCATGATGTACTTCACTGGACTTTTCTTCATCTTCTCCACTACCAAAACCAAGTGCAACTCTTTCATCTAGTTCCTTCTTTAGTTCTGGTGTGTCAGGTAAAGTTTCATAATTTGTTGACCACCATGATGAGGCTTCATCAAAGATTACATTCCTTGAGACATAGCACTTTCCAGTAACCGGTTCACAACATCGCCATCCTTTTCGTTCATTGTCATACCCAATAAAAATACACCTAACAGCTTTCTTTTCAAGCTTATGTCGTTGGTGAGATGGGATGAAAACATAACACACACACCCGAAAACTCGAACATGACTAACATTAGGCTTTATGTTGAACAATCTTTCGAATGGCGACACATATTTCATTGATTGTTGGGGGAGTCGGTTACTTATATATGTTGCTGTTTTCATAGCTTCTGCCCAAAATCGACCTGGGATATTTTTATCATGCAACATACTCCCAGATAGCTCTGTAAGGTGTCGATTTTTTCTTTCTGACACCCCGTTTTGCTGGGGTGTATTTGGGCATGTTAGTTGCCTTTTGATTCGATTTTCTTTAAGGTAGTCAGAGAATTCCTTGGAGGTATACTCCCCTCCGTTATCCGATCGCAAGCACCTTATATCACACCCAGTTTCTTGTTCAGCTTCCACTTTAAATTCTTTGAACCTTTGAAAAGCTTCTGCCTTTTCCTTCATAAAGCCAACCCACAAATATTTTGAAAAATCATCAATAAAGGTTATTAAATACTTCATACCTTTAAGTGATGGTTGCTTAACCGGACCGAACACATCGGTATGGACCAGCTCGAGTGGCTTTGACGTATGATGACTTGAGCTTTCATAAGGTAACTGATGTGCCTTACCATATTGGCATCCTTTGCACACTATATCGGTTCGAACTTCACACTGAGGCAACCCAGTTAGCATTTGTTTCTTAATCATCAATTGTAGTTTATCATAGCCAACATGGCTAAGTCTTTGATGCCATAATTCTGCACTTTGGTTTGATTTTGTCTTCTCAACAAATGCTGTTCCCGCAGTTAAAACATAGATGGACTCTCGTTTCTTGCCTTGAACTACGGGCTTTGACTTTGTCTCAAACTCATCAAAGATACACACTTCTTTTGGACCGAAGAGGACATACCTTCCTGTTTCAGTAATTTGTGGTACTGATAACAAGTTCTTTCGCATACCAGGAACATGGAATACGTTCTCCAATAGCAGTTGCTCATTTGTATTCCCCGGTACGAACCCTACTTCACCAACATGGGCTATACCGTGTCGTGAGTTATCGGCTATGACCACGACCTGATTTCCATCGTACTTCATCGGGTTTTTCAATCGTTTCTTGTCACCTGTCATATGGTTAGAACAACCAGAGTCAACAATCCAATCGTTAGGATTTATACCTGATTTCTCAGTTGATGCGGCTAGAGCGTGCACGGTTTCGGTTTGAGCAAAGAATGCTTCTGCATCCCAAGTTGTTTCTGTTCTTGTTTGGGTTGAAGCTACGTTTCCTTCCTCAGGTGCCTTTGATCGACAATATTTTGCTATGTGGCCTCGTCGACCACAATTGTAACATTTATACGTTGGCTTTTTGTTTTGAAAAGATTTTCTCTCATCTCCTTCGTCCTGTTGGTCTTTATCTCCAGCCTTGTTCCTTTGGTTATCTGTTTTTCTAGACTTATAATTTTCACGTTTACCATGCTGATGGTTTTGCCTGGTTCGAGACTTGCCCTTCTCCACATACAAGGCATCGGTTTCAGATTTGGGTGTGGTTGAGATCGTGGCTTCGGCCATCTGTTTTGCGAGGGCCTCCTGCCCGGCTAAGAGATTTTCAAACTCTCCTAGCGTGGGTTGAGTCGGCCACCCTTGAATAGCCGCGACAAACGTTTGAAACTCCGGTCTCAACCCGTGTATAATTATCCTTTTCATTCTTGCATCTCCGATTTTAGATTGTTGATCTAACTCGGCGATTTCTCTACATAAGGTCTTTACCTTATGAAAATATTGAGGGATCTTCATATCTTTTTGAGTTACCGATAACAATTCGTTTTCAAGAAGTTGTAGACGGGTATCATTCTTTTTAGAAAATAGTTTAGAGAGAATATCCCAAACCTGTTTTGGTGTTTCAACGTCCCGGAAGTGATCCAACATCTCTTCTTCAACAGTGGTTTTAAGTAGGAACATGGCTTTGCCAGCCTTGATCCTCCACTTGCCTTGTACTCCATTGGTGTCGTTTCTAGGCATGGTTGTCTCTGACCCGTTTACCACCTCCCACAGGTCTTGACCTTGTAGATAAGACATTATACATGTGGACCATGTATAATAATTAGTTTGATTCAACCTCTTTATTCCGGAAACTATCGAAAACTCTGCCATAGTTGTTCTTCGTTCGACTATAACCAAATCTCGTGTACTAGTTCTTGGATCTCGACTTCAAGCGGTTCTTGATCAATTATCAGGTAACCCTTGAACAATGATAATCACAGCTTTGATTGATTAACAAGGCTCTGATACCACTTGTTAAATCAGATCAAACCAACGTGACACACACAAGCTGTGTATTAAACCAAAGAACTAAAATTCTTGTTTTCTGCAGAATGGTATGATACCCACGAAAAGGAAAACAATTTGAGAGAATAGAGCACTAACTTAATTCTCATTCAATTCAATTAAAAATAAAGAGAATACAAGTACTTATATAATAACCAAACTTGAAGTCTAACTTATCTTATAATTCAAACTAAACAAACTTTATCTAAAAATCAATACTTATCGACTCAAACAATTAAAAAGATAAACATAAAAATAAAGAGATAATGATCTCCTCCAACCACCCCTTGAGATCAAACCGTACCACCCTAGAATGATTCGAATATTGCTCTCGTTCAATATTTTCTTCCTATCTTCTAACACAACAAATGCGTCACTACATGAAAGTGTCATTTAAAGCACTACTGAAGTAACATTAAACTTGTTGAGTGCAGGTAGCGATACTAGCACCCAACGTCCCAGCAATGCTAGAACTTCATTTTGCAGTTCCTATGGCTGGAGCCATCATCTGCACTCTTAACACACGTCTCGATCCGAAAACGCTTTCAACCCACCTCACCCACTCCGAAGCCAAGATCATTTTCGTCGATTACGAGCTCATTCAAAAAGCCGAAGACGCTATCACTCTCCTCAATAACACCCAAACAAAACCACCTCTCCTAGTCATAATACCCGAGCACGGCTCCTCTTCTCCCCCACATTCCGATAAATACAACTACGAGAGCCTCGTAGAAAAGATCGGAGACACAAAGTTCTCTATACTCCGACCGAATGACGAATGCGATCCCATTAGCCTAAACTACACCTCCGGAACCACATCAAGGCCGAAAGGGGTCGTTTATAGCCACCGAGGAGCTTATCTCAACGCCCTTGCGTCCGTTTTCATGATTGGTATGCGAGAAATGCCTAAGTACCTTTGGGTGGTTCCTATGTTTCATTGCAACGGGTGGTGTTTCTCATGGGGTATAGCTATAGTTGGTGGCACCAATGTCTTCATTCGACGTTGTGAACCCAAGGCTATATTTGAAAACATAGTGGCTCATAAGGTCACACATATGTGTGGAGCCCCAACGGTCTTGAACATGATTGTGAACTCTTTGGTCAGTGATCAGAAGACACTTCCGCATACTGTTGAGATCATGACCGGTGGAGCGCCTCCGCCTGCGACGATTGTTTCGAAGATCGAAGAGCTCGGGTTTCGCGTTTGTCACATGTATGGCCTCACTGAGACCTACGGTCCAGCGACTTGGTGTCTACGAAAGCCCGAGTGGGGTTCTTTGTGTATCGAAGAACAAGCGAAACTTAACGCGCGACAAGGGGTGAAACACTTCGGAATGGAGGGTGTTGATGTAAAGGATCCGATCACAATGGAGAGTGTTGAATGTGATGGGAAGACAATAGGGGAGATTATGTTTAAAGGTAATACGGTCATGAGTGGATACTTGAAGGATACGAAAGCAACTGAAGAGGCTTTTTCGGGAGGGTGGTTTCGTAGTGGTGATCTCGGGGTTAAACATCAAGACGGGTATATAGAAGTGAAGGATCGGTTGAAGGATATTATAATATCGGGTGGCGAAAATATATCGACAATTGAGGTGGAAACTGTGATATATAGTCATCCTGGGGTTCTAGAGGTTGCTGTTGTGGGACGCCCGGATGATTATTGGGGTCAAACTCCGTGTGCATTTGTGAAGTTGAAGGAAGGTGTTCGGGTTGATGCTCACGATCTCATTCAGTATTGTCGAGATCACATGCCGCGCTATATGGCACCTCGTACTGTTATTTTCGAAGATTTGCCGCGAAATTCAACTGGTAAGGTGCAAAAGTTTGTGTTGAGGAAGAAGGCTGAAGCGCTTGGTAGTTTAGCCTAATCATATCAATATGTTTTACTCATGATGTTTGTATTTGTATACTTTATTTCAGTTTTACCTTTATGTTGTTGGAGTCCCTAGTAATAAGTTGAATAACTGTGGTTTATGAACATGTGGCACGTTGGTTAGTCACATTAATAATCGTGTTATATAGTATTGTCTTTGTTTTAATTAGTAATATTATCAACTTACTGTTGGTAAAAAATTCTTCAAAATATAATCGGCTTGAAACTCTGAGATATACTTGAATTTACCAAATGTTAAACGTATATATTTTGAAATAGTTTTATTAAACGCGTGTATTACACTGATATAATAAATAAAATATTAAATAAAATGAAAATTTATTAATTATAAAATAATATTTAAGATTAGATATGATTGAAATTATATATGAGTAAGGTTTATAAGTAATAATACAATGATATCAACTTTTTAAACTTTTATTTTTAATATTTTTTGTTTTTTCCAAAAAAAAGTTAATATCTTGTTCCAAAACAAACCGGTTTAAAAAATATTATTTTTAAAAGATTTCTTATTATAACTCTCAATTTTAGTTATTTTTTGTTTATATAAATTTTACTTGTTAAAAACATCAATTTTAAAATATTTTGTATTATTAAAAGTTTGATGTTTTGAAAAAAAAAATTTGATAAAAATTTGTCTCTTTAATTAGAAATAAGACTAATAAAAATTCTAGGTCTTAATTTATTAAAAAGCAATTTTTACTCTACAAATAATAAATAATATTATTAATAATTAATGTGTTTATTTAATAATAAAAACAGAAAAATTTTAATGAGTAGGAATATAATGCTTTTACCTGAGAGGGTTACGCTTTTATTCAAATAACAACATTTTTCAAATGTTAGTACTTTTGCAGTTTAAAATTTAAATAGTACGTATTTCTTATAGATTAGCTGAAAGATAAGCTATATAATCTACTGAGAATATGCTATTCTAGCAACACAAGTAACAAACTAAGTGGTCCAAATTAATAAATAAATATTCAACTAGGTGGTTGCACATAGTGAATGATGAGTTTTAGCGAAGTTTATCACAAGAAGCATAAAAGAAAGTTTTCGATTTTTTTAAAAATTTATATAGTTTTGTTGTAAATGTGTGAATATTTTATCATATTTTTGATATTTTATTATAAGTTGGGAGCAAAATTGAAGCAAAAACTATAAATACAAATAAACAAATATTAAATTTATAGCTATTCGTGGCAAAACTTTTTTAAATATTGTAGCTAATTTGTCGCTAAACTTAAAATAAAAAAATACAATTACTCTTATATTGATTGGAGATCAAATGAGCAGTTATAACAATAATAATTAAATTACAAAATATTTTTTATTGAGTTATATAATAATAATAATCATAATTACACAATAATAATAAATAATATATGTTTATTGAATTTCATTTTTTATTGAATTCAAATAAGATTGCTCAATTTTAACATGTCACTTTGTCTCCTTAAGTTTTTAAGTTTCGGGTATACCTCAATACAATGTTTATTTAAAAGAATTAATTTTTACGTTCGTATTTTTATATACGAGTCAGGTCAAATTTAAAACGTTTTCGTGTGTATTTTTATATAAGTTTTGAGATAATTAATCTACATTCGACGTTCGCCTAAGTTTTGACGTAAGTTTTGCTCAGAAATAAGTTATGCCAAATATAAAACTTTTCATTTGATGGTAGATATTCCAAGTTACTCTGTATTTCAATGTAAATTTGGTTAAAAAACGAATCGCAACGATTGTAATCTATGTGTTTATTTATGTATGCTTTGACTTGATTTACATTTTAGTTATATTAATTACTATTATATTAATGTTATTTCTGTTTTTTAATTAAAAAGATAATAGTTAAAAATCAGTTTTGTGAAATGTAATTGCAAATTTGTCACAAAAGGTTAGAAAATTGTTTGTGAAAATTTGTTGCACGTGTAGCAACGAAAGAGTAAAGTTTGTGGCAAAAATGTCGGAAAATTTTTTGCCAACGGATTTTTCCTAAAATCACTTTTTTTTGAAACAAAATTGTCACTACCTTCGTTTTGCTACAATTTTACCTCGAATATGTTCGTAGAAAAAACTTCAACTTTTTGATAGTGGTTTACTCATGTTAAAGTGTATATCGGGAATAAATAAATTGTTTTATAATAATTAAATCGTTACTTCTACATTTTTTATCACACATTTCTATATAATAAGTTATTAACTACATAAAAAAAACTTAAATGTTGATAGGTTAACCGATCTCATTTGTCTTGATAAAGACTTAAAAACTTACGAAGTTTGATTGCTACTCAACTGATCACTTATGATGACGATCCGTTTTATAAATTATATAAAAAATAATTACGTGAATAGAACAAGAAGATAACAACTATTAACTAATCTAAATTTGTGTTGATAGATTTATATATGTTATTTCATGTTGAGATTGATGTAGCATTAATATAATAATTTCAACTCATGGATACAACTAAGGCGATCCAAGATTCTCTCATTTGTCAACGCAAGTGCACGCCGACCACCATTGTTACCTGTAAAATTATCACACACACACACACACACTTACTCTTTTATAAATCTCTCTTTTGATAATAACACTGACTCATAATAATAATAGCTGAAGAGAAGCTTATGAATATGTCTTCACACAAGGCTTTCACCATTGTAGCTCTTCTGTTTCTGTTACTTTCAATCGGTAAGCAAATAACTCTCATAGATCGTATACTTTTATCGCGGTATGCTTAAGTTTGCAGTTTGTATTCTAGGATCTAGTAGAAAACTGATGCAATCTACAACAACCGATGATGAATTTGCATCTCCTCCCTCTCCTTTTGAGGTAAAGATATTACAAATTTTCATTATTAATCTTTCATATTTCTGAAATTTTATATGTTACCAGCGTTATATGAATGTATTTTAGAGCGAAAAAGCTCTTGATGTCACCACAGAAACTTCTAGTTGCATTTGTCAAAACTTTATATTTTTGGTATCTATGATAACCCATTGGCAGTAAATGCATATGGATCCTCTCAATGGTACTTAATTTGCTATACATGTTTCAAATTTTAATACGAACCTTTTGTTATTAACATTTAAATCAGATCAACATTATCAACCTTTTGTTATGATTATTTTATTGTTACAATATAAAACGAACTTCTGGCTAAGGGTATTCAAAAGATACCAAAAACTAAAAATAATCTAAAGTCAAATCTTATCTGTAACCGTAAACAACCGAACTATATTGTGAATTATGTTTTCGGTTTGGTTAACGGTTACATAAAATCTTGCTTCATTGGTTCGGTTATTCAAATAAACTAGTTAATAACCGGTTCAATCGGATAACCAAACCAAATTAATCGTTTGAAGTCGGTTCAGTTAGTTCTTTTTCCAATACGGTTTGATTAACAATTAGAGCAAAAAAAATTTCATAACTGAATAAACCGTTAAGCAAACTGTTGAACACCCCTACTTCTAGTCTTAATGGTAAAAAAATTTAAAATGAATTTACTTGATACATAACATATAAATGAAATAAAATTGTTGAATGTAACTAAGGGGAGCAAAAATGAATAATGTATGACAGGAAAAGGAAGGAAAAATGAGGGAGATGATAGAGTTGGATTACGATGATGCAGGCCCAAACACCAACCGATCTGGTTTTGTTCTGCCTACTGATCCTGCAGTGCCAGCGCCTCAACCCTAATTTCGATATCTTTAATAAAACTTAAAAAACTTATTTTTTTCTCACTTCTTTTCATTGTTCTTAATCAACATACACCGTGTGTTTCGAATATTCAATAAATTTGTAGCAATAGAAAACTAAGTATTTGAGTTTTCGGTCGCAAATAACCTTTTGCGACAAAAAATACAGTGCAAAAAACCTATGCAGGTAATATCATTTTACGAACTATTTGTGACCATGGATTATTTTGCTCAACCTGTATAATAAAACAAGTTGGTGAGTGTTATTAAGGGCTTAAGGCTCATGGTAGACATATTATAGAAATTTATGAGTAGACCACTGTGAAATATTCTCACTAAGTTGTCCCTATATCATTAAGAACAAATATATTCAAAATGTATTTTATATAAATATATATCACATAATTGAAAAGTGCAACACATTCTTATATACGTGTACAATTACAACGACCTCGAAATTTAGATTATTTTATATAAAATAACACTTACAATACGTTCATCTATATACTTAGTGAACAAAATATGACATTATACTCATCAAACTCGTATACATAATTGCTATAGGACACGTTGAGTTCGTTTATTCCATTGTTCTCAAGCCTATCGATTCCTTCGTAGTAAATAAAACAAAAGAAGGATTTAGCTGATAAATAAGATATAAGGTTAATTATATTGTTGATCGAAAGATCGTACACACCAAATACCATCAAACTAGGTATCGGTTAACGAAATTGGCCCCCAGTATATGTCTGCCCGAAAGACCAATTAGGAGGAGCCACGTTATACGACACTACGCTTCTACCATCACTTGTGGTGACCTTAAAAGATAGGGATTGTCCATTGAGGTAACTATTGCTTTGCCAATTTTGCCCCCAGTTTCTTGACATTGGTTGCCACCCTGTTCTTGAACCCTTTATGAACACAGATCTCACATCTCCAGCGTCACCTACGTTTGTGATAAGGACCAGGTTGAAGTAAGAATGCCCGTTTATTGTGAACCTAATCCCACCTCGTCTCATGCAGGGTACCCTACAAGAATAAGGGCAAACTTGTCATTTGTGATGTTTGAAACAAACCGGTAGTAAAACTGGTCCCCCGGTTTACCGGTTATGTTATTTGAATCTTTTTTAATTGAAGTGCACGGACCAGTGAACCAAGTGAACTGTGTCGGGTGGTTGGACCGGCCTTCTTTTACCAGAAAAAAATATTAATATACTTTTTTTTGGAAAACACATATTTTGATAATTTAGTACTCGGGTCCATATTTTATTTAATGAAGCATTTACAAATAACTAAAATTACAAATTCAAATCAAAACATATGACACTTTCATATTTAGTTATAAACTATATATACAAATAGCAAATAGTTTTAGTATTTCTATTATCTGTGACATCATTTAGTTTTAAATTAGGTTCCACTAGTACGACAAAGGAGCCAATAAGGTAGTTAAACAAGATTAAACCTGTTTAATAAAAAGTATTTTTTTTTAATTTTTTATATTTTTAAAAATAATTAAAATCAAGAGGCTAGACTTTATTATTTCACATTCTTGGTTCATAAAAACATATAAAAAATTATAGACATAATATATAGGTAGTTAAACAAGTCTTTTGCATGTTTGATAAGTGAGCCACGCACGTCATCTATAACCTGTTAAACACGATAATAACTGTTTTGGCAGCCCTAGCTATGGCTCTAACAATATTGTTTCTAGCCTTTATTTTCTCTAAAGATCATATAGGATTTGAAGACATGTTTATCCTTGTAAATTGTATAACTGGCGGAATGCTCCGTGCTTTGCGGCACTTCGTGTTTTGGAATTCATATGTGCCCAAAACATGAAATAAGTAATACCCGACACTAACTCAGTTTTAAACAAAATTTATGCAAAATAAATAAGTCGTAACGGTTTATTCAAAACTTCATAAAATATTATATATCAAAAGTTACAAAATTAAAAACAAATAAAATTTTAAAAACGTAAAATATACAATATCTAATGCAACTTGGTTTAAATAAAGTTTACATTGAATTCCAGATAAATGAAATTACATAGAAGTATCGGGCTTCAAAACATTGACGTGAAGCGGATAAAGGTATGAGCACCGTTCATACTTAAATTAGTAATTAAATATAATAATTATATAAATAGATGGTAAATATATAACTGTGAAAATTATTATTATATAAGTTAAAAATCTTTTGTTTTTTGTTGCCAACCGTACCTAGTCATATCGCAATCTCATTGCAATCGTTTTTAAACCTTTATAATTGTTTCTCGTTAAAAAAGTTTTAAAAGTACTATTTACCTAAGGTAAAAATATACAATATGAATATCAAGAGTTGATGACTGAAATACCCTTGAAAACCAGCTGTGATGATCGATAAATAAGTGGGTACCGACTGAACAGGAGTACGAGTACGTGATAAAGACAAAAATGTCGTTGATAACTTGATATTGACTCCCTTCTAATTAAAGTATTTAAAGAGGATCTACGACATATCTAAACTCACGAAAATGAAATCTATAGCCGTGAATCAGGGTGGTTAATTTGGCTGTAAAATAAATTAGCCAAAGATTTTAATAAAGTGCAAAAATTCGATATACCTGAAACTCTGAAAGGTTTTTCTTTACGCTAAAACTTATTCTAACTCTAAACTATGTGACTGTGACAAATTCTCGCGTGTTAAGATTCTAAATAAAAATGAATGAAAAGACCCTAATTAATTTAAGAATCATATCCATGGTCCTCAAAAAGATTAAGCGGTCCTGCCGTGATGAGTGGTATAAATAATAATGTAAAAGAAGAATTTCCCATTGATGTCAACGATGGTGTTATGGATGGTCAATTACGAATAATATCATAACAAAAGACGAAACTACCCTTCAAAATCGTGATGTTCAAATTGCAAAAGAAAAGTTAGGCATAAGTTGTGTGTTTGATCATAAATGACCAAACCAACCTTGCTAGCTAACCTTTGATGTATATATATGGAGTGATTGAAACAAAATAACTAAATAATATTGTGTTGAATTTAAAATGACTAAAATACCCTTGATGGTTAAAGGAAGTATGTTAATGTACCTTCGGTAAGCAACGGGGACAACTCCGGCTCGGTACTGAGCAATGTGAAGAAAAACCGGCTCTGACAGGTCGAAATGAATATTATTACACCATCCTCCTGGAGGGCAGAAATTGGTGGCAGTAACGACAATGGTACCAGGAAGGCACCATTGTGGATCATTGATGCACTTAAGCTCGAAACATGCACCGCAGCTCAACCCATCGTTGAACAAAGGTGTACTTAGTGCAGCAGTGTTTGTACCATACCCTTGACTGTACAAGTTCCCATAACCACAAGCTCCACCTACATGTAAACCAATATATCATGTTACAAGAATATAAAAACATAGTAATACAAACCCTAGTTCAAAATATTATACATCATGCATGAAGAGTTGTACATACCCATTGTTCCGGAGGCATCACCGCCACCATAGAAGGTGGCATGGGCGTTGCTCCATGGAGTTACATAGTAACCATTAGCCAGTGATAACACCGACAAAACGCTCATGATCGTGATGAATGTTGAACCCATTTTTGTATAATTTCCTGCAAAAAGAATCGAAAATTCGATCTTATATATAGCATTGAGCCTGTTAAGATTTAAGAAATAGGAAATAAATATGGTAAGAAGTAGAAGGATTACAAGTGAGTAAGAAGTTGATCATGAGCAAGCTTGAAAGGATAGAGTATTTATGAAATGTGGATGGAGGATTAAATAGAGGTTTTTTCTTTAGTGTGCATGGACCCATACACAATTACAAGTTGAAAATTTGTTTTGAAATTAGTTGTTTGTTTTCATGTAACCATTAAAACTTCACCCAACCTGATTTAAGTGTTATAAATTTACTAAAATTTGGTTTATTAATATTTGATTAGTAAAACTATAATCAAACAACCATTAACATAATCTAGTGATAAAGGTGTATGTCTTTTATCCAAGAGATGTTAGACTCAAGTCTCATTTGAAACGTAAAGTACATTTAGATGTGAAGTAGAGTACGATTCGATTAGTAGTTGTTTCAAGAAAAAAAGGAAAGTAAACCCTAACCGTAATAATTTAGTGACAGTGTGTTTAGTAATCATCTTCAACCTTTATATATATATATATATATATATATATATATATATATATATATATATATATATATATATATATATATATATATATATATATATATGTGTGTGTGTGTGTGTGTGTGTGGGTTGATTATACATAGGTAAGTATAAAAGTTGATGATGATTTTATATAATCAAGGTTAGTTTGCTTGAACTTACTTAAGGCCAAAGATAAATAAGTAAAAACATTATTACAACTTAAGAGATGTGAAATATGAATTTGTACTAGAGACCATGATAATTTTGAACCAAAGAAAAATAAAAATAAACATCATTACAAGTAGTACAAGATGCATTAGTACGTAGCTAGCTACTTGAGCATCGGTAGTAGTAGTTGCATCACACTAACTGTAAGTGGTGAATGTGCATCGGTAGAGACTAATAATAGTAGCTTAGTCGTTAGTGTAAACGCATGTAGAAGTGTTTAATTATTACTGATATAACAGTCTAATCTTCCCCGATTATAATCGTTAACTATTATATCAATAGAATTGTTGTGATGGATTCCTTCGTAATATATAGATGGATCTTTGATGTGGTATAAAGATCAAACTCCATCTATGAATTCTGGTACAAGCTTTTGAAACAAAAATTGCATATTCATTTTTGTCCATTTCTTCTGTCTTATCCAAAAAATTTTGGGTTGTATTAACGAATTATTTCAATATGAAATTATGTAATATGATTAAGAGACATTTAAGCCGACAGAAAATAGATTGACACATGCAAAAGTTAATAAGATTTTAGGGTGAAATACGAAATTCACTTATGATTCTAAAGTCATGATTTGGGATCTTGTCACGCATTTAATATGTCATGTCTCAGTCTATTTAATTATTCTATATGACGTGTACAAACCATATTCATAAATCTGAACACTGTTTGTATATATATTCTCAATAACTTATTTAAGTATTAAAATTAGTTTTAGTTATAAGCAATGTTAAATTATATATTTGTACATGAAATTCGAACTACCAAAACGAACTAATTAATCACATAACATAACACACAGATAATTGATAGAGTTGCATATGTGTAATAACGAATAATAGTTTTGGACTTTAGAACTTGTTTAAGGAGGCGATTATAATTTTTGGGAACGAACAATAACTAGGGAGTTTTTATAAGTTGTAAATTCAATCCTCTTTCTTATAAGTTTGGTTATTAACATCTAATTGATTACATATTTGGTTGGAGGATGATTTAGATAAAATGTGATATTTAAAGGTCAAGTTATAGATGATTCCGTAAATTTAACCTTATTCTCTAAATTCAGTATTTTATAATGAACCATTACTTGTTTATCAACAAATATTAATAAGAACTCGAACAAGAACAAGAACTTCATTTTCATCCAAGTACGCGTATACTAAAACTTTAATTTAACTTACAAACCAAGCGTCACCTTCATCAACAGCAATGGGTACAAGTTTACGACCATAAAGCACATGTAGCATTCGAGACGAGTAAGAAGACGAACTCTTATGCGCTAGCGCGCGTAGATGTAAAGTAACAAACATTATGGGAGTAATTTACAAAATAAAAAAGATGAAAATTGCAATGTTTGGACAAACATACTGGAGTCCAGCTCTGACATATGGGAAACATCGAAACAATGGCAAGCTGTTGAATTACGCGTGACGGGTCGGGTGTCTTTATCGGTGTATGACCCAACATGCCTCCTAAGTCCTACCTTATCACTTCTATGTTTAATGAAATGGGCTTTGCTTATTAATTTCTTGTTCCATATTTAAGTCTACTGTTCATAAATGATGTTTTGAATTTAATCCGATATGATGTTGTTGTTATATGTTATATAAGAGGCCAGTCTAATAATTTGTGTAACATATGGGTTGAATAAAAGAAAAAGATCTAATTCGTGAATGAAAACAGTAATATGATAATGAAAAAAATGAAAAAAATTTTAGTTATTAATCATACAAATCTAAATTATGTACGAGAAGTAGATTGAGAAATTGAAAAGATCGATTGAATTATGTGGGATTGATTGTATATGTGAAAGAGTTTGACTTAGTAGTCTGCTGGTATGACCAGTAGTATCTGAGCAATCAATTGTACTTACTGTTAATGTTTTGTTATAATTGATATAAATTGATCGTTTGATTATTAAGATGCAACTAATAATGAGAAAACTTATACCTCAAAAAATGTTATGACAAATGAGTGGTAGTTAACTACGTATAAAATTCTTTTTTTTGCCGGCGAATAGACACACTATCTACTTTGTATATATTTTAATTTTTCTACAAGATATAAACTCATGTTTTTTTTAAAAAGTACATCAATTTACTGCCAAAATATTCACTTGAGGACATGTCATAAGTGTTTTATCCGATGTCCTAGTTTTGTTAACATCAAATAAAATTAATTTAAAGTTAAGTAGAATGGATAATCCTAATAACGTTGACCGTCTTGAAAAAATTGCGGAATTCACGCCATAAATAGATAATGGTTGATTCTTTCACATTTTCTAGTAGCATTCTTTTTGGTAGTCAAATTCGACCAAACAACTTACCTACATTTTTAGTTTGTTGAACCGAATAGAAAAGTAATAAACTATTAGAAAGAAGTTTGATTTGCAAATGTTAAAAGTGAAAACTATATGAATTACAAGTCTAGTGATTAAAATTCTATATATTATAAAAAGTGACGTCGATGTCTTTAATAATTTGATTTAAGTTAATTTATAATATAGTTTTCATTTTACCAACACACGAGGGTTCGAAACTAGCACATAGAGTTTTGAATTTTGCACATTAGTTAAAAAAGGGAGAATACATGATGTCTTCATTAAAAAACCAATGTGTAAATAGTGTCAAGGTGAATGTTATTAAGATGTGTTAATAATGTCAAGATAAATATGCTTTTATATAAGGATTATTGGATTTTAATAATCTTAACTTTTATTTATTGACCAGAATTAATCCTAACTCAAAAAATATTTACAGACACTCCGAACCTCTAAGTTCATTTTCCTTCAACGATTCATTACTAAATGAGAGTTAACCCTTTTAGTTTTTTTGATGATGTGAACTACTTATATGGTCAAAACACTAAGCAGAAAAATTGAAATCTACCATCAGGTCCGTCGTTTTCAAATTTCTACATCCTGAAACCCCCCAATCTTCACCTCCTGATCTAACCCACTTGACTTGTTGGAGGTAGATTCCAGGTGATGATGGAGACTAGACATCCAAAAACGGACCCAATGAGGTTGGGCAGTGACGGAGTTAAAAAAAATGGTTCAAATTTAGCCTCATTTCATCAAAGAAAAAAACTAACATGGGTTAACTCTCAGTTAGTAAGCGATCGTTGGATGAAAATAAGCTCAAAGTTGGAAGTGTCTGTAAATATTTCCTAAGTTATGATTAATCCTGACCAATATATGAAAGTTGAGATTATTATAATCCAATAACCCTTTATATAATAAAGTCTTGTGTTATGCTTTGCCTATGTGACATTTAAACTTTTGTACATTGTGTATAACAATACTAGTAAATTCACTGCATGGTCTTTGTAATTAGTAGGAATTGAAGGGTGGAACACCTTGGCAGTGTAATGCGTAAGACTTGATAGGTGAATGACCCTAACAATAAAGAACATAAAACCAGGATATGTATAAATATGTGTGCATGGAATTGAGCTCATGGCATAAGTTTAGGAAAAACTTTCTTATTGCTATATTAGCTCACCAGTATTTCCGACAGATGTTTGTTTTATTTAATGATGTATCTTAGGTGAAACTTTAGAAAAAGGTTAGTAGGTGTAAGCTTAGCTAGGCGGGTTTAATGTAAATATTGTGAGTTGTACAAAATCTGTTTTGATTGTAATGACAATAATGTTTAAATAGAAAGTTTGTTATTTCTTTTTTGTTGTCAAGTTGTTGTCAGTAGGTCATAGAGTAGACCTCATCCTGGGTTGGGCGTGACAGATTGAATCGAAACATGAGATTTGGGCGACTTAGGTATTTGACAAGAATGTCTAAGATTAATTGATTAAGCTCAAAGATAATTATTAAGTCACTAATCATATACTTATATATGGCATGATAAAACGAAAAAATATAAAGAAGAGGAAGACGAACTTAATAAGATATTAATACATAACAAAACTTACCTAACCTACTATCACTTCATGAAAACTATGATAATACATTTGAGCAGATACAAAGTTATACACATGTAATTTAACTTCAGGATATAATTAAACATATATTAATTGATTAAATAATATTTAAATACATAAGAATACAGTTAATTTGTAGAACATAATAAATCTTGTTTACATATTTAATATATTATTTAACGACTTTGCTAATATACGAAAAGATATTGCTAGAATATTATGAAACTTATATAATTTTGCTGTCGGTGGCTTTTTTATTTGATTTTGTGTGATTGTAAATATTCAGATTTTACCTTTAGTAAAGTATATTAAGTGGTAATTTTTATTCATATATAAGTGGTAATTTTTATTCTGTATAATTACTTAAAATTAAATGAATAATGTCGATGTATTTAACAGATAGAAATATTTGCTAGAATGAACTTACATGTGAGAGGAAAAAAAACTCTCTACTTAAAGCTTAAAATGGTCGTTTCTTAACTTTTTTAAGCTTAGGTGTATTTGAAAGAAAAATTATTATGTATTTAGCCATAGGGTATAAGGCACACTCATGATTACTCGGGTGTATCTGTTATTTTAATAAATATACCTGCCGGGTATACCAATCAAGTTATTATCGGTTACAAAAACAAAATTGCCCATATCGGATCAGGTATACCATCAAATCTCATACCCATTTCATAACCATAAAATATATAGAAAGTGATTCCATACCGTCTCATACCCGGTAACCAGACCTCATAGCCATCACAGAGGTCTCGAGTATATTACCATCAGGTTTGGGTTTAATCAGTGCCATCCATAGGACCATATCACAAGAAACGGCCACCTCATTGACTCGTGACCTTAGATTCGGATCACATGAACTATTTCGAGTCTTTGTGAACCGCACGACCTTAACCGTAATATAAAGTTTAATCTTAGGCGGTGCATTGACAATGCAAAATGCATATATAGTGAATCATTAAAATATCATAATATTCCGTCTATCTCTCACAGTTACAGTCATGATATAACAACACATAATAAGAAGTAACTCAAGAACATGTTTTTTACTTTCATTATAAAAAATTTCAAATGGGTTTAACTCTATGACATTTGCGTTCAGATGGATATAACAACACAAAGCTATTTAAAAGAAGTGTGCCCTACATAATTGAGTGATACACCAAGAAACTTCAATATTGAGTCTCCTCCTTTGATGACGACATTAGCTAAGATGATTGTCAGAGTTTCAGCGGTTCTTGTTAACGAAGAAAATGTTCCGTATGTTTTTGTCACAACTCTGATATCAACTCTTTGCATGTGGTTTTTATGAGAGAAATTGTTTATATAAATTAATTTTCTTATATATTTGTTTTAATGTTGTGTGACAAGTATACATACATTCGAATATAATATATTTGGAACAGAATATTTTACTAGAAATCGATTGTTTATACACTAAAAGTCGATAATTGTATTGATTTGAATATAATAACAACTTTTTCTGTCGATACTCGGTAACAACGTGATGTTAGAATAAGTTTATTTAGGGGAAATTTATTTTTTATTTGTCATGACTATTGCATCAAATTTGCAATTTACAGAGTTAAAAGTTTAATATCTATGTTTATCTTTTATATCTACCAAAAAAATATCATTTCACTATGTTATTTTTCCTCTTCAATCAATCCCACTACAAGTTTTTTTCATGTGAAATTATAATTTATAATATATAATAATACAAAAAGGTGATTAAGTATAGTGTGGTGGGGAACCCACTTGGGTTCAAATCTCACTCCCTTTTATTTTAATGATTTTGTTTCTTTTTTTTTAAATATAATTTGTGCAACGACTTAAACGCACTCGTGAACAAAAGTGAGGTTGTGATGACGTGCAACATTAACCCCTAGTTTACATAAAACAACAAAGTTACTAACAAAAAACACACTACTAAATCTAACATTTTACTCGCGGTTGAGATCAATCTAATGTCTTTCAGTTGGTTAATGAAGAAACTAGTAACCTTCCTCACGGCATCGGCGAACTTTGGATGAGTCAACACAAGATACAGTAAAACACTAACAATGTTCTAGTAAAGCAAGGGGTCATCCATAAGCACACCTTAATAGCGAGAAAACTCGCTACCATTACATGAGTAGATAATGGCTTGTACTAACTAAGGTTTGTTCACTGTAGAAGATCATCCAAGTACCTTCGATTGGAATGAGTGCATAACGTACATCACCACCAAAAGAAGCATGCCAAGTACTCGGGTTCTTGAGAGCAAACTATGTACGTAAGCGTCCAATCAAATCTGTCATAAAGGTCAGAGAACTGTATGTAATAATAGTTTTATCCACATAGGCAAGAATAAGCATGTGAATACACACACAATGAGGTGTTAGAGACACACTACACAAAACTAAAAATAATCAGTGTAATGGACATTTTATAAAACCTTACTTTAGGACTTAGGAACCTACTTAAGGTCATTTATCCTTATTCATCAAGCTGCAAACAAGGAGATGTAATGGGTCCACAAAACTAAGAGGGTGTGACATATAAAAAACATTAGAAAGATCTCAATGAAAAAATAAACTTTTGACATTAATCAAACCGAATATACCATCACCATGAAAAGAAAACTGACCATATAGTGGTTGTTTTCACAATCAAATTAAAGATCTGTGAATCCTCACCCTCTATCTTATAAAAGCTTTTGAAAACAAGTCAGGCTTTATATATGTTGAAGACCCATCTCGGGATCGTTTGAGTGAGTGTTAACTGAGTCATGATATTCGGGGATGTTATTACATCAGGATATCGTGATGAGGTCCAGTCCAACCCAACATCATGTCTTGCTATATTTTTGTTACTTCATTTAAAGGGTTGTTATCTATTTTATGCCTAACCTGAAGCCGGAGGTGAGTGAGCTATTGTCCTTTGCCTTTTTTTTATTATTTTAATTTGGTTGTCATATATGAGTCTGATTATACCATAGTGACTTGGTAGTAGCTAAAACACTTGTAATTTGTTCAATTTGGGGTTTACCCGTAACTTATACCAAGTGATTTACGTGGATGGTGCGATTTGATGTGGCGCAATCTCGTAGATGACTCCCTTTCTCATCACTCAGAATAAGAGAAACACTTGTATCCAATCTAACAAATTAACATGGTAACATTAAATTCGACGGGTCCATTGGATACGTGGTTTGTTCACCAACCAACATCCAAAACGTACGTTGTCACCAAATGGTTGTGATCCTTTTATGTTTTTAATATATGACTAAAATAATTTTGTTAGCACAAGGTACACCATCAAATGCATATGATACAAACTTAAACATTTAAAAACAAGATTTGAATTCAAGATAATATTTTGAAACATCATAACATGTTTCTAGTATGTTTCAGTTTTTGTTAGTTATAGATAAAATTAATCTATGTTGTAGCAGAACTTATATTATGTGTATCATCCTCTTAGGTTGACACCCAACAAACATCTTACTCGATTGACTAGTTTAATTAAATTAAAAAAAAAATTGATTGAAGGTTTAGATTTAGATTTAGATTCCAATTTTACATTAATGCTTTTTAAAATTCCTCTAAATCAACCTACCTTTGAATTAACTATATTCATGATCGTTAAATGTAGAACAAATTTTATTTTTATTCAATTAAACGAAAAAATATGAATACATGTTGCTTCATTTACATTTGTTTACGTTCATTTATATTTGTTTATTTTCATTCTTTTGTTTATATTTATATTTATATTTATATTTATATTTATATTTATATTTATATTTATATTTATATTTATATTTATATTTATATTTATATTTATATTTATATTTATATTTATATTTATATTTATATTTATATTTATATTTATATTTATATTTATATTTATATTTATATTTATATACTAGTATAGTATCCCGTGTAATACACGGGTTGATTATATAATATATGAAATAATTTATAATAAAAATATAAAAATTATAAATGATATTTGTAAATAGGATATAATTAAGTTAGAAATAAATAATTAGTTCAAGTAAAAACAATAATAATACCATTTTAAAATTTTATTTTATTAGATTGTGTTTTTTAATTGTTTTTTTAAACATTTTTTTGAAAAAAATATTTATCTTATGAAACATAGAAAAAATGGTATTAAAATACTTCGTATTTTAAAAAATTTTGTGTCTTATATTTTTAAAGTGTATTTTTAATTATAATATCAAGTTTTTAAAATTTTACAATATCTATTTTCTAATTTAAAAATGTTTTAAATAATATAATTTACTATACATACTATTATCATTTATTAATAGAGAGAGGCGGGAAAATAAAAATGTCTAATATGTTAACATGTGTCATCTTAAAAACTTTCTTTTATTATAGGTAATAGATTTATATTTATATTATTATTTATTAGTTATAAACTAGTTTATTTTACCAACTATTTATAAGAATAATTCTTTGCGCATTCAAAAATGGATCTAAACATATCTTCACTAAAATATTGAAGAATTAGAGAAGTGATCTCTCACTAAAGGATTATGCACCTTTTCATAATATCTTCTTATATAAGTTCTTGAACATGCGGCATCTTGAACCTAAGAATTTAACAAGGTAATAGCAATTACAACGAGCAACGAAAAGTTACTCACGTTCACGTTAGATAAATCAACGGAAGTTGATGATGAGGAGGAACTCTATGATCAAAGATGAGGGATGGATATCATATTGGTGCGAAAAGAGTGGTTAGAATATGAGAATGAATAATTGAAACTGATGTGAAAATATTAAGTTGAAAGTTGATATTTATAAGATCTAGGGTTTTTAGAGTTAAATTTCTTTACGGTCCAACGGCCATGTATCATTGACGGTTCACAAATGCTCAATTTTCACGGGATCCCTTCGGTTAGAGAAAGCCGTTGGGCTCACAATTTGTCGGATGCAGGGGTGTTCCTATCTAGACCGATTGGGCCACACCTCAAGGCTCAAACACCCCCTCCCCCTCCCCAACCCTAAATGCATCACACGATATCTTCCATTTAAACATGGATACAAACTTAAATAATATAAAATAATTATAATAAAGAATCTGTCATAAAACTTATAAATAGAGTTGGACCATAAAAATAAAGGACAGGGGTTGGATGCACATGGGAAATTAAAGATTGAAATTGAATTTTAGAGGATCCCCACCCTACTACGTATATGAAGCTTTCTTTGATTTTATGATGTACCCATGGTTTTTAATTAAATAAACGAAAATAAAATTTATAATGAATGGACCTGTTGCTTCCTTTTATTCACAAGGTTCCACTTTCTAGTTTCTAATCTACACCGTCGCTGTATTCAGCAATTATCATATGTTTCTAAAATGTCTACAAACCAAAATCATACATGTGACATTTGTCGGTTTAACGTACCCTCATTTTTTAAAATAGTAAAACACGGTTTCTTAATTACAGCTCACGGTTACTATGGTTGTATTTTTAAAATAATTGGAAAATTGAATAACTAAGGCATTATTGAAACAACTAAAGAATCAAACTAACTGTTACATCTTTTATATACGAGTTTTTCGGTTTACTTATAGTTATATGTGTATAAATAAGTAAAGCCTCGAACTGAACAACTGTCAAAATTATTATATGTGAGAAAAGTGTTGTTTGATTTTTTTATAATATATTACTTACCACTCGTTCTCTTTTATGAATCATATAATTTTTTTATTCGATTCAAAACTTAATTGGAACGATTAACTGATATGGTTTTAAATTTGCTCGAAAGTAAACTAATGGCTAAGTATATAATTACCGAATTACTCTTCCCAATGATCAAATTAACCAAAGTGTTTGGAATTGTACCGATAGGCTATGCACAACTAAAAACCAAAACATCCGTTATAGATTTATTTCGGTACATGATCGATCAAACCAAGTCACGCTCATGTATGTGAAGTATAATTTCGTTTCATACAATTCACCTCACGTTGTATATACTTTTGCCGCAAGCCATGAGCTAGCTCCAAAGAAGTTTAATTATGTAACCTTATAGCATGTTTAAGGTCTTCCTACAAAATTCCAACGAACAAATACTTCATTAGTTGGTCACTTAGTTCATATTTAAAAGTTTAATTGCATTATAGAAGCAATAATTTATCTCAAATATCTGACGACATATAATCAATGAATAAAATCTAGCATAATAATGCTCAGATGCCATACAAAAGCTATATTGCAGTATGCATAAACGAAAATTCATCAATATCATACATGTTTTGCTAAGTTACATCCATCCGCTAACCAATATTTAAGTTGGCATATACTAAATATATTTGTTTTAAAATGCATGAGACACTCTCTGACAATGAGGTCTCTAGAGCCAAGGTGAGAAGCGCATGCGTGACACATCACATGCGTGAGGCACACTTGTACACAAGTGAAAGGTTAAGTTTAGTTTCACAAAACATATAATATATTGATAAATTGTTGATAACGTGATCAAAACAACACATGAACCACAAAAAAGATTGGAATCCTTGAAAAAACAAAAGCTCTAGGCATGTTGTCGCATTGCTTCGATTTCTATTTGTTTAGGCACGTGAGCTTTTATATGCAGTTTGTCAATTAAAGATGATAATGCGCTTAGTCACTAAAAACGCATGGATTGTAAAAAACAAAAAAAGCTGAGTACATGTGGTGACCGGATGCGTCAAAACTCACCTCTTTAAAAAACCTAAATAGTGCACGCATTGATTTTCTCATCTCAAAGTTGTTAAAAGATGATAGTCTGTTTAATCCACCAAAAACCATAAGGGTTGTGGTCCATGGTATCAAAGTGTAAAAATTGTATGTTCTTATCTGGTTGATAATTGAAGTCTTATGAAAGATAAAAGATATAAGATTAAGAAATATAATTAGTGTGTGTATGGTTTATATGTACTAAATACAAAAAGTTTATCTATCAAAATGGATGGTTTGGAAAAATAGCATAAAGAAGCCTAGGACACGAAGCGTCCTTATGCGTAGAAACATGCCTCTATTTGAAAAGCCTTGAAAGGTTAAGTTTAGTTTCACAAAACATATAATATATTGATATATTGTTGATAACGTGATCAAAACAACCCATGAACTACAAAAAAGATTAGAATACTTGAAAAAACAAAAGCTCTAGGTATGTTGTCGCATTGCTTCGATTTCTATGTGCATAGGCACATGAGCTTTTATATGCAGTTTGTCAATTAAAGTTGATAATGCGTTTAGTTCATTAAAAACACATGGACCGTAAAAAAACTGAGTACATGTGGCAACCGGATGCGCCAAAATCGCCTCTTTAAGAATACCTAAATAGAGTACGCATTGATTTTCTTATCTCAAAGTTGTTAAAAGATGATAATCTATTTAATCCACCAAAAACCAAAAAGGTTGTGATCTAACGGTATCAAAGTGTAAAAAGTGTATATTCTTATTTGGTTGATGGTTGAAGTTTTATGCTACATAAAAGATGTAAGATTTAAGAATAGCATGTGTATGGTTTATATGTACTAAATACAAAAAAGTTTATCTATTAAAATGGATGGACTGGAAAAATATCATAAAGAAGCCTAGGACATGAGGTGTTCTTATACGCAAAAACACGCCTATTTGAAAAGCCTTAAAAAGCGTACGTTGTTATTCCTCACTCCATTAAGTTAAAATGAGTTGAGTTTGACTTTTAGAATTAGAGCTCTAACAAGTTAAACTTTAACTCTCTTAATGTTCAACAAGCTAAAATTAAGCTTAAACGAACTCGAACTTGACTTTTATATTCTAAAGGTATTTTCTATCTATCTTATATCTAATTCGTTTTGAGATCAATATAACTGACCATGATAGGCACTCAACCTTGTTTGATGATCGTGGAGTGACTTTTAAATTTTATATTTCTAATAATCTAAAACTAATTGCATTACAATGATATATCTAAAAGTTTATAAAAGTTACATGTTAAGAGTTATAAAAGATCGAAGGAAAAACATGTACCAAAGTAATACAAACAATAAAATAAAAAATAAAAAAGATGGATGCTACTATTCATTAACGTTTCTTATTATGCATATAATATATAGAAAATTATCTGTCGAAACGTAAGAAAAAATTATTGTAATGCTATATTCATAATTTTATAAAATATTTATATATCCACAGTTATAAAGAAATATTAATTTTACATCAAAACGTAGATAAAATTAAGGGTATATATCTGAAAATTCATAAAATATTATATTTTAAAGTTATCAAAGAAAGAAACATATGTCTAAAAGCACTATAAAGAATGAAAAATAGATGGGACTACTATTCATCAACATTTATTATCGATATGTATATAAGTTTAAGTAAAATTCATGTCAGAACGTAAAAACAAAATATAAAAATATCATAACGATACATTCTAAAATTTATACAACATTATATACGCAAAGGTATAAACAAAACAAAATTTATATTAAATCGTAGATAATATTAAACGTATTATAATGATTTATTTGAGAGTTTGGAAAACATTATATTTTTAAAGTATTAGAAAAAACATATCTAGAAGTAACATAAACAAAAATCAAAATTATTGATCATAATTGTTGGAATTAATGGTTTTCACGCTTTAATGGCTAAATTTAACTCCATTTAAGTTCCAAGTGAACTTTGTAATAAAAATAAAAATAGTTTTTATTTAGAGGATCCAAAGTCAGAAACCCTAGATCATCAATCAAAATCCCCTTACGTCCTCGTGTCTATAGGTTCGACGACGTAGATTTCACCTTGCAATTCGCTCTACGATCCAACAAAGGTATCAAATTCTAATTCTCCTTTTGATTCCTTTGAATAATTTCACTTTACGATCCAATAATTTCAGTTTTTCCACCCACAATCGTAATTGTATACAGTCGGATTAGTTTACGGAGTTCTTAGGGGAAATTTGCGTTTTGTTGTGGTTATCGATGATATCTATAAGGTTGTTATGTGTATTTTGCAGTTGTTCTGTTAGGATTGAATTTGGTTGTGAATAATTCACCGTTTTTAGAACTAGATCTTGGCTGAAGGTCAAATAATTTGTAGGAGATCATTGTAGGTGTCTTTCTCAGTTTTCTTATGCGATGAATAATACGGAAACATTGTGTTTCTTTGATGCGATTGCTTAGACTATTATTGTGAATAATGATGCATGTCTTGTAAATGTTACTCAGTGCTGATATATGCTTGTTGATGTATAGTATGACGAACAAAACGTTTTATATGATGATCTAAGTTGTATACTTTTTCTTGCTTTTGATTTCTCAATTTTGGCATGTCATAAAGTGGGTTAGTTTTCTCATAAATTGGTACTTTTGTGGTTAACAGCTTTTGTGGGAATAGGAATGGGTGGACAAAGAAATAGTCATGGAAAACGGTCACATCCTCATTCAGACTACAATGATCATGGAAGAAACAAGAGAAGAAATACCAGTGATGATAGAGGGTACTCTTCGATTGGTTCAGATGATACGGTGTATCGCTACTTATGCCCTAGTAAAAAGATTGGAAGTATAATGGGAAGGGGTGGGGACATTGTTAAACAGCTGAGATCTGAAACCAAGGCTAAAATTAGAATTGGTGATACTGTTCCAGGGTGCGAGGAACGTGTGGTTACTATCCATAGCACGAGTGAGGAAACAAATGATTTTGATATGCATGATGACCGTGTGTGTCCAGCTATGGATGCTCTTTTCAAAGTGCATGACAGAGTTGTTACTGATGACCAAGCTGCTGATGTGGGTACTGATCAAGAAGAAACAGCACAAGTTACAGTTCGACTTCTTGTGCCGTCAGATCAGATTGGATGTGTTATTGGAAAAGGTGGACAGATAGTTCAAACTATACGGTCTGATACTGGTGCTCAGATTCGGATCATGAAGGATAACCATCTCCCAGCTTGTGCCTTGAGCAGTGACGAACTTGTGCAGGTAAATCATAATAGATTTTTCCGCCCTTTCGTGCTTTGACTTTTGTTTTTCAACCTGTCATACTTGCTTTCATGGTGCAGATATCTGGCGAATCGTCAAAAGTGAGAAAAGCCCTTTTCCAAATATCAGCTCGCCTTCATGATAATCCATCACGATCACAGCACTTGCTTTCTTCTTCAACACCTAATGTTTATCCATCTGGCGGTTCTCTTATGGGTGCACCTGGAGGTGCACCAATCATGGGTTTAACTCCACTCGTTGGTGCTTATGGTGGGTACAAGGGTGAAGGTGGTTTCTATCCAGGTCCAAGGGATGAATCTTCTCCAAAGGAATTTTCTCTTCGTTTGATCTGTCCAACTGCAAACATTGGTGGTGTTATTGGTAAGGCCGGTGCTGCTATTAATCAAATTAGACAGGAAACTGGAGCAACTATTAAAGTTGATAGTTCAAAAGCAGAGGCAGACGATTGCATAATATCTATTTCAGCAAGGGAGGTAAGTTTAGGTGAAGTCATAAAGATCAAAGATAAAGCGTTGTGTAATTGTAATTTGTTTGTATATATACAGGTATTTGAGGACACATTTTCTCCGGCTATTGAGGCTGCATTACGGTTGCAACCAAGGTGCAGTGAGAGAATTGAAAGAGACTCGGGTCTTATTTCATTTACTACTCGATTACTTGTACCAACCTCTCGGATCGGATGCCTTATTGGGAAAGGTGGAGCAATAATCACAGAAATCAGGAGAATCAGCAAAGCTAATATACGAATTCTTTCAAAAGAAAACCTTCCAAAAGTTGCCGAGGATGATGATGAGATGGTACAGGTAAGCATAAGCGTACAAATATATGCTTGTGTATTGGTGCTTTAGTTGATATCATCTGATACGTATGGTAATTACCACAATGACCCTTTGGTTTATATTTTTAATTAGATTTCTGCAGATCTTGATCTTGCTAAGGATGCACTCTTACAAGTTATTTCACGTTTGAGGGCCAATCTTTTTGATAGAGAAGGGGCAATGTCGACTTTTGTTCCAGTTCTTCCTTATCTTCCTGTGGCACCTGATGTTCATGATGTTCCAAAGTATGATAGTAGAGACTCTAAAGGTCATGGGCGAGGACATAATGATTTGCCAGCTAATGATGGGTACGGCAACTATGGTGGCTTACAGGTAAATCTACATATTCTCCTGCTTGTAATTATCAAAACAGAAAGTACTGTCCTGTTTGGTATCTTAGTTGCTTACAGGTAAATGCACATGTTTTTTTAGTTGTAATTATAAGAAAAGTTACATGTCATGTTAGCTATCTCTTTAATGTCACATTATAGTTCTGTTTTGTTTCCTGTTTCTTTCTTCATTTTTCTCTGCATAATCTGTAAGAAGGTTACCTTTTTTTGTCATATCACTTGTGGGATACAGGGATTACATAACTTGATGTGTATCAGTATGTGTTCATTTTTTCAAATGTTGCATAATCTGCATTCTTAATTTGATGCAAGCATGTTAAATAATCCATTTTGATAAGGGAACATTTATGTCTTCAATTCAAGTGTTTTATCCGACTGTGTGTTTTTGTATGTTCAATTTTTTTCAGGGACGCAGTGGCGGTGATGCTTATGGAGCCTATGGTAGTTATTCTTCAGGACGCAGTGGTAGTTCTGGGTAAGCATATGCAATGGTCTGTTCTAGAGGTGGCAGAATAGACTGGTCGGGTAGGTTGGGTAACAGGTCAAGATGGGTATGTTTGGTACATGTTGAAACAGGGTGGATTGGGTTGGGTACAAAAAATACTTTTTTTTTCTCAAAAGTATACTTAGTACTTACAAGTAGTTAACGTTTTAAACATGTGATTGCAAAAAACTATATTATTGTGATACTATCTAATTATGTCTTTAACAATTCAGAAAGCCATGATCACTACAAAATACGCTTTGGTGGAGTTGACACATTACTTTTTTCAATAAAGTTTTTGTTTTTATCACCCATTTGACCCGAATCTATTGAGGAAAACATAACCTGATTCCTAAGTAATTGGTTCGATATTGCGACATTTAGTATTTACGTTATATGCTTGTTTGGTTCTTAGTACAGATTAGTTTTGCTATCTTCAAGAATTGTCATGTTTGTGAAATTAGCGCATAGCTGCCTATTTGAAACAAATGGTGTACCTTGAAAAAAATGACACCCAAGCCTTCCCAAACTAACTGACCTCTCATTACACAATTAGCCAAGCAGACAAATATACCACTGAATATGTCCCATTGACTGATTGCTTCTTTTTGTTCCACTGAGCGCTTTAGTATATGTAGTTTTCTTTGTACCAGAAATCATGATTGCCTTCTGATTTCAGACCCTTTTGAGTTTACATTTGCATAATTTCTTGTTGCCAGGGGATCAAGGCATAACCCTGCATCTAGGAGGAGGGATTATAATTATTAAAGTGTTGGTAAAGGTGAGTGAAAGTTTTATTTTTCTAAAGGTTATAAAGTGGCTGATAAAAAATGTAAATGCCAAGTTTATGACGGTATGTGCAGTAAACCTAGCCTCGTATGTTAACCCTGTTTCCTTTCCATTCCCTATAAAACAGCCAGCTGAAGCCTGAAGCCAGCCTTGAACTGCCTAAACCAGAAGACCAGTTGAACCGAACCAGTGTTATGGCCCACCACACCACCTTACCAGCTTTTCTTAAGAGGACCGCTGTTAGAAGTAATCATTTTACTACTACTATTATTGCCCATATCCTGACACTACTACTTTACCAAGTTTTCTTTTCTTAATTTCCAAAGAACCTGTGTCTTGATCAGTATTTCCAATTTCCAAACCTTTGACACTTTGTAATGTTCACTATCTATTGCGTTGTCTCTGGTCCTTCGACTTATAAGAGGCATAAACAATTTGCTTTCGATCTCTGCTGGTCGAAAATCTTTTTACTTTTGAAATTAATTTCTAGGACTTGCTTAGTGTAGATTGTCCTAATTTGCCATTAGTTTTACCTTGATATTAACCTATTTTCACCCTCCCTCATTCTTCCTTCCACCTTTTACCAAACCTTTTCTACTAGCATATACCTGCATATATTTTTGCTCAAAGTTACCATTTCTTACTATGCACACACATGCATATACATACCGCTGTTGAGAACCGCGATAACCACAGAAGCACTTGTACACAGTGCTTAAATTTAAAGAGTTAATAACTTAATATAAAATTGGTTTATTTCCGTCTCCCACACTTTCTTTGATTTTATATCGTCTCTCCAGAATTATTTTTTATGAAAAGTTAACAATGTGTGTATGCGCATATAGATTATATGCACATGCGGTGTGCATGTAGACATGTAGTGTATATGCACACGCAGTGTGCGTGTGGTGTATATGCACATGTGCATGTTGACAAATTGCTAATGACACCAACTTATTTATTTATTTATTATTATTTATAAAAGTAAATCTCAAACATAATGAGATCCGTATTCTAGTCAATTAATTTAATAAATACATTAAGGGTTAAAGTTGTTATCGTAGTTCTCAACGTATCATTGGTTTTGAAATGAACACACACCTATGTGTGTGTGTGGGGTTTATAGTCTGAAGATTGCACAGATGCATTGGTTCAACCGCAAATTAACCAATGCAGGCATGTTTTTGCATAGACCAATATAACACCAACTTTTAGCAAGTGTGGTATTGGTGTCTAGTCATTTGTAATTAATTCTTTTTAATAATCATGCATTTCTGCAAAAATACACCTGGTTCGTATGGAGGAATGTTAGATTTCACCCGCGCTTTATTTGCGTATCATTTATTATGTTTGTTATGTATACACTTTCTTCTAATCTCTTTTGGGTGAATCGAGTATGTTTAACGACTGATTGGGTGAGTAGAAGAGGGGGAATGACAATATGAAGAAAATAGAAACAGAATGGAGGACGATTGAAGGTTTGCACAGATAATCGGTTATTTGTTGAGTAGAGAGTACTGCCATTTTGCTAAATATTGGATGGGAAGTAAGCTGTCTTGGTTGGTTGTTGTTTAGTGTTTTTATTGATTTTGTTTTATAAGTCACTTAGGGCTTTGAGTTTATTGTACTGTGTTTATATTCTATGTTTTCGGGTGGCATATCAGATCGGAAGTTGTTGTGAATGTTGGTAGTGATGTCATGAGAGGGGCTAATATAGGTGGGTATAACAAGTCGAAATGCGAGTGGGAAGAAGCTGTGTCAGGTGAGTTGTGTCGGATTTGGTTTGATCATTTGATAATACTCTAGAAAAAAATTTGTAGTTTTGTACATCAAATGCGGCGTTTACAAAGACGATGCAGCTTTTCCCTTCGTACATAAATTGATGTCACAAGGGGTAAACGAATTTGTCATGTTAGTTTAGATTTTGGTACTCCGACAAAATACCAAAGGGTCTTTGGTCTAGCGGTTTCAAGGTGGGTAGTAAAAGCTCTCTCAAGTGAGGGTTTTCATGGTATGCAAATTATGTAAATTTAGAATTAGGATTAGAGTGTGTGTTAGTTAAATGTTCATAAAACTATCTTAGAGTCAACATCCTGAACATAGAATCGAATGATATTTCATTTTGACAGATGGGTAAAAAATCTTCGCTGGATTTTAGTATAAAAAGTGATTAATGAAGCTAGTCATTTTCTTGGGTACGTTGTGATTCCATAATCATAGAAAAATATCACATCTATGATTATGAGATATGCGAATCTACAACGTGTATTTAGTTTGCACCCGCTTTAAACAGTCTTCCTAGACTTCAATGAATGTAATGTTACAAAATAAACCTCCTATAAATGCATGTGACATGCAAAATCACTAAATCAGCGGCATATTAGTTAATGTATTCATTTCATTTTGTTAAGAGTTCTTTGTTGTATCTATCTTTTATGTTTATTAGTTTTTTTAATCTCTAAACTCTCCAATCCTGTTTAAAAATGGTTAATTAACATCAAAATAATGCAAGACATTTTTTGTTTGTAACACAATCTAGTATCTGTCTCTTTGTAGTAGGTGCTTTAGGTTCTTCGACTGAATATCAAATATTGGTTCATAAGTTGAGTTCATTTGAACGGGAGATAAACGGTTGAGATCCTAATTGTTATTTGAACAAGTAAAAGCTGTATTTGTTTGGCTGGATAGCATATATTTCATTCATGTCCATGGAGTAGAGCGTGTGATGTGTAAAGTTAATAGGTGGATGAATTCGAGAAGGTGACATAGGAGGCACATTCAAAGCATTAGTTCACGGATGGTGACTTCATATTTCACCATCGAGGAAAAGCCTAACACGGAAGATATGGTGGTTGAGGAAGGGTTGGCGAGATGCATAGTTGACATGTATATTCATGGGACCATACATATGCTAACATTTTATCATATTGCCTATCTAGATTGTTTCGAGTGCACAAATTAATTTTAGGGTTTACTATTTGGGAGGACTCAATTGGTGACTTGTATGTCGTTGTTAGTATTCTATAGATATTAAGTTCCTAAACATAAATAATCATAATGTATAATATTTGTATATTTGTTTGTTCACCAACGAGAACAACGAATTACTACTTATGGGACTTGATAGACGATTGTACCTGCATGTTTTGGTCACATATTAGTAGGGCTGAGCAAATAACATAACTGACGAACTGTAATTGAATTAACCGACTAAACCAAACCAAACTATTAACGGATGGTTCCGTTAAGCCATAATTGATCAAGTGAAATTATTGTCTGGTTTTAGTTTTGATGTGTTGCTTCAAGCCATAACTGATAACCGAACTATTAAATGATTTTAGTTTCAATAAAACGTATACATATATGTAATGGTTGAATGTGCCTATGATGAGGCAGATGTGATGACGTTCAACATGAGTATGTGATTCCCAATGAACAAAAGCAAGGCTACACTAGAAACCTATAAGATTCCATATTCATGATTTGAAGAGATCTGGAGAGCTTAGAATGTTACTGTTTTTAAAAGAAATCATGTACTAAATGCATCACCTATTTACAAATAAATCAGTTTGAGTGAAGTTAAAACATTTTTCAATGACCAATACAGTTTGTAGTTTGTAACTTTGTATAATTAAGTTTGTGAACCATTAAGCTCATTTGATAGAGAAGATTTAATTCTCTTACATTCCTTGCTAGAACTCAGTGAAGTTAATTCGGACAAGAAATAGAAAAAAAGAAACTCACGTCACGTCATGGAGAGTGGCATCATTTTACACACCTAGATCCATCTAGGCCAAAGAACCTTTGGTTACTACAGATTAGCGACATATTGCCTCTAGTAAAAGTTTACGCTAAAAACGACAAAATCCCTATGTTTCCAGCGCTTGCATTCTGTAGTAATCCGTCGGTAAGTGTCAGTGTGACAAGACATGGATTCCATTAGTAGTTTGTCAGTATCTACCAAAGGAGCACAAACGGTTTTATTTAAGGATTTTTTGGTTGTCATCACACCAATGATGTCATTCCTTTTGTAACCTTCAGTAGATGTTGATGATTTGTTTAGTAGTGGAAGTGCGATTCCTGCACCTACAACTTCAATCATCGAAGCGTTCATCTTTTGATTCATCATCTTCTTGTTGTTCTTGGATTCGAAACACCAGAGAGGAAGTCAACTCTAGTCTCTGCTAGAAATGGGAGGAAGTTAGGGAACAAGTCAAAATTGGGACGTGTGACTAGAATCAAATCAAGAAAGTCAACTCTTGGAAGCTGAGAAGAAGTTTCACTAGTTTATCCCTTCCAACTTCTCTAGTGTCCAAAAATTATACTTAAGTTATTAGAAAAATATGTTTAACAAGTATATCATATGAAATATCGAACATCTTTTGCTTAGCGAATCAACCAGGCTTCTTGTTGACTTTTGTTTGACGTTTTGAGTCAAACAAGAAATGCATAAGAGTCTCTTCGTCAGCATCGACTAAACTACTAGCAGCCTCTTTCCTCACCCCTTTATCATCCATTACTTTCCTCAACCTCTGAGCGCCAAGCCACTCGCCTTGTGAAGCATATATGTTTGAGAGTAATACATAATCGCCACTTTCACTCCACCTTAACTTAAGTAACTCCTCGTTTGCACGCCTACCCAACTCAACATTGTTATGAATTCTACAAGCACCAAGTAAAGTCCTCCAAATAATAGCATTAGGTTTTATCTCCATTTCATCTACAAATTCAAATGCTTCTTTTAAAAGTCCTGCACGACCAAGAAGATCAACCATGCACCCGTAATGCCTTATGTTTGGCTCAATGTTATATTTTTCTCTCATGAGACGGAAATACTCTCGACCTTCTTTAACTCGCCCAGCATGACTGCATGCAACCAACACCCCGACAAAACTAATATCATTTGGTTGTAGTTTCAATCTACACATCTCTTTGAAGATATGAATGGCATCCTCAGAGTGACCATGGAAGGCTAAACCTCCAATTATGGAGTTCCAAGTTGTCACCACTTTTTCTTTCATACTGTTGAAGATCTTTAACGCTTTATCGATATTTCCACACTTTGCATACATATCTATCAGTGCATTACCGAGTAAAATGCTTAATTCTCCTCCACCTAAATCCAAAACAGCACGATGGATCTCCTCACCAATGTCTAAATCCCCAGTATCCGTGCAGGCTGCCACAAGACTCAACATTGTCACCTCATCCGGTTGTTCTCCCAAACTTTTCATCTCTTCAAACATCTCTAACGCCTGTGTGTGTAACCCGCAGTTTACATAGCCAGCTATCATTGCATTCCATGTGACAATATCTCGCTTCGGCACCTGATCAAACAAAGCCCTCGCATTTTCCATTTCCCCTCTCTTCGCATAACCTGTAATCATCACATTCCAAGAAATCAAATCTTTCTCGGGCATTTCATCAAACACCTTTCTTGCCATACCCAAGTTCCCTCTCCTCGCGTACCCCGCTGTCAAAGCTGACCACGCAACAACTTGGGTTGTCCCTAAAGATTCAAACAACGCACTCGCGATATCTATATCTCCCACATTGGCATGAAAATAGATAAGGGTGTTCTTCGCAAACGTATTATGTTCAAACCCAAGTTTCATAATCTTCCCATGAACAGCACAACCCACATTAGCCCAAGAAAGCTTAGTGCAGGCCTTGAGGACAAACGGAAACGTGTAACGATCAGGCCGAATCTCTTGTTTCTCCATCTGGGTATACAATGAAATGGTTTTAATGGGGTTGGGGCTTTGTGATGAGCCTCTAAGCATGGTGTTCCACATGAAGAGGTCTGGTTGGGTAATATGGTCGAACACTTGGTGTGCATAGCTGATTCCTGAAGGAATAACCAACGCTGTGACGTATATAAGTTCTCTAAGATTGAATCTACTGCTATTGAAGCCATTGATGATCATGGAAGCATGAATTTGTTTAAGTTGTTTGAAGGTGGTGCATTTGCGCCATAAAGATGAACGTTGATGGAAATTGGGGGTTTTATCGTTTGTTTGCCTCCTGATCATCAATTTAGTTTGAAATGGGCTTTGATTCGTTTGATGATTGACACTTATAGAGTTATAGGCCCACATGCTCGTGTAAGCCCAAACAAAAAGTTATTAAGGTCCGTTTTTTCGCCTTAATATTTATTTGGAAAATAACAAAAGTATTGAATTGTGTATAGACAAATTTTTGAGATGGTAAATGTCACAAAACATCTCTAAGCAAGTTTTTCTTTATTGTCTTAGAGATTTGTATGTGTTTTATGAAAAATAGCTTTTAAATACTTCGATTATTTGCTAATGTGAATTTTCAATAGGAAAAAACTAAGCAAAAGTCATCTCACATGTTATGTAAACTTTTATTGTCATGTGTTCTAAATAACTGTTATTTTTATTAAGGTACTTTTAGTTACATTGTTTAATGATTTATGTGATTACATAAAGTTATGAAAATAATCTCTAAGTATATATAACTACATCAAACCATCACGAATTTGTATACGTGTTATCCTTATGTCTAGGGGGTGTGCACTTATTCAAATTAGAGACGGAAAGCAAGGTGAAGTGCAAAAGGAGAAATAGGGGATCGTTTTCATTTGAAACTCCCATAGGTTGAACCGATCACTTGGGTTGTTGAACCTAATTTGTTTTTTTTCTTCTGTTTTTTAGTTTTTTTCTTTTAAAATCTTAATTTTTATTGGCATTTTATAAATAATATCATATTTAACTTAACTAAGTCTTAATATTTTATTAAAATCGTAATTTTACGTCATATATCAATGTTCTTTTTTAAATTAGTTACATATAAACTGTTTTTAATATTTCTATTAATTATGATATTAATTGGTTCCTAAATCTACTATGACAGGTCAAGTCACTAAACTAATAAGATGATTGATTTACTATATTCATGACTAATTGATGGTAAATTAAGTTAAGGGTGCGATTAGAACCATTAATTATTGATTTGCTATATTCGTGACTAATTGATGGTAAGTTAAGGAGGTTTGATGTGAACATAGTGCTTGCAAAGTGTCAACACACGCCTGCCTATGTATTCATGAATCAAGAATTTATTAAAAACTAATATAATAAAACATAAATAAATACACTTGAAATCAATGTGCCAATATTCAAAAAGGTAAAAACAATAACGCTGCAACATATGATTGGTGTCACTTAGACGTTGACAGTGGACATGAATTGTTAAATGTCAATTATTATAGCTTGAAAACAACAGAAAAAAAGTATTTTTTTAGCATATCTCCTATCAATTTTTTTCCCTAATCATCTACTCTAAAACCTATAACCTGACTTTATATCTTTGATATTAATTAAATTATCTTTATGTAAATTTTTTATAAGTTTGATTACTTTGTCTATTTTGTAATAATATGTCTCTAAACTTAATTATAAATAATTTATTTTAATCAAATAAATATACGTGTTTTGCTTTTTATGTATTAAGCGGACAAATTTGGCTTTTGATAAATTGAAATTCTAGTTTGTTGTTATTGTGTGTAATCCAGGTAACTTATACATCATATATAGGAAAAAGGGTTTCATTTTTCTGATTTATAGTTATGCTAAAATGACTTATAATTTTTTTGATTTATCAAGGTCTCAAATTAAATGATTATGAGTTTCAAGGCTAATGCTAGGTTGATGACCTTATAATATAGATGCCTTAAATTTTGTAATCCAAAGTAACTTATACATTGGCCGGACTTTATAATATTTTTAATCCGTCAATTTTGTAGTCACAAGTTAAATGCGTTGTAATTTTATTTTGGAATGTAAAGAAACATGTTTTTGATATTATAGGATGCAAGTTTGATGGAAACATGTTGTTTGGGTGTTTTTTAATAATGAATTTGTTATGGACCTTTTTAGTTTGTATATCACAAACTTGATGTTATCTTTTCTTAACCATAATAATTTATAGACGTTTCTATTTGATGTTTTTCTTATAATTCTTAACTTGATGTATCCTTTTTGTCTTTAAAAATAACACAACCAGACCAACGAACGGATATTGTTGACCATATGATATATAATTATAGACTTATTGTTCTAAGCAAGCAAACAATTTTATATAATAGTGAGATATAACATAAATTTTTTGGGATTATTATATGACCTATTTTTTGAAGAAGTTTTATTCAAACTCATCTTTAACTTAAGACCTATGACCTTTTTCCCCTTTTTAAATTTTTATATAACAAAAAACTATAATATTACTATATTGTTTCATACAGAAGTTATAACATTTGTTTCATTTCTTATGTTGCAGATTCCTATCCACAAAGGGACTAATCATCTCCACAAAGCTGAATTTCTTCCGACAGCCAATAAATCAAAATGTTTTTCATACTTAAGTCAAGTATATCCCACCAAAAAAATTTAACTTGTGTATTATTCATATCATACCCAACATATTTTCCTTCATATTTTACGATGTATTTTTGTGAACTTAATAAAAAAAATGATTGTATTGGATATTTATTTGTGGTCCAAATGGTTGCATGGTTTTGCGATGTATTTCGTGAATTTAATAAAAAAATTATTCTTGGCCCGTATGGATGTATTGGCTATTTGTCAATTGTCATAACAACATAATTAATACAAAATTTAATTTCTACTTATTCGTTAATAATATGGTTTGTTCCATGTTTCTCTCCATTCTCATGTTGTTTGTTTAAATTTATTTGTTTGTTTTTATTAAAATATCATACTAACAACTATATGAATGAGATTTGTAGTTGGGAAATTTTTTGTCTATCTTTTGCAAGTCAGCATGACACGCTCTTACATTTCAGTCGTTCAATAGTTATTGATTTTCATTGTTTTGTGGTATATAGGTCTGTCTTTATACTAACAGGTTACATTAGTTTTAAACAAATGGTGTTTTTGTTTACAATATAATAAGGAGATAGTTACGACATCTTAATATGAAATCACCCGACCACCGGATGGATATAAAACTAGTTCTAATTTGTTGCTATTGCGTGTAATCCAGGTAACTTATACACAATATATAGGACTATAGGTAAAAGGGTTTATCTTTTTTATTTATATTTAAGCTAAAATGAGTTATAATTTTTTTTAGATCTATCGAGGTCCTATATAATGATTATGAGTTTCAAGGTTAATGCTAGGTTGATGACCTTATAATTACTTTACCTTTTATGACTTAATCTTTTAACACAAACATATACTACTCTTAAAATATACAATAAACTACTCTCTAACAAAAAAACAAACTATTGATTTTAATTAGCCTATTTAATTAAATGACTACAACTTCTTTAGTCACTTAATCGAAAGAAAAAATAACATACTATTAGTTTAAGCATGGCTTTTAGGCTATATATGGTTAAAATAGGAGAACCTTAAAGTACAATAATTTAAGCATAATCACATGATGTAGTTAGTGGTTGATTTTGAGGTGATTGATGTTAATTCAAAAATGCAACAATTTCATCATAAAATTTAGTAGAAGTTCACTCCTATTATGAGCTATGCTTATCAATACACACGAGATGATATTATAGTTTTTTCACAACAGCGAATTTCTTTTACTTTTGTAGTATTTTAACTAAACACTTTTTAATTTAGGTGCTTTGCTTGTATCAAAGAGGCACCAACCCTAATAGTATATAATATTATAGCTTCACAACCATGTTGTAAATTATTTAATAGAGTACGAAGAAAAGTGTTGGTCAATGCGTGAATTCGTTTAGATGAATATTGAAATTCTCGTTTTGGATAATGCCTATTATAAGGTCTAGAATAATTCCAACCACAAACATATTTTACCTTGTTTTATATAAAAACATACTTTTGAAATGGATTCAATTAAATCTAGACTTACCAATTATGTAATTATCATGGCCAGGTTCATTGAACTATATTTCACCATCCAACCTAAAGCTAGGTAACTTTTTTCTTGCCTAACTTTTGTTTTAATAATGTTAATATAGGCCATGTGAGACAAAATGTACAAAATGAGATAAATGAATATGAAATTTAATAAAGAAACAAGTTTACATGAACTAATTAGCTTATAACCACGAGTAAACACCAAACGACCAGTTAATCTCAAATTGTTAAGGATTCAAGGTTTTTGGTTATTGATATAGATTTAAAGTAAGTTGAAAGAGTGTGTGAATTAACATTTTAAAAAAACATGGGTGAACAAAGATAATTGGATCCTTTAGATATTTGACGTGATGCCTGATGGACGACTGTAGATGATGTGGATGAGTGCTCACAATGTAGATATATCACATCTTTCATGCTTAACATGCTTTTGTTTCTCCTTGAGTGTAAGATTGGATTTTGTATGATTTTCTTCATTTGAAATTAAAAGTATCTTGATAACGAAACATGAAATTAATGAAAAGAAAACAAAAAGATATGCGTTTCTTGAGTTGATGAGAGACCGAGAGGACCGGAGGTTAAAAATATATGTAATTTGCTACTAGAAAGAAAATCACACAAAAAACATCTCAAGGTGATGAGCTATATAGTATTTGAGCAGTAATAACGTTGTCCTACTTGGACCCCTATTATCTCTCCTCTCTCCTTCCTTTTTTTCACATTTCTTCTCCATTCACGTCTAGAATTCCGGATTGCCCGCACACTCTACAAAGACGCTCTTCAAGATAACGAATTTATCCCCGCACTCTTTATAAATATGCTATTTGAGAGAAAGAATTTGTCCAAAAAGATAAACGATTATATACTCAAAGTCAAATTATCTTCATACTTTTTTATCTTCACGATTATAAAATCTCCTAAATCTTTCTATAAACACACACTCTTTATTTCACACATATTCAAATATTAAAATCAACTCACCGAGCATTTCTTGAAATTTAAACTCACAATCTTCTAACTTCTAACTATGAAGTATTCCACTTTACCACCTTCTTCTTCTTCTATGTGTGAAACCATGGATCAAAATTCAAATCACACATCAAATTCATAAAATATTGGAGCAAAAATTCCATAATTTTGTCTGCGTAGGTATCAAGACCTAATTTTATAGTCTCACCAACTAACCCAATGCAGCCACGTGGTGTCCCCCGTCGCCACCGCATGCCGGACAAATCACAGGCATGACCCACACCGCCGTCCCTTCTAACAAGTCAACTCAATGCCTTAATCTCATCACCTTAATCTTAACACATACATCATTTAAATTTAATATTAACTAATTACCCGTAATCCTTAATTCGACTGGTTGAGGTAAGATACGCGAGACTTTATTAAAAGGCCTCGATATCTAGACATCTTATAGATTATAAATCAACACTTCAAATTTTTATGCACGTCGTATAGCACCATACGCATTGTATAGTTGGGTCGTATAGCTCTGTACGGACGTATAACCCATCTGTCAGCCTCCTGAATTTCTCCTCGTAGTCAGTGTCGAAATTTGCTATACGCGTCGTATAGCCCTATATGTGTCGTATAGGAGGTCGTATCGGGCTATATGTGGCGTATAGCCCTCTGACAACCCCCTGAATTGTCCTCGTTTTTAGTGTCTTCAACCCTGTACGTCGTGTATGGTGCTATATGAGACGTATGGGGGTGTCGATTTGTAAAGTGGGGCGTCGGTATATTAGGATTTTTATTAAAATAAGAGAAGGTTTTGATTTTAAGTCTACCAACGTCTAGAAAAGCAGGGTTTTAAAGGTTTTTATACTTTCGAGGGTGATCTTGAGTTGTGTAATGGACTAATGAAAATAATCAGATTGGTCAGTGGCGCGATTGTGATCCAATTAGTCGTGAAAAAAACTTAATATTATGTTATTGTTGTGAATTACGTGGTCTAATTGTAGTCCTCCGGTTCCGGTTGCTGGTCCGCCGGAGAGGTGTTGAAAAACATACGTGGCTAGATAGGGTTTACACGTACGTCTTGTTCTCTTATTGACTTTAGTGGTTTGTAGCCAATAGCAAATGCTTAATTCTCAATTAAGTATTTTTAATTCTAACTATCAACATCATTAACCTGCCTCACAATCGGGAGCATGAAAGGTTCAAGAAATTGTTGTCAACTTTAATCTTCTTCAAGAAGCATTTTATTTTATTCAAGTTTGTTATTTTTTATTGGGTTCGCAAACGTATTACATATCTCTTAATTTTGAATTTTCAAGGTATTCTGATTTGAAAACATCACATTAATAAAATTTGTTTTGTTTTTTTAGTGTTAAAAGGGTTGAATGTTGGTGATGTGATAGGTTAAAAAAGAGACGCAACAAGTAAAAATGGTTGGACGAGGGTGTATATGTTTATTTTCAAATGTGAATTGATTTGTTAGACTTTAAACCGTGTGTGATTCGGGAAAAATCATAGAATTGGAATTAATTTTGACGTGTCTTGTTCGTCTAGTAGAATTGAAATTCTTTCTAATAAAATATTCCGTGCAAAGGAATTTACTTTCCACCATGTTAGTAATGGAATTTAATACTTCCAAGAAATGTTTGAAGATTATAGAAATTCTATCCTTTTTTAGGACATCCTAAGGCTAGAAAATGGAATTTCGAGAACAAACAATTGGAACTCAAGCTATGATGAGAACAAAACCTAAATGAATGAAGACTAGGAAACAAAACCAAATCTAATGAAACAACTCACGAGTAAACAATTGGAACAACTCATGATTGAAAGAAGATTGACGATTTGTAGAGTACCAGATGAAAATATGACCAAAACATGTCATGAAGAAACTAGGAGATGAAATTAGTGACTAGAACAAAAGAATAGCCAAAGATGAAGAGCCAAGGATGAAGATGAATCAATGATCAAAACGCACAAAGGATGGAGACAAGTGAATCGATTAGGGTTGCGTTTGAGCAAACTCAGAGTGCGGATTAAGAGACTTGAATTTTGAGGTACAGATGATTTTATAATTTTAGTTTTATAACATTGTAATTCCATTCATAAATTTACATAACTAATGTTATTTTTGATAAAAATATATTCTAGTTTTCTTAAATTCTAATAACTTTGTTTAATTTCAATTCTTTTGTAAGTATTCTGAGAAATAAACACAACCTAAAAGTCTAAATTTAATAAATACGATTTTAAAGTTTTATTTCTAACCTCTTCAGGACGTATTAAATGATTTGAATAAACCTGCGTTTGGAAATAAGAGATTATACACTTCTCTTTTTGAATAATGCTTGTAAAACCAACTCCCATTTCATCGTTCTTTTTACTGTTGGGCCCTCAGCCCAAAACTATTAGGCCCATTACAAAACCTACAGATCGAATTTACAAATATCATTATGCATGTATCTATCATGCACTCATCAATCATCATGTTTCTATATTTGTGATACATGAATTTTGTTAATTAAAGATCAAAACACTCATTTTGATGTAAGTGCATATCGAAGCAATAATAGAGAATAGTGGTTTTTTTTATGAAATAATAGAGACTAGTTAATTAATCAGATATAATTGACTAACTTAATCTTTGACTTTGACTTGAGTTAGGCACGGTAAGGAATAGATAGTAAAATATAATATTATTAATCATGTATTTAAATAAATTTTGGATAAGATTAGAGGAATCTTTTAACACGTATAAATATTAAACACTGTTTTTTTATAAAGCATTACTGAATGCATCCACACAACATTTACAATATAAAATTCACTAACTGAGATTAACAGGTCTTTGTTTATCCATCAATTTTATTTTAAATGCTTTTTAAATATGATAAAAATATCATTCATGAATCATGATGCATATATACATAATGAAAAATGTATATAATTCGACATTGAGTTATTCTGTATTAGAATATATCTAGAATTAGAGGGAGGGTTGAAAACTTAAAACAATTTAAAGAAATCGAAATCCTAACTAAACCGAATTAAAAACATTTAAGTTGAATTTGGTTAAGGTCTCGGTCAAAAAGTTAGTAGAGTCTAACTTTGTAAAGAGTAAAGATATTATTTAGAGATAGTTACTTTGATTTCTAACCACATGGCCTAATGATAGCTAGGACACTGAGATTCTTAAAAGAAGACTCATGTTTGATCTTCATCCCAGGTTTGAACACTTTGTTGCGAGGTCGGGCAAACAAAGTAGTTCAAATCTCACATCTTGGCTCGGGGTGTACTCGAGAGCTGCATTGTCTCCTGTATTTTGTGACGAGAGTGCCACAGGCCGGTTCCGGTAACACTCATTATTTAGTTACTTTGATTTCTCCTTAATTGTTTGGTTTTATTAAATTCTTTTTATTTCTTTACAATAAAATCTTATATATTTAAGTACTACTTATTGACAGATAATGCAATTAAAAGAGTACTGTACCCTGGAGTTTTTGAGATACTAAATAAATGTATAATGATTTCTAAAAATAATAATTTTATTAGAGCAAAGGAAAAGAGCATCCAAAATATCTGTTAAAATCATATTACATTTTAGAATAAATATAAATATGGTTTTATTAGAATAGGTTTATATAACATACTAAAGAAAAGGGTGGCAAATAAAATATTAAAAAGTTGGAGATGTGATGTTTTAAACAATAAAGTAGATATAAAATAAAGAGTATACGTCCTTCGGAAAAGATACAAGGAAAATACGAGTGTATTCTTTTTTAGCATATTGACCTTCGTTTGGTCTTGAAGTGAATATTTTTTCCTAAAATTAGGAAATTTCGGAGATTAAACTATCTTTCTATTATTCTATGAATGTCTAGTTATTATTAGACAACTAAAACTATTTAATTAGCCATGCTTTTATAGTTTTATTTTTAGGGTTATTGGATTTTAATAATCTCAACTTTCATTTATTGGCCGAGATTAATCCCAACTCAGGAAATATTTACAAATACTCCTAACTTTGAGCTTATTTTCCTTCAACAATCTCTTACTAACTGAGAGTTAATGCCTGTTAGTTTTTTTGATGAAGTGGGGCTAACTTTGAGCCATTTTACAACTCTGCCGCCGCCCAACCTCTATTAGGTCCTTTTTTTAGTGTCTAGCATCCATCGTCACTTGAAATCTACCTTTAACGAGTCAAGTGGTTCAAATCAAAATGTGAAAATTGACGAGTTTTAGGTTACAGAAGTTTCAGATTGACGGACCCAACAGTTGATTCAACTTTCTACTTAGTGTTTTGGCCATATAAGTAGTCCACGTCATCATTAAACTAACAGTGTTAACTCTCAGTTATTAAGGGATCGTTGTAGAAATATAAGCTTAAAGTTGGCAGTGTCCGTAAACATTTGCTGAGTTGGGATTAATCTCAGCCAATAGATAAAAGTTGGGATTATTAAAATCCAATAACCCTTATTTTTATGTATAACATAGCTGACCTAAAACGCGAAAATGACGCTCACTATCCATAATTTTTTTTACTTTACAGTAGAAAAGAAATTAACCAAATGTATTTTAGTCTTAAGATCATATTTATCGTCAACCTTTTTACGTTAGATTTAATATAAAGAAAACCTTGATATATTTACATTAATTATTTAAGTGACTCAATAAAATAATTTAAATAAATATTTGAGCTTAAGAAAAAAGAAAAATATTTAGGCCACTTTCATACTTTTATATATTTATTTTCGGCGACCATTTGATACATTGTTCCAAATTTATACAATAAAAACGCACCATACAACTTTAATACTTACATTTATTTCAAAAGTTTTACATGATAATTATTAATTATTTACATTAACTACAAAATTTTGAGAGGAAGCCATGGTCAATTTCTAATAGCCCGGTTCACATTGGTTGATGGTTATTTGTTGATGGTAGTATAGACTTGAATAAAAATTTGACAAAACAATTAACTCTATATCAATACTTAACTTAAATAGTTAATTATTTTACAAATGCAGTAATTATAATGAATCGAGTAATATTATGTACTTATAAACGTTTTCTTATCATTTACTCTTTTAGAGGACACATATTCAAAATTTATATGCATAAGTCAAATAACAAAATTTAGGAGAATTTATAGGACAAGGAAAAATAGTTAGTCTTGAATTAAATAGTGAAAAATAAAATAGTTTTATAATAAATTTATCTAGAAAATTTCATGAAATATTAATTTGAGTTTAACAAGTTATTAAATCCAAATTATAAAACTATTAAATAGAGTTCAATAATTCATTGATCTATTTTATTTTTCAAAACTAAATAAAATTGTTGATTCAATACATATTTAGTAGAGAAATAAAATTTCAAATTAATAAATAAATAAACAAACGGCAGAAAAGTTGGATAAGATGAACTTGTAACCAAAAAAGGTAACTGAAATAAGAAATCACTCATTTTCCAAACCAAAATAGAATATTCAATAATAGGATTTTAGAAACCCCGCTTTTTAAACGCAAAACTCTAATAATTTACTAATGAACTAAGAAGTTAAAATAACTTACTAGTTACTATCAAGAAATAGTTAGTAGGATTAATTGCATACAATTTAAAAAATATAACACCAAAACTAACACCAATACTTTCTTTTTCAAATGTGTAATTATATTATTTTAATGAAAATGCATTATATTGTAATTCAAAAGTATTTTGTATGAAGTTATATAAAAGTATATGAATGTTATAATAAGTAATATAGTTTTAATACATTGCATATAATGAAAAAAAATCAAGACTGTATCATATTTTAGTGTTATTTATTTGGTATTGAGTAGAAAAGAGAAAATCGAGTAAGATACTTATACAAAAATCCATATGGATGATAACAAATTTTTTTTTTTTCAGAGACGGTAAAGCATCGAAGTATACACAACATTTTCTTTAATTAATTTTGTAACACAAGTTTAATTTTATCTAAAAAAATTGGAATAAAAAATTATACATATAGTCCAAAAGTATAAAAAGTAAAAACTAAATCATAAATAAATACATAAACACCTAGTAGTTTCAGAAAACACGTTTCCTTCTTCCCCAAAACGCTATATATGTTCCTCTTCTTCTCCACTCTTTACAAACATTTTTTCAACCTTCAAAACCCACAAATTATTGCTCTGTTCTTCAACTTTCACCACAAATTCAGAACAATAAACACAAGAATTTGACAAAAATGGACCACAATTTCGATCACGATGATCAAATTGACCTCCCTCCAGGCTTCCGATTTCATCCAACCGATGAAGAACTCATATCTCACTACCTTTATCCCAAAGTTTCCGATCTGAATTTCGTCGCTCGAGTGATCGGAGAAGTTGATTTGAACAAAGTCGAGCCATGGGATCTTCCATGTAAGTACTCTGTTCTGTAAATTCTAATCATCCCCTGTTTTTGCTCTGGTTTTTGGATCTTTAAGTTTTTCAATTGTTTTGTTTCGATTCGTAGGGAGAGCGAAGCACGGTGAGCAAGAATGGTTCTTTTTCTGTGTTCGTGATCGGAAGTACCCGACTGGATCGAGGACGAATCGAGCTACGAGTGCAGGGTATTGGAAAGCTACAGGTAAAGATAAAGAGATTTACAAAGAGAAATCGCTTGTGGGTATGAAGAAAACTCTTGTTTTCTACAAAGGAAGAGCCCCAAAAGGCGCAAAAACCGATTGGGTCATGCATGAATATCGATTAGACGGGAAGTTTTCGACAAGTAATCTGCTCAAATCGGCTAAGGTATGAAGATCAAAATCGAAATTGACCCACAATTTGATGTCAGATACTCTGTTTTCACGTTTACAGATTGGTTATAATTCAAAATTCATGTGTTTTACAGGGGGATTGGGTGATTAGCAGGGTGTTTCACAAGACCTCTGGTGGCAAAAAGATCCCAATTTCAGGGCTATTAACGATGAAAAACGGAAATCATCACGATAACACTTTTGGCTCTGCAAACATGCCGCCATTAATGGAAGCTTCAAGCATCGATGGAGGATCAAGAACAGAGCATTCACACGTGACCTGCTTCTCCGAATCGATTGAAGAACAGGGGCCAAACAGCGAACCCGCGATCGAAAACTGGAGCTCGAGCAGCTCGCTAATGGCGTCGAGAATCAACAGCATGTATCCGGAGGTTCCAAACATGGATACCTTTGATTCAACATGGATGCAAGACCCATCGATCCTCAAGATCTTGATCGATTCGAACAACGATTCGAATATGAAGACTGAAATGGTGGATTACGGTATGAATTTGAGTCAACAAGATGATCTTGATTGCATATGGAATTATTGAGGATGAAGAAGAAGAATTGGGAGTTAGCGAAAAGAGTAGAAGAACTGAATATGTTTGATTTAAGGGTTCATCTTAGGTTGATGTTTGTTAATACATTTTAGGTTGATTGCTTGATTGCAATGATTTGATAGAATCAATGGGATTATAATAGTGATACCATGTAAATGATTATATTAAACATGGGTGGTTTTTATTTATATTTAGATTTGTTTGTTCACTATTATTAACTATATACGTAATTTTTATTAGTGTCACACGTTTAAAACACATATGGTTCCTATGGTACAACTATTTCTAACTAAAATTGAAATGAACATATTTTTTAGATTGACTACATGTTACACTCTACTATCAATTGAGGCACTTCAAGTCTCAAATCGTCACGTCTTGGCTTGAAGAAGACCGTCTTAACCACCTTCGCTTTCCTAAACAGAAATGAACTCATAAATTTGTTTTAATAAAATGGTTCTATTAATTTTATAAAAATTACTACAGATGATAATAGATTAAATTTCACACGCTTTTTAGTATTCTTTAATTCGTATTTAAAAAATAAAACTACATTTCATGTTGGTTATCATTAACCATCACATTCACATCAACTCCTTGACGTACCCATTACTAGAAACAAGACTTAAACTCATCTAGAAACAAACTTACACTTCAGGTACAGTTCTAATAATTTGGTATCTCTATAATTTCAATATTCTATCAATTTAAAAATAGCATTCACTATATATATTTATATATTTAAATTACATAATTTAGTAATATACTTCATTTTCATCCGTGAATAAAAGTACTTCGATAAGACTTTAATTTGGCATTATCCTCTTTGTCTCGTATGAATGTGAATGTCAAATGTAATAAAAAAATTGTATTGGTAGGCCAACAACCAAGTAGCTTTGATGGCCTCGTAGAATGGATGACATAAGTTGAGAGTTGTGTAGTAACCAACTCCTTTTAAATTAAACCCAAATAATACCTATAACACTAACCAAGTTGTATCGTGTTACATGTATATAATTATTTAATCTGAAAATCATTATCGTTGGTCGTGCAATTTTATGTTATGGACCCTAAAAGAATGTTTTTTCCGTTGGCTTAAATGGGTTTTGCACCCAAATGATCATGTGCTTAGTCACTAATAGTAAAGCAATTTTACATTTAAGTAACTTTACCTAAAAGAATGTTTTTTCTGTTTATCATTTTGTTGATGTCTTTTTTCATTGTGTTTTTATTGTTTCACAAATATTTTCGCTTAAAGCCCTTAAAAATTAGAGACCCCTGGATAAATTTAAGGGTTAGGCTTTTTGGATGTAAATGAAAATGAGATTTGACTTTAGTTTTTCAATTTGATAATTTGTGTATTCAAAGCGTTACAGGCCCCCAAATTTTTTAGCCTCCGTTTAGTAGAAACAAATTTGGAAGGAAATTAACAAGGGGTGAATACAAATATTACATGGTGGTTTAATATAGTGATTCAATGCGACAAGTTTGTTTGCGGTTTATTCATGTTAGTTGCAGTTGTCATGGTAAAATCGTTACTAGGGTTAAGTTGTAAGTAAAAATGTAAAACAACTACTCTCATTATGAAAAGGCCCCAACGTAAGGTACGTATTAGGCCCTGGAAAAATTAAGCCGCCTGTGTATTTGAAAGATATGATAAAATCCATATATGAAAAAGTAGGTTATGATGTGTTTTCATTGTTAGTTGATGGATCAAGTCAAATATCCAATAAAAACCAAATAGTTGTGATTTTGAGTTTGAGTTATGTTAATAAAGTAAAAATAAACAGTTCTTTGTTAATCACACAATCTTTTTTTTATGATGGAAATAACAAATATTATGTTACTTAGAAAATGATGGACCAAAGTTACTAACAGTCATAACCATCTAATGTTAATTATTCATACATTTTTGGATATGCAAATTCAAGAATCTAGTTATTATTTAATCACGTTAGTACATAATTGCTAGAAGTTGATGATTTGGTTTCTAGTTATGACACATCAAACTTGTCGAATTTAGATGACATGTATCCAAATGATTTTCATAACAGGAAAATATTTATCTTTTCAGTCAAAAAAACATTTAAAATAAGATTATGTGTAATGATGATACTTAAAAAGTTGAACAAGATAGCCAATCTTGCTTATCTCATGGTAAAAACAAAAACATATTTCCTCTAAGTTGATGAGTCTACTCTTAATTTCTCTCATCACATCTGTAGACCTTCGTCCTTCTCTTTCATTTATGTTGTCGGTAGCTCCAGCATCACATATACTCTAAGAAAAGATATATTTGATAATGTTACAAATGAACTTATTATGATTTCTTTGAGATTATTAGAGTAGACTAAGGACAAATATATAAGATAACTACTAAATATTGTGTATCGTTTTTAAAAAAATAATACCTTTTCTAATACTATTATTATATTCTTATATCATAGATTCATAGTAATATTTTATGCTGTGTGTATTTCCATTTGGAAAAATTATTCCGGGTTTGAAACATTTGGCGATAAATTGCAAGGAAATACCAACAAAAGTGATCAACGGTGTGCATAAAGAACAATCGAACGGCTTTTTGTTGTGTCGAGAAGATAAACTTATAAAATAAAATAATATCAAAAGATGAAAACCAATTATATGAGAAAGAACAAAACGATAAACAAGATTGTTGGACGAGTTAGTTAGATATAAATGTGGCATACGGAAGTGATATCTACTTGTTAGTCTTTAATAAAATAACACAAACAAATTTTGTTCTAATAATATTGATTCCTAAAAGAATATTTTTTTTTTTGGATATTACAGCTTTACAAGATCAGCAGGTTTTGTAATAAATTTAGTTTACAACAACGTACTCGAATTATAAGGTTTGAATGTAACAATGTGTATTGTATATAAATATTCTTTTTATAACAATGATATCTTTAACTTATTATATAGTAAGTCTAACTAGATGATTGTAGTTGAATTGACTCAAGGTTTTTTCTTAAATACATGTTACAACTTACAAGTCGTATCGACAAGCCTCCGTTTTAGATATTATTTATCAGATTGGAACCCTTAATTTTCTAAAAAGACAACTTTTTAAAATACCCGGATATCACTAAGATAAAAACCCTTTGATTTTACATATTTGTTTCTAATAATTTTCCTACTCTAATAAAGAACATTTTGGGATGACACGTGTCAACATCACAATCATCCTCAACAATTTTTTTCCGTCTCTCTCTCTTATTAAATAATTACCTTAGTTACTAATATTATTATTTAACACTTTTTTAAATTTAATAATTAAGAAAAAGATATATTTATTAATGTTATTTCTAAATAATATTTTTTTTAAAATAATAAACTTTTCTACACCATAAAACTTTGTTAAAAATATGAAATATTTTAAAATTGGTATTTTTAAAAAGTCAATTTTTTAAAACTCAAAATAATTAAATTTTTGGGAGTTATAATAAGAAAATTTTAAAAAATGATATTTTTATACGGTTTGTTTTAGAACAAAATATTTATTTTATTGGAAAAAAATTAAAAACACATTTTTAAAAAGTTGATATAATTGTTTTATTACTTATAGTAATTTCTTATACATAATTACAATCATATCATATATTAGAATATTATTTTATAATTAATAAATTTTATTATATTAATATTTTTTATTCAACTCGTGTAACACACGAGTTTACTAAAGCTAGTTATATATAAATCCGTGCATTTTTGGTCACTATCTTTATGATTATTGTTTACATTTAAAAGGTATTGTAGATAATGCAAAATGGGAAATATCTAAATCTTTATATGTCTATTGAAAAGAAAAATAAATAAGACTTTAGCTCATATTATTGGCACCTTTAAGTCCATAATTCGTAAAAAACGGCATCTATTTTTGGAAATAGCAAATGGCACGATGATTATTAGTTATCACAAATGAAGAAACTTGTCTACTTTTATAGGTTATCTTAGAAAATTCATTTTTGTTTTAAAGTTTGAATTTATTTCAACTTTTTCTAGTATGATAATAAAACAACTTTATTAAATTATGTATTTTTATATATTTGAAAATATGAAATATATCAATATGTATAGGCCATGAATATTTTGATCCTTCACCTCCAAAGTGTGTTGGATTGATTTAACATGATTATGACACTATGCCACAAACTCTAATACCATCAAGATCATGTAGCAAAGCATAATTGCAAGTCTTTAAATATATAAAGGTTGCATTTATTCTTGAAAAATCTTTAACTAAGTAAAGTCTTTATTGTTTGCTAGCTTTTGTTGATTTCTTCTTCATGCTTAGCAAGAGAATGCATCTCTTGAAATGAAGTGAACAAATTACCACAAATAGGGTTCTTCCCATGGTACCCCTTTCGAGCACATCGTAGCTCAATTCTCTTCCACCGATTCACATTGGTGTCGATTTCTTCACCGAACTTTGAAGTAGAGGAAAGTGGACCAATTTAGTTGGTTGTCTCGAAATGGAAACACAAGTGCACATTCGACAACCAACAAAGAATTTCAAGTGTTGTTTATATATCCATGATTGTTCACTAATCATGTTAGGGGTATTTGGAGACGTGACAACCTAGATGATAGAGATATTAGATTTTTTTAACTAATTTGTTCATATTTATATAGCTTTAGTTTTGTAACTACTTTGTTAGTACATGTATATGAGTGAGTTTAAATTAAGTTATTTATTTCATATATAATACAGTTAGTTAGTGGATTATTTTACATAGAAATAAAATTAAAAATTTGAGGTGTGGAACAAGGACAGGAATGTATAAAATTTAAGGATCGAGAACTGGATCATATAAAGACGGGACGGTTCATTCCGGTTTTCGGGTTCTGCAAATTGGGTTATGCCGGCCCAAAAATAGCATTAGGTTGCTTAAATGATTCGGCATTTATCAATGAAAAATAATGAGTAAGAATTAAGATTAATTTCTTGATTAGTACATAATAATATAATTTAATCTAGTATATGACAACTATATCATAGAGATTAATAACAAATTACAAATTTATCAATAGTGTTAATATTTTTAGGAGATAATCAAAAAAGATCAATTGAACAATAATCGCCTTTTGAAGAAGTCGATTATCAATGTTTGCTATTACATCCTACTACTCACGTACTTATGTAAAGTAATTAGGGCTTTTCTTATATATAAATAATTGGTCTTCTACAAGTAATATGGTTTTCATTGGGCCCTCACCGGCCCCGACCAAAGACCAAAATAACTCATAACTTAGGACCAAGGACCGGACCACATGAATGTCAAATGGGTAGGCATTGCCACTATCAACGGTATACTGAAATATATATTAACCTGAACACAATGTTTTAAAAAAGAAGCGTTAAATTTTGAAGTTTAATATTTTAGTTTGGAACTAGAATTCAAGTCCACGCGTTGCGGTGGGGACGTAAAATCGTTCTAAGTAGTATCAATGTCACATCGTTGCTAGCAACCACCTACACCAGAAAAACTCGTAAAACAAAAGAAATAAAACCGACGGAAAATAGACGTAAAAACGTTAAACTATGCGCGTGCGTTACGGCATGTTAATGTGTATAATTAGACCGAAACGTAAAACACAAAACGACCGTTAAACAGAACAAAATGAAAAGTCGAAAAGTTTAGATCGAGTCGTAAAATGAAAAAGTTGTAAAAGAATAAAAGTAAATGAGACTAAAGTTGAAAGTAAAAAAAGATGTTAGTGTTAAATGTAAAGGTTGAAAGTTATAAAGTTAAAAGTAAAAAAACCAAAAAAAAAAAAAAAATAAGGTATTATCTACAAAGCATATGATACAAATCATAATGCACAACTAAGTTGGTAATTAGTATTATATAAATTATCTTGAAATATATTTTTCCATCTTTGAAATCTTTTCACCCCTTAATCCCTAACAACTTTATACATTAATCTTAACTTCTTAATATCTAGTCAATTCATTCACCTCCTATAATCTCAAGCTAAATATATCAAACCAAATTTGTTAAACACTTATTAACCTCTTGCATTGTTGACTTTCTAAGAGCATAAACCAAAACCAAAACCAAAACCAATCGTCTAAACCGAAAAAACCAATCGGTCCCTCATGACACGAATCATAAACCAAATCGTTGGCCATGTGGTATCTCTTTTTAGCAATACATATTATTTTTATTTTTTATTATCTCGATAATACACCACCAAACTCGAGACAAAACTGAATTTTATTTCAAAAATGAGCTCGAGTTCAAGCTCCACATACTATACTCGACTACACGCTAAACTATAAAAGAACAAATTTAAAAATCGACTGAACACAAGTATACCAAACCCGAACCCGATTTGAAGCTAAACATAAAACCAACTACCTTACCGAACACAAATAATAACCTAATAGGCCAATAGGGACTAGGGTATTATCGGTTTCGGTACTAAGGAAATCGGAAAGGGTAGCGGAACAAATAGTTTCAATGTATGAACAAATGCATGCATCAAGTATGCATAGAAGAACTATGATGTAAGCTTCAAAAGAGAGTGGTGCAATCATTATACGAGACTCCAAACCATATGATGTCATTGTTTGTTATGTACACGTTAATATATATGTTTCTATTCTTAAATTACAGAACCAGATAAAAACAGTTTGGGTATTTTAATGAGTTATGATTTGATTCGAATAAAAGTTGTAAAACGACATGTTTGATTTGATTATATGTTTTTTCATATATAGATCGAAGCATGTATGTTTATCATTTATTGGAAATAATTATAGGCTAAGGGTATCAAGTGAGTTTGAGCATTATATATAGGTAACCAAACATCTAACATGAGTCACGTTTTAAACTCTAATGTGTATATATGATAGCAGTTGTAGTAAAGTTTGATACGTTAAGTTTATTTTTTATTTATGAGTAACCCATAATGGGTTATAATGATGTATTTATATGTTGAGATTTAATTCACTTTCAAAGGACATTTAATTAGTTTAATGGTATCAAGATGTTGAGATTTTCCTTTTAAGTGATGAGAGTTCAAGTCTCTTCGTAAATGTATGATGTGATTTAGAAGTATAGTAGTGGGTCTATGAATTTATCATTTTAAAAAAAGAAACTTAACTAGTTAAGTTAAACCACATCAACTCGTATGCAAGGCCGGCTCAACTATTTTAGGGGCCCGAAGCGAATTATAGAATTGGGGCCCTTTTCGCAAAGATTTTTTTCACTTTCAATCCTAAATTGTTCTATATAAACTCATGTACGTATAAGGTAGGAAAAAAAATACAAGTTAACAAGAGCTCATTCGGTTCTTCAACTTGTTTTTAAATAGATTGTTAAACTTTAAACTTACTCTTCTCCCTCGTGGAACCCCTTCAAACAACAAAACAGAGCAAGACATTCAAATATATACCTTTAGTATCTCTATTTTTAAGTAGAAAACTGATGGACTTTTTATATGCGGTCATTTTAGAACCAAAATTAGAACGCATCTTATAAAAAGTAAGCTGATTTAAACTTCGTAGATAGTTTTTCTACAAGATGAACACTCTGAAGCAAAACCTTACCTTTAAATTTGAGTGCCCTTCAAAAATTGGGGCCCCAAACAAAAGGCTTCACTATATATATTGAAGAGCCGGCCCTGCTCGTATGAATGTTTGTCTTTCCATAGTCTAGCCCTAGTATAGCTCGACTTGATTGGCCAATCACTTAAGCCAGAAGAATTATAATAATTCTTTATTTTAACTAGACTTCTACCATCCATAGTTAAGTTTTAAACATTTACATTTGAAGTCGACATATAAATACCATAGGACCTCCTTATCTTACACCATCTAGAGAATATAACGACCTTCTTAGAGCATTAATTCGAAGTTATTAGACACTTAAAACCGGTAGCCTAATTTTCAATCATCATCGTCAAGGTCCAACGCACAATCATAGGTATAGAGGGAGTGGTTGGTCCTAAACTTCATATTGCAAATTAAATTTTCAACAAAATGAAGTAGACAAGCTTTGAATGCGGTTTAGGACCATAACTATTTAATGAAGTTACATTAATCGATTAGGATCCATTCCATAAACTTACACAAGTTTAAAAACACTTAGCAATTTACAAACTTATATGAGCTTAAAGACATTAAACCAATATAATTACATTACTATATATAAATATTCATACTATTTACTGTTATAGATTTTACCTTTTAGTTAGAAATCATGAACACTCAAGGAATTGAAACTGAGCGAATCGAACCCAAAAAATTATTAATAGGAGTCCCAAATTATGGTCTTAAGTAGAGTTTGGATCATCAGAATTATATGAATTGATTATTAAAGGAAGATAAAATTTTATATCATTATTATCACATCATACAGAAAATTATTACATTAATAAAACACATATACAATACCCAAAAAGTTAATTAAAGTATAAAACAATTTTGATGACATATAAATGTATTTCAAACTTCAACAAATCTATTATCAACAAATATTTCCAAACGGGACGAAAATAATCACATAAAATCGGCCCAATTAAGTTTCAGCCCTATTGAAGCAAACCTGCTTATTATGAAAACCCAGTTTGGTAAGGGTGTGTATCAGCGAACGTGTGATTTTACTGTCGGCCCAACTTTTAACATCTTATTTGAAGTTCAAGCCTTCAAGGTCTAGTTTATGGATTCTCATATTTTAGAATGATATTGAGATATTGAGAAATTAATTTTATAAGGGTATAAATATAAGGTAAAGGTTCAAATAGAAATGGTTTTAAAATTAAAAGGTGTAATAAGTAATCTTAATCATCCATCTTTTTAATCAATTGTTGATATTAAATTGTAAAGAAAAGTTTGTTAGAGGAGAGGGGTATTTTTAGTAATAGCAACTTTTGTTGATTTTTTGTAAGTTCATCCATTTTTTTAAGTATTAATAACTTTTATGTACGACATTATATTTTTATAGAAATTACACCATAAAAACGAGTATTTTTATCTTTAAAACGAGTATAGTATTGTTATATAAAAAGATTAAAAAAATACGTTTTTAAGCTCATATCTCATCATTATGTTTTTATGTAATTTATTGTGTCTTTTTGTTAATTATTGTGTTTTTCTGAATACTATTGTGTTTTTAAAATGGTAAATTTTATAAAATATAATGATTGAATAACATTGTTGTGTATCTCTAATATGTAAAAAACAATAATAAGTTAACAATTAATTAATCTAATACATTAAAACAATGACAGAATAACACAATGTCTCATTTTGTCTTTTGATCGTAATTGTGTTATTTTGAACACTATGAGTTTTGAAAAATATATTGGTGAAATAAAATCATTGTGTACTTCTAATGGTAAAACACAATAATAGATAACAACAAGTTTATATAAACTATTAAAAATAATTACTAAAGTAACACATTGTGTTATATTCAACACTATAAGTTTTAGAAAATATATTGATGAAAATATATCATTGTGTATTTCTAATTATAAAACACAATGATAGATAATAAGTTTATAATCTATAAAGACAAGGACAAAAAAAACACAAAATGATCTAAAACGTAAAACACAATGATTAATACACATATCAAATGGTGTAAAATATATGATACAATAAACGTATAAGAAACAATAAGCTGATGTATTTGACAAAATGACCAAAATGTCATTATCTTTAAAATAATAGAATGACACGTATCAAGTATACAATTCTTCTTAAACTTTTTAAATTAAACATATTTTTTACTATAACCCTACCCTAAATATAAAAGTAAAGTACGTGAATAGATAAAACTCAAAATTCAATGTAAAATTGCATCACATGGGTCTCTAATCGATGCAATTTCTCATTAGAAATTAAAAGTATAACAAAAATTCTATAAAAATACCCTATAAACAAGCAGACCGGTTATATACTTTCTAAAATAAATTTATATATGTGTTTACTTATGTTTTACCTTAGACTACAATGCACACGTTTATAAATTATAATTATGATAGCATGAATTTTACGTATTTAGGCTTAACAAACCATTTATTTCAAGCATTCTAATGTAATAAAAATGCTTTTATTAGGTGGTCGAAGAAACAATAGAGACTAACCTATGATTCATCAAATATTAATATGGACCTAAACGTTTATAATTTCGTACCATTAAACCATGAACGTTCTAAGTCTTTTATTAACCTTGTTATTATATGATTTCTACACATAGACACATAGTGACATAGATCAACAATCGAGATTGTTTAAAAATTAGGGTTTGCGAATTGCGACAATTTAAAGATAACATATCTAAATATTAATTGCGAGCATCTATCGAGCAAAAGGCCATGATATAAAGCGACAAAACGAAAACGCAAAAGGATCACTATCAACAACATTAGAATATTCTAGCACAATTATATTCTCACCATTACAGTCACCATTTCAATCATCCCATACAATCGATCATCATCATCATCATCTTCTTCTTCATCTTCTTCGTGTTCATATTCATGTTAATGTTCGTCAATTGGTTATGAAATTCGGTAAAGAATTCGGGATCCATCTGGAACAAACCCTACCCGAATGGAAGGACAAATACTTGTGCTACAAACCCCTTAAGAAGCTTCTCAAACACCTTCCAAACCCCACTGCCGATGATCATCAACACAATCTAAACCTCGATCACAATCTTCCACCTCGTTTAGCCGATCTCCAACACTGGTTTGTCAGGATTCTTAATGAAGAACTTGATAAGTTTAATGATTTCTATGTTGATAAGGAGGAAGAATTCGTCATCCGATTTCAGGTTTTGTGCTTTCTGTGTTTGAAGTTTTGATATGATTTGAATATGTGTTGGAATTGGTTCTTCTGATTTGAATTAGGATCTGGTATCTGGCTTTTGAATCTTTGTGGCAATTGACTGACCCTTTCTACTGATTTTTATATTGTGTTGACTGATGTTTAACATCGTGATCTTCACGAAGGGTGTTTTTGAACGAGTATTGTTGCTGAATAGGTAAAATTTTGGGGTTGGAGATTGTGATTATACTTTTTCTTCTTGTTAATTCAAGTTGTAGGCTGAATTAGAGGGACGAGGGGTAGAAGTTTGCTATTGTGTTCTTGTATTGAACTCTTCAATTCAAAGTTAATTAGAGAACATTTTTTATCATGGAGTTTAAAATTAAACTGTAACAGTGGATTAAACTATTATTGTGTGTTCTTATGTAAACTTTGATTTTGAAACAGAAAAAGGGCAAATTTCCAAACCAAGTTAATTAGGGAACATTATTGGATACTTATGGTTTTCTCTTTTCTTGCAAGTAATAGTGTGTGAGCAAGATAACAACTCTTCTGAAGTATGATAAGTTTTTCTGTTTTCTATTATTGTTTCTTAAAATGTTTTAATTTTATGTTCTTGAGCGCTTCCTGTTGTGTCAAGTTGTCACCTAGCTGCAAGACCTTAATCTTTGATACAATACCAAACTACTAATAAATTTAGCCTTTTTTAAGTTGATTCAAATGTTATTAAGTTGAGGGGACATCTTGGTGGTACGTTAGTAGGAGTAGAATAGGAGCCAGTTCTAAAAAAAAGATGTTATTACGTTAGCCTATTACTTTGGACACTTAAGGTGTTAGGGTTCAGTAAGTGTTGAAATGCTTTGTGCTTTTATTATAATGTTCATAATCTTAAGCGGTGGAAAAACCATTAATTTATCATATATGGAAATCACGTGCTCACTTGGTGATTTAACCAGGAGCTAAAACAAAGAATCGAGCGAGTGAAGGAGAAAAGCTGCAAAGATGGAGTCTTTGCATCAGAAATTGAGTTCAGTGATGAAATGATGGCCATACGAAAAGAATTTGTCACTATTCACGGGGAGATGGTGCTTCTTAAAAACTACAGCTCCTTAAACTTTGCAGGTACAGCTGAGTTAAAAGGAGACAATTTTAGTCCCTTGTATATCTGTATGGGTTAACCTTTCTATTTGTTTTGGGTTTATTATAGGTATCATTAAGATATTGAAAAAGTATGACAAAAGAACGGGTGGATTACTGCGTGTACATTTCACACAACTTGCTCTTCGACAACCGTTTTTCACAACAGAGCCTCTTACAAGATTAGTCCATGAGTGTGAGGAGAATCTGGACCTCCTCTTCCCTTTAGAAGCTGAAGTAGTGGAATCTACTAGTAGTAGCAATGCAAATGTAAATGCAGGGAGTAGTGGTAATAATACCACCACACCATTATCAGTTGGGGAAGGTGGCTCAGATGTGTATAGACGCACGGTTGATGCAATCAAAACCATAAAGGGTCTTAAGAAAGAAAGTTCCACCTCAAATCCGTTATCGTTTGCATCTATATTTGGTAACCAGGATACGGATGACACTGGAGCTATAACCGATCCCCAATCAGAAACAGACAGTGATGATGATCACTCTCCCAAGTAACGGATTTTGTTTTTTCGTTCAATACTGACTTGTTTTCTAAACTACTTTCGCATAAGTATGATTAATTTCAGAGATGTGCATATTTTGTTATTGTATGAAACATTTTGTTGGATGTTTTTTTTTCAAGTGTTGGAATTTTACCATATATTGAACATTGGTGCAAGTGGTGTTATGGTGTATGATCTTGATTTTTAACATGAAGAATATATTACTTGAGCGAATAAATATTTGATCAAATGAGTGAAATACTTATATACAAAATTGTAATTCTTTACAGCTATGTGAAAAAACAAACTACAGATCTTTGTCTCTATCCTCGTAACTAAAAGGTAATGGCACTGACTTGACAGCTCGAAATTTCCCAACATTGTTCAGATGTTCATTCTCCAACCTGAATTATTTCACATATACAAGGTTAGGATTATGTTTATAAGATATCGATTTTATTTATTCACAATCAGGAATGAACTAGACCTGAAGAAGTTCCATATGCCACGCCGAATGATTTCCAAACTCGCAACTATTGCAATTAGGGCATTTCTATGGAGGAATGAAGCTTCATGGAAATCCAGTACAGTTTGCATCCAGGCAAGTCTCAGTATCACATTCACTACCTGCAAATTACATTACATCAATTAACATCCAATATGATAGTTTAAATGCATGTTAAACTTAAACTGATCGTTATTTGAATTAGTAGATCGGTAATCAGTAATCACCATTGCTATGAAGTAGACAGATTTGCTGGGCAAAATAAGCTTGTCTCTTAACCATGGATTCTCAGAATTCCTACATAACAGACCCCAATCCATCACTATATCCCAGTAGGTACTGTAAATTGTTGCAACTCCAGAGGTAGATGCAGCTATGATTCTCCAAGTCGTTCCTCTGTTTTGAGTATAAACTGCCCTTGAAACCACAGCAGCAATGGTAGATAAGTATTTGAGTCCATTCATTGCTTGTGTAGAATCAGTCCCTTCAAAATAGCGACGTATGCACTATACAGACAATAATTGACAACTTTTATGTTAGAATTTAGAAACTCAATCATCCATGGGTTGTATTGTACAACTTGACAATGCATGAGTAGGTCATGTACCTGTAGAACTCGAAACCAATATGGGACAACAGCAATAACTATAGAAAGAGTTCTATAAACATTACTGTCGCTGCAAGTCGTTTCATCCCTCTTCTTGAAATCTCCCCAACCGTAGTAACATGCATAGAACTCAACATTCCTCAATAACTGAACCTGAAATCGAAATAAAAATCAATGATTTTAGTTTCTTGATCACTAATTATTATTTTTATTGTTTCCCAGTTGTTTCTGAATCTTACCTGACTAGTTAACTGATCAGCCAAGAAGAAATCAGGGAGAGTGACCATATAAAGAGGAGCACAAATGCAGTGCCATAAACAAACCAAGAAGAAGAAACGGTTTGTTCGATACATGATATTAAACGGGCAGATTGCTATCAAGACTACAACCTGAAAACAGAGTCTACAGTCAATTTGAAGCACAAATACATGAATGTATTATGGGCATACATCAACAGTAGGATTTCTTACAATGACTAAGCCGAGAGGGAGTAATTCAGTCAATGTTTTGTAACTTTGCGTTTCTGGATCCAATTCCATTTCAAGATTTGCGAGTACAGCTGCTAGTAGGAGTACTGACAGACCAGAACTGAGGAGCAGAACTTGTTTAAAACCCAATTCTGTTCCCTGCTTGAATCCAAATATAAATGAGTAATTGACTCGATAGCGCGTCCAAAAGTATACATTTCCAGCATACATGAGCATATGTAACACCAGAAATCCAAATAAGCTGTACAATGGAAAGATGGTGTTCATGTACTTAGTTTGTCCTTCACCCCTAAGAAGATCCCTCGCGTGTATACTTGTAATGATCGCGGCTATAAGTGCTAACGAGCATCCAAAGAAGCAACCTGCACAGGAAAGTACATTGATGAGCTGTATTGTACGAGTCAGTAATAATAATAATAATTATCTTACAGGATGCTCATAACTTACCGACAAAGAATGTAACCCGATGCTTCTCTCTTTTAGCTTTCGGCCTTAAGGTGTCCATTCCTCGATGGCGATCTCCATTACAGAAGTGCTTTATGAATGCTGCTTCGACTCTCTCTATGAGCTTAGAAACCTGATGTAAATTAATGCATAAAGTCAAGCAAACATCAAACAAATTACATGTTTTTCAAAATAACATGGGCTTGAGTAAATCGTTGGGCTAAAAATTACATGGAATTAGAGTAAATTGATGCGCTAAAAATAGTAAACCGGTGGGTTTAAGTATTAAACTAATGGACTTGGTATTAAGATTGTTATAACTATATATAAATGTTTAGTTATAAGTATATATAAAGAGAATAAAATAAATAATAAACGAGTCCGGCCGAGTTTGATCTTGAGCTTGAATAATTCACACAATCAGGCTCGAGCTTTATAAATAAAGCTTTAAATAAATCAAGCTTGAGCTCTCTTAAGTTCGGTTCGATTTGTTTACACCCCTGACCGTGGTACTTGGGTTACTAATCGCATGAGTCGATAAGAACCAAGATCAAAAAATCATTGCTTCTGGCCTTACCCATAATTTAACTTTAAAAACCATCAAAAATAATACAAGATGTCATTAATTAGGGCTATGATTAATAAAAACTTATTATGTTTTAATCAATACCTTCTTAATACTTCAATCACATATTATAAATAACTCATATATATATAACATACCTCATCAGATTGACTCAAGTCAGATTCTTCAACCATTTGCAAGTAAGCATCCGACGCATTTGTTGATGTAATCTGCAATAATCATCAACGTCAGCAATTGAAAACACACACACACACACATATATGACAAAAACCAAACATCCCTAACCTTATCATACTTCTTCATTATCTTGGAGAAAGCCAACTGATTCAGATAACTGGTTTAAATGATCAAAAAGCAACATACAATTCAGTTAATATTCAACCTCAATCTTCACATCATATATATGTAAAGTGTTTGATCAATGCTTACGCGTAGTTCTTTAAAACCCGAAGCTTTTCATGGAGCTCAAGAAAAGCCTGCTTCAACTTCCTTTGGGCATCTTTGAGTTCTTTCTTGTTGTAGTTCAAGTCTACATTCAAACTGTTGAAAACACCTCTCATGGTGGATCGCGGTGTTTCTGTGGTGGCGTTGATCTTTACGCGCTTTAAAACATCTAAAGAAGCCTTCTTGTGCTCGTAATTAGCATCTTCGAATCTATCGGATTCTTGAATCACCTCCATTAATGGATTGTTAACTTTGATTCTAAGAGCAATAAGAGCATCCATTTGTGTACTCAACTCTTGAGCCTGCTTCACCACCTCCTCCACTTTGGTTTTATAAAAGTCATTAACTTTATTGAATTCATTGTCAAGTTTTTTGAAGAACACAAGCTCAAGATCTCCTCCTTCCTCCGACGACCGGAGAAAAATCGTCTGATAATAACTCCGACCGCGCTCTCCCCCTTGTTCTTCATCCGCTTGCTGCATTATTCTACTTACTATGATCACTTCATCTTCTTTATTCTTTCTGGGACTATTGTTAGTTAGTCCACTAAAAGCTCTAAAAAGAGACACCTTTCTCTTGAAAGAAGGCAGCGGCTTTCGGTTCATCTGATTATCAGATGAACTGGGCTGCCGCTGCCTGAAACTCAAGATTTCTTTTAAAAGAATCTTGAGGTAGTTGTAATTCATGTATGCTTCTCGCCATTCGGGCACCGTCTGTGAAGCATACTCCTTTGCAAATTTCATTTTTGGTTAGAAATTTATTGAATCAAAAGTTTAACTAAGTTTTATGGAGAATTGAAGATGAAATGTGTGTCGATGCGTTTGATGATTTATAGTGTTGTGGTTTGACAAAGATTTCAACATTTGGAACAAGCCAACCTACTTCCAGCTAATTTAATTTCACCGTGTTCTGAAGTATTATAATTATAAAAAAAGAATATATAGAAAAGTAAGAGAGAGAAAAAGGATGCAATTTTAGCATGGTTTTTGGGTGATAATGTAACTTGTTTTTTTAATCAACGTGATCACTTTTAGTTTCGGTGGTAGACTAGAAATTTTGTTAGTGGAGGTTGGTATTTTTGGGTTTTATTGTATATTGTTTAATAATTAAAACATTTTATGTTTAGTTTAGTTTGGTTTAGATCACGTAATAAAAAGATAAAACTAAATTAAATTTCAAACACAAAATTATTTGAATAGATATAGTTAAATTGAGGATTTACATTCTTTTGAAAGTGAGTCAAGAGATGGATGTAACTATGGATAGAGAGGCGACCAGTGGTATGCGACTTCGATAATAAGGTTCCGGAAAAAAACTTGAGCTGTTGGGGCCTTAGGTTGACAACAGCAAATGAATTGTTTAGAATCAGATGTATAATCGAACTAATCGTCTCTTTAATTACCACTAATATTATTGTATTGTTTATTGTTTATTAACTATTAGGTTAAATGTTTAATGGTTGGGATATATATCTTAATAAGTTTTGTTTTTCAAAATAGTCATAGAGGTCTGTAGAGTTTTCTTGGGGCCATCAAAATTAGATTGTATCTATACTAGCAAAATTAACTTTTTCATGTGGTGCACGTGATTTCCATGGTGATCATTTAGGTTCGCTCCATCAGCCAACATTATCAGTAGATCAATGACAAATGCTTTCTGCCACATCTTTATTGAGTTCTACCAATACTTAACACGTAGGTGACAACCGCTAGTTGAACTAGCAGATCACGTAGATTCAAAAACAACTTAGATTTTTGCCTAGAAACTATGTCACCGCATAGCCTAGTGACAAAATTATATGTCTCTCATTCTTGAGGTGGTGATCGAACTCAAGCCTTACTTGAAACGTTTGATGTAGATTAAAATTGGAGTACATAATAGAATTAGATTAGAGCTGTTAGAAACTATGTCAAGATTGCATATCCATCTAGATTATATTAATAAGTAGAATTGGAGAAAACACTGAGTTACCAAGTTGGTTGGTAGGGAAAAGGTAACCACACCCAGAAAAGAAACCAACACTTTGGGTCCACAAGCCCCCGGACCATGAAAATTAATGGGTTAGCCTGCATGCATTGACCAACATAAAAACAAAAATACAGCAAACCCATATAACAACAACACAACCTACTGCAGCTTTTAATCTTTTATATATCATACACGCTATGAATTGGCTAGTGGCATATTGGATTCTTCTTATGATTCTAATTGTTGATCATTATAAGTTTAGCATTCACCCAATTAAGGTCTGGATTATTTATATGTATAATATTATTAGAGTGTATAGTGTACACCATTTTATCACGATGTGGTCTTTGATGACTTTTAGTTTAGTTAGTTAAATAACGAAAAAGTAAAAAGTACTTTTATTGCTGGAAACCGTGTGCTTTATCAATTATCATCCACCTAAAATCCCACTTACTTTTCCTTTATTTAGTTACGATATTAAAAGAGAGTTTTGGTCACTATAATATTAAACTTAGCTAAATTATTTGTTTTTACATTAAGATTTTATTATCATATGAAAACCTAACATTTATGGATATGAATTTAACATTTCTATATGCAATCAAAGGGTATTTTCTAATATTTCTTGGAAGAGACAACTTAGTTTTCTTCACGCTGTTATTTTAAAATGGATTCATGTTTTTTCATAAAGAGAACCTTTTCAGTTTTTCTAAGAGGAACATTTAGTATTATGAATATAAATCTAGCATTAACGATGTGTTTTATATATTTAGATATAACCATAAAAGATGTTATTAATTGAAGTAATAATAAATAGTATAGATTCTATACATATTACCGCTAGATTTCTATATTAAGATAATTGTTACTTCATACAAAGCAACTAATGCTATTAAGATTATTTGTTGAAACATGAATAGATTGACAGTGACAAATAAATAACTTTGTTTTTACGTAAATGTTATAAAAATATATAAGCGAATTCAAATATTAACAAACAAATACAGTAATACCTGAATTTTTCAAATGGGTTGACCGAATAGAAAAAAGTCAGAAATAAAAAATAAAAGACTATTCCATAAACGTCTACTAGTTTTCAATGCATACAAAAGTCAAATAGAGTACACTTAAATACGTTTTTAAATAGTAAAGCACAAGTGTCACAAAGACACAAATATCAATCGATTCATAAAGACGAAAGTGATTAGGTTATACACAGGATACTCTATTATGTGTCATACTTTACTCTTTAAAAACTAGTTTCAAATCTTGTCATATTTTACCTCCAATGTTTTTTTCTTAATTTTAGAAAAAAGGTTTTTCCCCTAAAAAAGAAGTTTCAAAAACACTTTTTGCATGGAGAATTTTTTTTTATAATAAAAATGTCATATAAAAGTTTTAATATAAACATTTCTGAAGTTAGAAAAAAAAACTTTTAGTAAATTGAAAATATTTTTTAGAATTAGAAGTAGACCTAAATGAATCAAATTCAACTGAGTAAACCGTTTAAACCAATTTATTCAATTCGGTTATCTTATTAAACCTAAAAAACCGTTTGTTATTCGGTTTATATGGATAACCGAACCGAATAAGCAAGATTTTGTATAATCATTACTCGAACCAAAAGCCAAATTCATGATTTGATTCATTTTTAGGTTACAAATACGGTTCGGTTTTCGGTTATTTTATGTGTTTGGCGCTTTTTGATCATTCATAATTACTACAATTAAAAACATTAAAAGCAAAAAAATAATAAAGACTAAAAGTAAATAATGAACAAATAAAACTTAAATTTTAGTTTAACATATTAATAGATGATATGATAAATAAGAAAACATAAAATAAAAAGTTAACTATTTTAAAAAGTTAAGTGGAAGGGAGGGGGGAAGTTTAACAAGTAAAATAATTTATAGATGAGTATGTATAACACCACCCAATGAAAATTTTGTGCTACTTTGTTTTCCCATGTTAAACCAATTGTTATCAAACATAACTTTTAACTTAATCAAACCTTTTAACCATTGCAATCTATTAAACCAGACCCTCGAACAGAATTCATTGAATCTCAGCGAACACGAACAAAATTCCACGAACACGATGATACCTTGAATAAATCTTAGAATCGTGATAAACACTATCAGATTAAAACCATTTGAAGGTATATTTTATGTTTTAATCGGATTAGATTAAAAAATTAATATGAAAAAAGATTTATATTAAAATTTTGAAGATGATGATGATGATGATTGAGAGCATTCACAACTCATTCCCTATCTTTATTATATAATTACAGTAAAAATCACTATTTTTTCTCTCTCATTTTCAACTTTATTATTAGTTTTTCTGCTTAACTCACAACCACCTAAAATATATTAAAAATTTATTTTAGGGTTTTGAATAATGTTTCCTAAAATACAGATTGAATAGTAACTTTCTTATATCTTTCACTCACAACCACTTATAATCATATCATATGATATAAAAATACACTCATATAATTTAAGAAATGGATCGTGAATGTTCCGAGGGAACTAACCGAGGATGAAAAGTTGAAAACCTACCCTCTGTTTGTCGTTTGTTTCTTCAAAAATGAAAAAAAAAGTTGGTCCCCCGAGAAATCATATTTCTTTTATTTTATTTAATCGAGAGCATAAAGGGCTACTAACCTATTTTATCCATTTTCTTATTATTTCTTTTTGACACCATTATATACTAACTCATTTAGTAATCAAAAGCCACCGACTACCATTCTAATAAGTATATTTAGGTCTAACAATATACACAATCTTGTACTTGGATGAGTTGGATAAAACATTTGGCTTTTAATTATGACATGCAGGTTCGAATCCTGCTATGCACTCATTGTTTTGGGTTTTTTTATTGGTTTATTCTTTTACAATTTTCTTATACTTTTTTTGGGTTTTTTTATTGTTTTTTTCTTTTACATTTTTCTTATATTTTTTTTCACTTACTAATTTCTTTTTTAGTTACTAAATCGTAATAAGCGAGACATACTCCTGTTTTATATTTATGTGTTAGACTCCAAAACAATGACGCCCTAATTCCATACGTTTGTTACACGTCCTTGATCACGTTAGGTCATCATCACAATGTGCATAACGAATTCGCATGGATTGATTAATTTTTTTTATATTTCAACGTTTTGACGTTATTTTTTATCGTATTCGTACGACACGTAAACTTACGTATAGGTTTTGTTTTAAATACAAAACATTGAAAACGTTGATTTTTCAGCGTTAATTGCACCTCAGCGAGTGAATTTACGTAAACTCTATTCTTATTTTATAAATAATAATAAAAACATTTATTTTCTTCACAATTTAACACGTCGTAACATGTGGGTTCGTAATATTCTATAAGAAAAAATAATGTGTAACATTTATTATGGTTTGGTAACACAAATCAAATACTTTTTTCATTTAATTTACGTATATGATCAACGCTCCCTTCAAAACGTGTGTGTTTACAACAATGCTTCATCGTTAATTTTTAGCACGGGTTTATATCTTCGCTGCAACGCGCGGGTCAAAAAACTCGTTATGGTCTTAAAACCCATGTTAATATCCTTTTTAATATTTTTAGTAAAATAATCCATTTAAATAATCAAAAGTAAGTATATAATAAAAGCCCAAATAACATTATAGTTATCGAGCACACACTACCTCGACATCTAACTGGTTTAATTTTTAATATTATTTTCTCGATCAACAAAATAATTTAATATACTAAAACAAGTGTTGATAACACTAAAATTTCCAAGATCACATACGTCCTCTTTACTAAAACCATGGAGTATCACTGACAAACATTTCTCACTAATCCATCATCACGGATGAGAATATGTCGGTACATGATCGATCCCTTAGGAAATGCGTGGTGGGTGACAAGACTTCGAAACGTCATATGTTGGTAATTGATGGTTTTGGTGACAGAGTACCACGGTTGTTTGGCTTTAGTTTTTGGTCATGTAAACGAGGGATTTTCATTCTATTTTAATATTTCAATTATAATTTCATATTATTTCAACCTATTTTAAAAATTAAATAAATATAAAAATTGAAAACACTAACCATACATAAAAAATCTAATTATAATCGAATACAAAATTATTTTTAGTATTAAAACAATAAAACTAATTAAGAAGACGAAGGATCTTAGAAGGTGTCTTGGTCTGGGGTGGAATTGGGTCTCGGGGTCGTCTAGGACCTTGCTCTAGTTCGACCAACAAACGAGCTATAGTCTCCTCCATACAATTATCCTTTTTCGGTTAGTGTCTTGTTCTCTTTAAACAGTCTCCAACACGCCTTACATCTCGGCCCTCTACGCACACTAAACAAATGAGATCAACCTTATCGTGCCAACGGAGTTGAACATTCCAAAAGTCAAATAAAGTTGGAATTTTGGTGGTTTGAGCATGTAATTCTCTGATGGACCTTGCAGTCGATAAATTCCGTTGGCGATGTGCTTTGTTTTTGTTTGATAATGTCTATTACCAAAGGATGTATCTAAGTTTGACCAAATATAGAGGATTGTTATAGTTCCTTTTAAAATTATAAAGAATAAAGATAAGGATGAGACACCTGATGTAAAAGTAAAATTACATGTATTTACATGTGTTCTCTATAATTTTGAAATGAGGATTAAGATGGAAAAGCTTATGTAAATGCTCGTATTAGTTATAAAATGATAACTTATTTGTTTGAAAAAATATATTTAGAAATTGAAAGCATTGGGGTAATACTTTTGGTGACTTTCAACACATTTGACGTGCGCAACCCTTTTTGTTGTTAGGCAATTAAGTTGTAAAACTCTAACCTGACTCAGATAAAATCTAATTTGAATCGAACCATCATGGTACTTTATTCTTGAACAACTTAAATCATATTGAATGACAACCCAAGTATGTCATTAGAATTATGTGATATTATTAAGTTATGAGGTTTATTAATTAAAGATTCATATGAATGAAAGATATCACTTCATTTTTAAGACTGTATACACGGGGTTGCTTTTTTCGGTTTTTGGATAATGAATAGAGTAACTGGTGTACTTATTGCTGTATACTGCTCAGAAATGAAGAGCTATCTAAAGAGTTTTTGTGGTTTCATTCTACACATTTGTTTTGCTATAAAAAAATATTTAAAATGTATTTAGTTTTACTCAACTTGAGTGGACATAAAGTTGGTTTACTGCTGAAGTTTATGCATTCAGACTTCAAATATGTCCAAATAACAAGTGATTTAACAATAAAAATGCTTATGATCATAAATAGCCTGTAAGGTACAGCAACAACATAAATGAGTAGCAAATTGACTAGGCAACAACAAACTTCGATAAACAACAAATTGCACATAACATGTTGTGTTTCTTATATTTTTTTTAATATATGTTTTTTTATTATTTTCGGATCCAGATTTTCATATTTGTTGGTTATTTTTCTGTTCATAATATATCTAGGTGATGGAAAGTTAATCATAGATTTCTATATGTTTATAAATTTCACTTTCATATTTTTCCAAATGAATTATCTTTTAAATTTTATGTTTTAGAGCTATGATTCGTATATTTCCAAATGAATTATCTTTAAATTTTGTGTTTTAGAGCTATGATTCCAAACATCCATTCAATACGGTTGCTACTAAAGCTACAAAACAAAGAAAGCATTTGTTGTTGAGTCACAAATTCAACTTGTGTAGCTTCGTAAGTGGTGCTCTTAAAGCTAATAATGTTGTTCACGAGATGTTGCTGCTAATCTATACCAATAAAACAAAATGTTCATAAACCATATAATAATTTTCTAATATGTCCATGATATCTCTACCTACGATTGTTCATATGTTCTCACCCAATAAAACTTACAAATTTTAGTAATAATTATGTTTTCAAAATAATTTCCTTAATAGATGTCTATTTACTACTTTATCAATTAAAGTAACTTCTTTCTAAAAATAAATGTGAGGTTTTAATAATACTTTAGTTTTATTAAAATACAGTTTTATGTCTAACTAAATACTTTAAAAAGGTATACAAGAGGTTTATAAATAGAGTGCCCAAGCAATGCGGCGGGGCGATATTTTACATCCGGTATATGTTTCTGGTATTTTGTTTTTTTGTAGCATTTTTACAAAGTTTATTATGTTTTTAAGCTAAAATTTAAAACACTAAATAAATAAGTTTTGCATGACTACTTGTATAATTAAGCATTAACATATTGTACCTCATAAAATACAGGTTGGTTCAACAAAAAATTTACATCAAAACATTTAACAAAGCGCAGGTAACAATTGTAGTCTCAATTTTTTTTAAACATGATAAATTAAAAGATATAGCTGAAATCTTATAACAAATTTAATTTTTTTGGTTCATGGGTAGATAATAAAAAACTTTATGTAAGTGTTATAGATGTATGGTTATTATGTAACTAATTACAAGAAATAATATGTATATAATGTTATATATTACCCTAAAAAATAGTTGTATCTTATGCATTAAATAAAATAAATGTTTTTAATTCTATGGTATCTTAAAATACTCATTTCATATTTTTTATAAATTAATAATATAGATAATAGATTTTTTATAATATTGTTTATAACTTAAATATGTTTGTTATATATAATACTTTCATTTATATGCCATCTATTATATACATTATTAGATTATACATATGTATATAATCTATTATATAATTTTTCTATTTCGATCCGTATAACAGACGGACATCTAAGCTAGTATTAAAATAAAAACCCATATAATATATAAGTTTTTATTTTTTAACCTAATTATTTCATATATAGTTTACTCTATGAATAATTACAATAACAAAAAAAACAAATTTAAATTTATAAATAAGGAAATGGTTACAAGCCAAGAGGTCGACCTCAAAACCCAAAATTGGAACCTATGCAGACACAAAACTGGTGATTATATACAACATTTTGATATCATAATTACTTTACTTTACTTTACTCAACTATAGATGATAGATCAATAAACCAATCACATGTTCTTGTATCCATCCTCGTAGCTAAATGGCAACGGCACCGACTTCACCGCTCGAAACTTTCCAACATTGTTCAAATGCTCATTCTCCAACCTAAATCATTCAAATCAATACATTCTCACATTACAATTTCATAATATATTTTTTTTAACGACCAACTAATTATATAAGATTGGCAACCCGGGTAAACCCAATGGCCAAAGGTCACCCACGCCCGCGAATACAGACAACGTAACCTGGTCCGGCCATCATTACAGGGGAAACCCACCACCCAAAATCTCACTATAGTAAAAACTCTTACACATATAAAACATTTTGAATCAAATAAGACTCTGACCTCCAATTTAAAAAATCATAAGGGTCAATCTAGGTTCATCCGCAATTTCATAATATTATTAATCGTATGAATTCACAACTCGAAATTGAGAATTATACCTGAAGAAATTCCATATGCCACGACGAATGATCTCCAAGCTCGCAACAATGGCAATTAGGGCATTTCTATGGAGGAATGGAGCTTCATGAAAATCCATCACAGTTTGCATCCAGGCAAGTCTCAGTATCACATTCAACACCTGCAGATTACATTACATCAATTAGGGCATTTCTATGATAGTTTAATCAATTGCATGTTGAACTTTGGTAAATTGATGATTAGTTATCACCATTGCTATGAAGTAGATAGATTTGTTGGGCAGAATGAGTTTGTCTCTTAACCATGGATTCTCAGAATCCTTACATAGCAGACCCCAATCCATCACTATATCCCAATAGGTGCTGAAGATTGTTGCAACTCCTGAGGTTGATGCAGCTATGATTTTTAACGTTGTTCCTGGCTTTTGAGTGTAAATTGCCCTTGTAACAACTGCAGCTATGGTTGAGAAGTATTTGAGTGCGTTCATAGCTTGTGTAGAGTCGCGCCCGTCGCATAATCGCCGTATGCACTGCACATTCATAGAGGCAGTGGTTAAGAATCATGCTTGTTATAGATGTAGTCATTAGAGGGTCATGGTGTGGAATATGTACCTGTAGGACTCGAATCCAGTATGGGACGACAGCGATGACTATGAAAAGAACATCATAAACTTTACTATTGTTGCAAGTTTCTGCATCTCTTGTCTTGAAATCTCCCCAACCATAGTAGCATACATAGAACTGCAGATTCCTCAATGATTGAACCTGAAATGATGAAAAGTTTAGCAATTTGTAGTTCCTTCATCCGAGTATGAATGATGATCATTATTTCCTAGATGGTTTTTGAATTTTACCTGACTAGTAAACTGGTCAGCCAAGAAGAAATCTGGGAGAGTGACAGCGTAAAGTGGAGCACAGATGCAATGCCATAAGCAGACTAAGAGGAAGTAACGGTTTGCACGATAGAAGATATCAAATGGACAGATTGTTATCAAAAGAACAACCTACAAAACATAGTTTACAGTTGGATTAAAACACAAATACATTAATGTATAAGGGAGTAGCATGTGATGTGTCCTATATGATAAGTAATGCTAAAAGAGGAATTTCTTACAATGACTAAGGCCAGGGGGACTAGTTCAGTTAGTGCTTTGTAACTATGAGTTTTGGGATCCAAGTCCATTTCAAGGTTTGAGAGTACAGCTGCAAGAGTGAGTACTGATAGACCAGAACTGAGGAGTAGAACTTCTTTAAAACCCAACTCTGTACCCGGCTTGAATCCAAATATAAATGAGTAGTTAACACGATAACGTGACCAAAAGTATACATTTCCAGCATACATCAGCATATGTAACACCAGAAATCCAAACAAGCTGTACAGCGGAAATATGGTATTCATGTACTGAGTTCGACCTTCACTCTTCAGAAGATCTCTAGCATGTATGCTTGCAATTATCGCCACCATAAGTGCTAATGAGAATCCAAAGAAGCAACCTGAAACAGAAAATGCATTGGTTAAAGTTGTACACTTGTACTTGTACTGAACAGGTCAATTATAGGTTCTTGTGGTCTACAGTTATATTGCAGGATGCCTGCAACTTACCCACAAAAAATGTGATGCGGTGCTTCTCTCTTTTAGCTTTGGGCCTTAATATGTTCATTCCTTGATGCCGATTCCCATTACAAAAATGTTTAACGAATACTGATTCGACTCTTTCTATTAGCTTAGCAACCTGAATGAAAATTTCTTTGTTAAATGTTGGTAGCTTTACCGGTTTCAAAGTCATCATAAACATCATAGTAACATACCTCATCAGATTGGCTCAAGTAAGATTCGTCAATCATCTGCAGGTAAGCATCCGACGCATTTCTTGATGTGATCTGCAATAACAATTGATCTAGGTCAGCATTTGAACACCTGTAGAGGAGACACTTATGACAAAAACCAAACATCCCTAACCTTATCATACTTCTTCATTATCTTGGAGAAGGCCAACTGGTTCAGAAAACTGGTTTGATCAAAAGCAACACACAATTCAGTTAATGATGTAACCAGTCTTTATGTCATAACTAAAGTCAATACTAATGCTTACGCGTAGTTCTTTAGAATCCGAAGCTTTTCATGGAACTCAATAAAAGCTTGCTTCAACTTTTCTTCTGCATCTCTAACTTCCTTTCTGTTGTAATGCAGGTCAAGATTCAAGCTTTTGAAAACATTTTTCACAGTGGACAGCGGTGTCTCTTTAGTCGGGTTGATCTTTACATGATTCAAAACCTCTAAAGAAGCCATCTTGTATCCCTTGGTATCATTCAACCTCTTGTCTTGTTGTTCTTCATGAATCACCTCCAATGGATATGAACCTTAAATTCAGCCAAATTTAGTAAGTATACTAATTCATGTTATATTGTTATGTAATGTTTTTTAATCAAAATTAACTATATAACTACCTGTGTGTGTTTCATTGATGAAGGGAGATACAGCAGCAGCAGAAGTGGGATTGTTAACTTTGATTCTAAGAGCAATAAGAGCATCCATCTGTATACTCAACTCTTCAGCCTCCTTCACCACCTCCTCCACTTTGGTTTTATAAAATTGATTAACTTTATTAAACTCTTGATCAAGTCCTCTAAAGAACACAAGCTCAAGATCTCCACCTTCCTCCGACGACCTGAGGAAAATCGTCTGGTAACTCTGACTATCTTCCCCTTGTTCTTCATCTGTTGTCTGCATTGCACTCACTAGAATAACTTCATCTTCTTTATCCTTTTTGGGACTATTGTTACCATACCTACTAGTTAACCCACTGAAAGCTCTGAAAAGAGACACCCTTCTCTTCAAAGACGCCGCCTTGGACGGCGGCGACGGCCGGGGGTTCACCTGAATCTCCGGCGGCATTCTCTCCCGCCGGTGGAAAATCAAGATCTGTTTCAAAAGGGTCTTGAGGTAATTGTAGTTCATGTATGCTTCTCGCCATTCTGGCACCATTTGTGAAGCAAATTCTTTACCGAACTTCATTCTTTGTTTGTTTCTTGAATCGAAAATTTGCAGAGATGATGTAAGTGTTGTGATGGAGATGAAGATATATAGGTGTTAGATTTGTTGTGTTGTACGATGTGAAAGAAGCTTTCACATGGTATTCAATATTGGAACAAAGCGAACCAACTTGCTACAACCGTGTTTTAGAGAATGGATCAAAAAGAGTTGCTCGTGGGGTCAAGTTTTTTACTTTTTTTACTGATACATGTTACATAGAACATGTATGTTGAATATATAAAGAAATATTGTTGAAGAAATCTTTCTAATTAAAGGTGTTTTATTTAACAAATCTTCCTAATAAATTAATAAAAGTTATATTTTGAACACGTATCTACTTGCTAAGTTGATGATGATACATGAACATGTCTATTGAAGAAAAAAATATATGTTGTTGAAGAAATTTTCTAAGAGTATTTTATTCAACAAATCTTCGTATAAATTAATAAAAAAAGTTGCATTCTGAACACGTTTTTACTTGCTACATTGCTGATACATAGAACGTCTCTGTTGAATATATAAAGAGATGTGGTTGAAGAAATCTTTCTAAAAGTATTTTGTTTAACAAATCTTCCTAGTAAATAATAATAAAAAAGAAGTCATTTTGAACTCGTATTTACTTTGAGTTGCTGAAACATTGAATATCTCTATTCAATAAAAATATATATTGTTGAAGCAATCTTTCTAAGATTATTTTTGACAAATCTTGCTAATAAGTAATAATAAAAATTACATTTTGAAGACGTATTTACTTTTCTATTACTTAAATTTTAATTTGGTTTTTACATTCATTTGTTTAGTAATGAAGCTAGGCTAGGATAGAAACCCATGTAATAAAAAAGAAAAAATTATTAAATAATTATTAATTAAGATTTAGAAAGTAAGAAAAAACAAAAAAACAAACTTGTTTATTAAACAAAAAATGATAAACTAGAAAAGTAAATAAAGCTCACGGAATTGTGACAACTGCACCCTCAATTAGTTATATCTATACATCCATATATAATAAATAAGTAACTTTGATGTCACTTGTTATAATTTTGCAAATTCAAGCGGTTTTAAATTGTCTTATTTACTAGTCTATGATTGATATTGTTTAAATTAAGATGATGAAGTAAATACAATCTTATAATAATTTTTAATTTTTATTTAGCTCATATAGTGCACAACTCCCTAATCTAGTTTATTATATTATTCGTATAACACATTATGATTTGTAACCTAACATCTATATTTATTGTATCTAATAAAAAATATTATTTTTTACTTGTTCTTCTCTTGAACCACTTTTTTATCACTTGTTCTTCTTTTAGACATCTTTATTTTTTTGCTACAAAAGAGTATTATAGATTTTTTTTAAACTCATCTAGTTATTTTTTTAAATCAAGCTATCCTTTCTAAAAATAGATTATATTAAGAAAATTAAAAATAACATCTTTTAATTAAGATAGAAATAATAAAAAACAAAAATTTTATATAATATTGAATTTTCTAAAACACTAAACGTTTTTTAAACAAAATATTTTAAATTATTTTTTAAAAAATTATAAAAAGGTAAATTCTTTTTAAAAACAGTCTTATTGTTGTAAGTTTTATCTGAACAAAAAAATAATTTTTTTAAAAAATTATAAACGGTCTATCTATCTGATCTATAAAAGGAACTAAAATAAACGTGTCACAATTGTAAGTTTTATCATACTAATTTTCTTATTTTTCTATAGTATTAATAATAATAATATTGAATACCAATAATATTACTCATACCATTTTTAAATTAAAATATATACAAATTTATAAATTAAAAACCTATTTTTTTATTAAAAACACACTTTTTAAAAACAAAAATTTAAAATACAGAACACAACGAACTTTTTAAAAAAAATCATTTTCTTTAAAACAAAATATTTAAAAATCATAATTTTTTATAAAACAAAAGTTTAAGAAAATACATTATAGTTTATTTACTTAAAGTAACTATTTATATGCAATTATAATCATATTTAATCATCAAGCATGACTTTATAATGCATAAATTTTAATTCTTAATTATTTAATATTTTATTTATTCATTCCGTGTATTACATGATGACTAACCTTGTTTAATACACGTATACATCACATTCATGTTATACTTTTTTTTCTCAAAAATAGAGAATTACTGGTTTGATAACTTGAATTGAAAAGTGAAAATGAAGGGATATGTTTTATACAACCATGTCAAATTTCTCTTCCAAACATTTATTTATAAACTATAATAAAGTATAAACATAGTGGTCAAACGTGAGACCCAAGATCTCAATCTTACCGGTTAATTCACACGTCGAGATCTTTATCTTATTGTTAAAAAATATGTTACATATATACATTGCCTTCAATGATCTACAGAATCCAATATAATATTGTCTTCATCTTAACAATATATATTTTGAGATACTATAAATAGAAAATATATTATTCCTGTAGACCACGAATTAAATGCAAGGGATTATCATATAAAATATCCATACATCATACATAATAATAATACTTTATTTGATGCACAACAGTTATTAAAAAAGATAATAAAAACATTATTTAAAAGAAGATATAATAGCTTATGTGGTCAAGATTATCGACGTATCATTGAATATTCGATGTGGGCATTGTTAACATGTATCGTCGTCTCCGTCGTGGGCGGCTTGTCGCCATCGGAGTTTGACTCCTTCATCTCCGTTGTTAAAACACCCACCACTCATATCTTGTATTTTCAGTTTTCTAAAGGGTAACCATTATTATTATTATTATTATTAGTTATTAAAAGCAGTTTCTTTTATTCAGATAATCATGGAACAATTTCGGCCGAAATATACCAACCAACCAATTTCTATCTGTTTTTTTTGTCCAAATTAACAACTTTTTAATTTCAAATGTTATGATTTTAGTCTAACCTTTTTAGCAACAAGTTGTACTCTTAAGTACTTTCGATCAGATAAAGATTTGTTTTAAATTTTGTCGGGCTTGGAAATTGTATTTGGTTATAATCCTTTGATTAGTGAACATGGTTACTCACTTACTCTTACTCGCATCGAAATTAAGGAAAAATATATATATTAATATGGTTTATATTCTCAAAACAAATATAGTTAATACATAGTATGTTGAAGTTATTAAAAAGAAAAGGTATCAAAAGTATAAGGTTTTTATCAAATATAATCATAGAAATTTCATAGATGTAGTTAAATAATTTATAACGCAAGACATTTTTTATGTGAGTTTAAGATAGACATCCTAACGAGTAACATTTTTTATGAACTTGATGGGTGAAAATAGCTTTGTAATCGGATTTTGAGATGCCCACAATAGAATGGAGGAGTTAGATAGTGGGAGGATTGAAAGATGAACAAGAAGAGGGCATGGCGGGATGGGTAAGGTCTTTTTAATTGTTTCTAATCAAATGAGTTAAAAGAGACTAGTTATATTTTTTTTCAACTATAACTAGTGTTGTTTCTCCATGCGCGCGTTGCGCGCATAACATATCAGTTAAACCAAGGCTTAGATAAACGCATATTGTCCGATCATCATGTTCTTACCATCACAACCTTTTTGGTACGGAGCTGCTATTTGTTTTAAAATACAAAGTTAGCCAAAGTGCATGACGGTCAAACAAATATAATTTACCGCAAAACACATAAACCAAACCAAATTAAAGTTGTATAAAACAATTAGTTTTAAAAAGTCACAAGTTTGACAATAACACATTAATTAATGTATGTGTTAACAAAGCAACTAAAAGACAAACCATATTATTTAAAAAAGAACAATTAGGCTCAGATCTGGGTATTGGGTTATCATGGCTGCAAAACAGATTGCATATGCTGAACACCACACATGCCTTCACTGATTATGCCACGCAAAGCAACCATCTTTGCCACAGTCATCATAGCAATGCTTACAACTAATGGGTCCCGCAATCATAACCGATTCAGTGACGTCTCAGGGCAACAATCATCGATGTACCAAAGCCATCGTCATCAATAAACCAGAAACAAATCAATGTAAGACCCTAACGGCTTCAAACAATCAACAAAAACTAACACAGAGACATGGGTCTCAGACGACGAATCGTCATCATCACCGACGTATGAGCACCGACCAAAAATAAAAGATTAGGGTTCAAGGTCGCCTTGCCCATCATCACCGTCCAATAACCAGAACCCAGAGGTACGCAACAAAATAGAAACACCAGGATTGAGGGTTTAGATTAAAAATACCCAAAACAAAACCCCAAGCAGCAGTGAAACAACAAGCAAGCATGAAAAACCCATAGATCAAACAGACTATCAGGGTTAAGTGAAACCTCAACTCTCAGATGAGCTTTCGCACATCATCACCGAGTCGATTAAACATACATACCCGAATAGCCTCGCCGAAATCAGGAGGTAACGCCGTCATCGTTCCCCCGTCGACGGAACCCTGGATAGGTAGAAACCAATCGCCGGCTCGACCTCAACCAGAAGAGGAGGCAGAGCGACAATAGGCACCACAACCATTGCTATAAACCACGGTGGAATTGACTAGATCCGAGAACTCTCGACCTTAAACCTACCGATAAGAAAGAATGTTACCGGGGAAAGAAAGCGGCAGCACTGCCACCGTCACCATGCCCCCAACCGCCATCGCCACAAATAACCTCTGAAACGGCGATAAACGGCGACTATGCGGCCCGCACCACAACGACTGGCATCGCGAACGGTGAAGGAGAAGTTGGCAGGACAAGCCGGCGTTAGCCGGCGGCGGCGACAACCACGGGGCCAAGACCACAAACAACGACAACCACAGGGCCACGGGGCCAAGACCACAAACCACGGGTTCAGAGGAAGAAAGTGAAAAGCCGGAAGCCAAAAAAGTGTTTTATGCAAATGCACATAGGGACCAAACATGAACATTTACAAAAGATACATGACTAATGTTTAAATCTCCCATAAGTTCCTATTCCTGGCATTGGTTTTTTCATATATAGAAGAATATTTGTAACCATCTTATTAAATGGTACTTATAATGAATTAAACTCACATTATTTTTATAGAATACATCAATATCACTAAGTTACCGACAAAAGTTTTTTTTTATATAAACTTAATGAAAATTTAAAACGTTATCTGAGTAAAAAGTAAGAATGTATACCCATTTTTTTTAATTTAGAAGCAAATAATTAAACTTTTACTTATGGGGTTATGGACTCCATGTAAATTACTTTTATTTTACATAAAAATGTATCATACTGTAATTATACTATACGCAGCGGGAAAATAGGAATTATGTTATTATTAATATCTAATAATATCTAATAATACATAAATGAACAATGAAAATTAGGTATACCTATGTCTTTCCAATTAGTCGCTCAAAGAGTGTCCTAACTAATCATATTTTCAATTTTCTTTTAAAAAAGTATATCGTAATTAATTTGATGTCATAATAAATACCGTAATAATATGGTAGTTAGAAAAGTCTCTTCCTGTAATATACGCCATCAAGAAACTGAATCACGCCACAAGAAACTTAATGACATAAATCTACGGTAGTTGCATATTAAATAATTAAGGTGAATAAACAATTGCAATTCGTAAGAAATTATGACTATAAGAAGTCGTTAGTTTTATTCTAATAATAATAATGTGTCATGTGTGTTTTAGAGAGAAGTAGTCTGACTCTAATAGTAATAAGTAGATATGTGAAATGAAAGTATGAAACGCTGTATTAGAAAAGGACGATTACCAAAATAAATTAGAAATGTTTTAAATAAAAAAGAGAACAAATCTAAAAAATATGAAAGCAATCTCAACGATCAATGTACTTAATAATGAGTGAGATCAAATTATAAATAATAAGTTTGTTAGAAAGGTATTTTAAACATATTTAATTTTGTTGACTTTCTAAGTCCCTTACTTTTATTAAATGTTCATAATTTTCATATAAGACATTATTTTTATAATAATTACACCATAAAAACCTAACATTATTTATCTTTAAAACAAGTACAATATCGTTACGATAATATTTTTTAAAAGTTTTCAGCGCATGTGAAATATGCTCGTTATTATGTATTTAGTGTTGTTAATTGTGTCTTTTTGTTGATTATTGTGTTTTTCTGAACGCTGTTGTGTTTTTTATAAAATAAATTCTAAAATAATATAACAGTGAATTAACACAATCTATAATTTTAGTATGTAAAACACAATGATAATCAATAACTTATTGATCTAAAATAACATAAAATGATCTATTTGTAATTCTAGTATGTAAAACATAATGATAATCATAACTTATTGATCTAAAATAACATAAAATGATATAAAATGTAAAACATAATGATAAAATATTTCATTGTATTTTTTATTGGAAGTCCAAAAACTAGATTTTTTTTAAAATAGAAAGACGGGTCCAAAATTAGATAGAGGAGAGGATTGTTACTTTAAATTTTTAATAATAAATATCTCTTAAACTAAAATTCAACTTGAGACCTCAAAATAACTTGAAACACGAACTTGTTATGATTATGTATGATTATTTAAAACAGTTCATTTAAATGAAACCAATTAATCTTATATTTATCTCAAAAACCAAACGACCAAATCATTTTATGATTCTATTAAATCTGTTTTACAATCCGTTTTTTCTTTGATTTTGTCTGAATATATATAATTAATATAACATATAACATTATAATAAAACTAAGTTTGAATTGAATAAATCAATACTCGTGCACAAAATAGTCAGCTTCTTAAAAACAAGTTGATTCCATTGGCTATCTTTTGACCATAACAAAACAAAGTAGTTTGTGAATTTCTATATCATAATATCATACATTCAAAAGTTGACATCTTTAGCTTGTCACCTTTTGCCAGTGTATCATGAGCAAAATGTACATTCAATTGACAAAATACAATACAAACGTGACAAGAACTTCTATTAGTTTTCGTCTTATTGAAAAATCTGGATATTACCCATACATTAAACCATTTAAGAAGGAACAATAATAATAATTTATTTTAATGATTGGAAAACCGCAAAGTGGTTGGAGTTATTGTTCTTTTAACAAATAAAAAATATTATTTCCGTCACAAAAATGGCATTTAATAATATTATATATGTTTTCATTCGAAGGTAAAAAACCGAGTTGCCCTACGCTTTGACGATGATTTAGTTCGGAAACGAAGCGGGGTAATTGTAGTCTATATTTGGTCACCATGCGCCCGGTGCAACCACAATTGACCGTCCCGATATTTAGCCTGGTTAATACTAAATTCTTATCGTGGAAATTATTTTGTTTAGTAGGATTGTATTACGATTATACTGTTTTGGCAGTCTTAAAAATGTTGAGTAGTCAATGATGATTGACTCGCATTCAGCAAAGACGTTTCACTATTTTGCCAATATGTCTGTTATAGTGGTTTGGCTGCCCATTTGGTTTTGCGCATTGATTTAAAACATACGAGATCAGATCTGTTCATCATCTGTACGTTTTTATCTACAGTTATGATGGTAAATCAGATCTCCACATGCGCAACGCGCGTTGATGACTTTAACTAGTTTAATTTAATGCATAAGGGTCTTGAGTTTGCTATTTATTTCATGAAGTTTAGACAAATTTAACCGCTAAATAAAACTCATCTAACAAGATCAATCGCTATCGATGACTGGTTTGTAAGATGAAGCATTTTAGTAATGTTATGTGAAATTTATAACTTATAAGAAAGTCATAACACGACTAGTGCCACAACGTAACTACAGGTGTTCATGAACATGTTGGAGAAAGACAGGGCCTTCGTCCGGTTTAGGACACTCTTTTTCTCCATTTAATGAACTTAAAACTACGTGTTGTTCATATTACGCTGCTTATATTAACAACTGTATTTTTTTTTCTTTTTGTATTATATGAAGAGAAAAAGATTGTGGGGTCTGTTGACCAAAAATTAATTGTGTTTACACTTAAATTCATAACACGCTACTTCAACACATGCACCAAATAGTTATGTTAGCATTAAATACTTATCCATTACTTCCTTTTGCTAATTTGAAAGCATTAAATATTTTAAATATTTGATTGTTTAGTTTATTTATTTAAAATCATTATTATTTACTATGAGAGAAAAGATAATCACAAATTTAAAGTATATATAATCATTGATCTTTAGCTCATGATTGAGTTGAGGTATCTCACGACTTTAATAAAATAAAATAGAGAAATGTTTTGGGTTTAAGTTTCACTTGTGACAAGAAAATGAGGTCTAGGTTAGGCCTAATGGTGTAAACACTCATTACATGTGATATCTAAGATGGTTTGAATCGTTTCTTATCTCTCTACATGTAATTATCTTTTATGTATTACGTATAAATGTTTGTCTATCTATCATCATTTTTACTTAATTAAATTTTGTGTTAAATGCATTGTATGTAGAAAAATAAAATTAATAATAAAAAGTGTAAATTGTCATTTTCGTCGATATGGTTTGGTGAAAAGTGCAACGCTTATCCAATAGTTTGTTTTCTCACATATGGGTTCTCGTCGTTTACAAATATTATCATTTTCATCCGGCCAGTTAACCCCATCCAAAATTCTCCGTTAAATGAGAGGTAGATCGATCATTTTACATACATGTTTTATTTTTATTTTTTTAACATGATTTAATCTCTCAATTAAGTAAAATGTTGGTTTAGTCCCTATGATTTGAGCAGATTTGTCACTTCAATCCAAAAAAAAAAACAACAAGCTGCCACCACCTCATCACAAAACACCACACCACTACCCTTGTCACAAGCATCAACATACCACCACCATCCCCGCCCCATCATAGAACCACCAAAACCATACTAGATCGTCACCAACACCACACATAATAGATAACCGCTACCACGTAAACCCTAGAAATTGACTGTCTATCTTGAACTTGTAATAGACCACTTCGAAAACACATATTAAACCTTACTAATACCTCTACGAAGCTCGCTTTCATGTCATGGCCACTTGAGCAAAGCTTTAATCTCAAAATGTACCGATAGAACATAGATTTGTATAAATCAATAAGGTGATGATTTGGTGTGTGTGGTGGTGGTGGCGGGGTTTTAGTGTGGTGTTGTGGTTCTATGAAGAGGTGATGGTGGTGATTTGGTGGTTCTTATGATGGGTTGTGGTGTGGTGATTCTTTTTAGACTGAAATGGTAAATCTACAGAAAAGACATAGACTAAAATAACAATTTACTTAAAGAGAAGAGTTAAATCATGTCAAAAAACTAATATATATGTATATATATAATGATCGATATACCCCTAATTTAATGAAGAATTATGGATGGGATTAATTGACCGGATAAAAATGATTAGATTTGTAAATGATGAGGACCCAAATAAAAAAAAAACAAACTATTAGATGAAAATGATAATTTTCATTGAACTACCGGACGAAATGGACAATTTAATATACATTAATCACCAACTTGATTTGTGCATTGAGGTTGCACCTCATGCTTAGGGTGTTTTTCAAATAAGAATTGATTTTTTACTTTTAACGCAAAGTTTTTCATCTTTTTCAATGTAACCTCATTAAAATTTGTTTTTTTTAATTTTAACCCAAAACTTTTTATCTTTTGCAATTTAACCTTACAACTTTTTTACTTTTCACTTTGGTCCCTTATACATTCATCTTTTGCAATTTTTCGTTTAAGTTTCGTTCTAAATTTGCAAGTTAACATGACACAACGTGCAAATGTGGTTTAACATCTTTACGTTTTGCTTTATGTTTCTTTCTAAATTTTGTGAGCTAACACGTCCGAACGTGCGTGTGTAACTTAATGTTTTTACGTCTATTTTTTCCGTTTGATAGGTTCGTCGCAACACACAGTTCCTAGATCGAATTAGTTGTACTTTCCGTTGTTTTACGTTGGTCTGATTTCTTCTCATTAACACATCGCAATTCAATATTGGTGGTCACTTACAGTGATATTAAATGGTTTTCCACCCTCACTAAGTGTCTACTCTAATTAAAATGTTCACGTTAATACACAGCATTCGTTGTCAACTTGTACTGTGGCACCCTTTCGGTTGTCCCAAACGACGCCGTTAAGTGGATCTGTTCGTTAATCGGTCGTTACATTTCATTTAGCGGTGACAACAACATCAACAGAAAACAACTGATCCGAGATCGCAGATATCTCCCTTCACTCTACAGTTCCCCCAATTTCTAGGGTTCTTATTTTGAAATTTTCCCTCAAAAACAACAACAATGTGGAGATCGATAACCGTATTAACAACCATGAGTGTCATATTAGGGTTAGTTACATTACCTACAGTGAAGGGAATGAGGTTCGACATCAAAACAGGAGCCACAAAATGCATAACGGAAGACATTCAATCGAATTCGTTATCTGTCGGGAAATACAGCGTCATTAATCCTAATGAAGACTACCCTTTGCCGGATTCTCATCGGATCACTGTCAGGGTCAGCCCCCACGTCCCCTAAATGTAAATCAAAGTCATTTCTTACGTTTTCGATAGTAATCAATCGAGGGTTTCTCTGCTTATGATCATGATCACTGATGTAGTAGTGTTAGGGTGTGTGTTTCTTAAGTGATTATTGTATTAAGGGTTAAAATGTAGTCATGTAGATAATTAGTTGCAAAAATGATTAAGTGTGTAGTCTGTAGATAGTTATGGTATCTTACATTCACCTGGATTTATCATTGTTAATCTTTACCTGCTCATTAGTGGCATGCTAATTTTGGGATTAAAAAGTAATATAATCTTAGTAAAATTTGTCAAAGCACTGGGGAGTTGATTATTGGGAAGTTTAAGGCACATCCGAGACGTTATGTTGTAGTTTTAGTAAATTTAAAGGTAAATGTTGTGTATTAGCTCGAATTTGGACTTCGAGGAGACATGTGAACCAGAAATGCATTTTTGAATATTGCTCTGCTGTTATGCCTGCTTCCATTCAATTACTTATTAGGTTACTAGGAATGGACTTAATTGGTGAAGTAAGAGAGTACTCGTATGATACGATGGGATATACGGTTGGTTACAAAACTTCATTTGTGAGCTGTCGTATGTTTAACCAATCCCACAAATAATATTATTGCAGTACATGACCCTTGTAAGAATTGATGAAATATGTAATAACTCTAAAATACAACACAGGTTCTGTGCACTTGCATATTGACCTGTATACTAAAGAACCCATGGTCTCTAGATCACTAAATTGATTGTAAATTTGTTCTCTGTGATGTGTCCCGATACAGATAACCTCACCACTCGGGAACAACTGTCACTATGCAGATCAAAAAGACTTTGGTGATTTTGCGTTCACTGCACATGAGAATGGGGATTATATGGCGTGTTTCTGGGTTGCTAAACACAATCCGTCTGCAACACTAACTGTTGAGTTTGATTGGAGATCTGGTCTGGCAGCAAAGGATTGGTCTAAAGTAGCTAAAAGAGGACAACTTGAGGTGAGTTTCACTTTTTGACATGTTAATTTAGTTGCTTTTATAATCTCTTATGCTTGTTCCTAGTCATAAAATGATTTATGTGAAAATGGGTTAGTTGGGGTTATACGGGTCATGCAAGTAAAATTTTAGATTCGCTAAAAGGGACATGACATGTAAAATTTAAGTGCTGCCCACTAGGCAGAAGTGTTTATTGTGTTGTTCAAAAGATTGGCTCAGTATTTTAAAATAGATTATGTAGTTTCATGTGGAAGTGTCATAAAATACAGAGCTGGTTAAGTTAACATATTTGAGGAGGAGTTGAACCGCATGACCTCGAAGATTTGATTTATAGCATATTGATCAAGTCTCACCATGCTATTAGTGGCATCTATTCAACTATTATGACATCAGAGATTTGATTTAACTGCATTCAGTTTGTGACTATAACTCATTCAGTTCATGAAAGCAAACTATATGCAAAGTTATGAAAGACAATTTGCATTTGCATTTACATATAACTTGTACTTTCTTTCTTACAGATGATGGCACTTGACTTGAAGAAACTGTTTGATACTGTTGCCATCATCCATGATGAAATGTTTTATCTTCGCGAGAGGTGAGCATTCAAACCTCAATAGGTGCATTTGATTACCAACCATCATATTTACAAGTTATAAACCAAATTAATCTTCTGATCTTATCTTCTTTTCATGTGGAATGTAGGGAGGAATCAATGCAAATTCTAATTAGATCAACCAATGCAAAAATGGCCACATTTAGTTTCTTCTCGCTAGTCATTTGCTTATTAGTGGCCTTTATGCAACTCTGGCATTTGAAGACGTTCTTCGAGAAGAAGAAGCTTATCTAGCTTTTCTCTAAGTGATGTTTCATCGCCGTCGTTTTTGTTCCCTGATCGAATTAATTTTTTACATTCATTTTTTGTTTATTCAACTTTATTATACGTTATTTGAAGCAATTGGTAAGGTTGTTGCTTTAAGGTCATAGTTCAAGCCGTGCGAAACAGCATTCTGCACAAAAAGTGAAGGAGATCTGGCCCCTTCCCGACCTGCACAAAGCGGAAGCTAGGTCAATATAGCGCTTTCAAGCAACTATGAAAAATGATCAAATTAAATAAAAAAGATTGAAAAGACCTTGACTCTGTTGGCTCAGTTTAATTCTTGAGTTTTGAAGAGCAAGTCGACAATCCAAGAAAGTGAGAGGCCTGACAAGACGGTCAAGTTAGTTTAAATAATGATATCCAACTTTGGACTATCGATTAGGAGATTTTAATTATGGTTTAATATAATATTGTTTAGTTAGAGTTTGAACCACTTTATGAGTCGTACGTTGTTAGACAAGTTTAGCTAGCCTATATAAACTCATGTTAGGGTATCATTGTAATAAAGTTTTGAGTTAGTTTCTTGGTTATTAATAAAAGTTTTTAGAGTTTGCCAATTTATTGTATTTGATTATATGGCCTTGATACTCCATATTTGTTCATGACATATTTGTATGTTTATAAAATATTATAAAAAGTGACCAACTTTCGTTGGGGATTTTAATGTAAAATCTTGGCTAAATGTTTGCAAATCTTGATGAACGAAATACAACCGTTACAAACCAAATTAGTCAATTTCATTATTCATACTATTATTATTATGACAACCATTTCCTTACCATATTGGTTTTGTGTAACTTTCTTTCCTTATTACAACCAAAATTTAAAAATTCTAGCCGTTACTATTCCAATCTTAATGCATATTTCATTATAAAAAGATCAAAAAACCATATCTTCCATTGGATTTCTTCAAGATTTTGACAATATTTTTTGATTTTCAAGATCTTCATGTATAGATTTCACAAGCTTGATAAGACGGCTTCCACTCGTTGCGCGGTTTGCAAATATTTTAGACGAAGATGTCCTCCAGATTGCATTTTTGCACCATATTTTCCGAATGATAACCCACAAAAGTTCACTTGTGTTCATAGATTCTATGGTGCCAGCAACATTGGCAAGATGCTTGAGGTAAATCTTGACTATAATCTTATTCAAATTTGATGGTTTTTAGATAACAAAAAGAAAGCTAAATGTTTGTTATTTAATATGATGCTATATTTCTTTCATTTACATGTGATTTTATGTAGGAAATGCCAGTGCAACAACGAGCCGATGCAGTAGAGACGTTGTATTACGAAGCCAAATGTCGAATGGAAGATCCGGTGTACGGGTGTGTTGGAATAATAACATCGTTGCATCAACAAATTCAAATTGCACAAAGCCAACTAGCAAAAGCTCAAGCCGAACTTTCTTTTCTTGATGCTAATTTTGCGGCGGGCGAACCAACATCGAGTGTGGGCGAGTCATTGGTTCAACAAAATGGAGTCGACCATGGTCTAGATGACCCTTTTAACACTTGGTTTTACTAGATATCCTTGTGAGGTTTTAGTTTTAAAGCTTAATTTGCTATAAACATGTCTTATTTTGGTTCGTTATTTGCTAGTTGATTCAATTCGGATCTTTATAACTTCACCATGATCTGACTTTGGTATATATAATAAATACTTTGAGGTCATATGCCAAAGTTATTTTAGCTAGGTTAGGGACACCTTCTTCTTCTTCTTCAATTTTGAGCAATCACGTTAATAAATCGCGTTCTTATTTTCATTCGGTAACCGTTGATACATCTATAAACTGAAATCATTTATATTTGTATCTCTACTGTAAAAACATATAAAAACATGCATTAAATACTAAAGGATAGTATAGACTATACACCGATAAATTAAGTGGATTTTTATTTAGAAGGCAAGTAAACATTTAAAAGAATGCACGTGATACAAGGATTTTATGCAATATTGTAGAGCTCGAAGGCAACTTGACATTGATGATCCAAATGCACCAATGTTAAGGTTGTTATTTAGTATTTAGCGACTCATACAAGAAAACCTCATAGAATACTAATGAAATGTTGATGCTCGTTGATGGTAGAGCTTGCGTTGTTAATACCGACTCCTCCTCCTGTCATCGTCATCATCATCTCCCTGCAAATTAAGATAAAGCATCTTACCTTTTAGATTGGAGGTTTTGAGTTTAAATTTAGACATGATGTATATTGGTGTAATTTAATAGTAAAGTAGATTTGCCGTTAAAATAAAAAAAAACCAGCAAAGGGTTATGAAACTCACATAGTTCCTGCGACTACGATAACCATCGTTATCATCATCATCATCATTGCGCCTCCCATACCTAGGCTTCCGATCATCACCATCATCATCATTCCGTCGACCATACCTACCTCTCCGGCTACCATCATCATCATCACCATCATCATTATTCCTCCTATACATATTCCTCCGACTACCATCATCATCAACATCATCATTATCATTCCGTCTCCTATACATATTCCTCCTATTACCATCATCATCATCATCATCATCTTTACGCATGCCATACGTAGGCCTCCTATTACCATCACCATCACCGTCATCATCATTCCTTCCATAAGTATGATCAGAATGCCCATACGTCTTCCGTCCACCCCCATAACTCTCATCCATTTCGTTCCGGCGGGGGTGGCCGGACCCATACTCCGAGCCATACCCGCCGGACCCGTATTCCGACCCATGCTCCTGCCTACGCCCATATCCGGGCGTAGGCTCCTCGTCCTTCCTCCTCCCACCACCGTAGCTTGGGCGGCTAGCACCCATGCTACTGGAGGAGGTGGAGGAGGAAGGGTGGTAGCATATCTCATCGGACGGAGGAAGAGGCCGTCCGAATGTTAGTGCTATGTCGTAACCACCGCCATATGGGGTGGGATCATGCTCGTCGAAATCGTCGACGTCTTCGTCGTCGTTGGGGTTGAAGTGGTGGCCTTTAGGGTAGTAGGACATTGTTGGTTGGTTAGTGTTGAGATCAAGGATGGAAGGGGTGGTGTATATATAATATATATGATGATGTGAAGGTTGTGGAACCAGTGAATTGTTAACTAACTAACGGTTTTTGTGGGTCTGTTAACTTCTTTCTTGTGGTGAGATCTTAAACATCCTTAAAATAGTAATATGTTGCACACCTTCACCATCCCATTTGTATATATCTTGAAAAACATCACAATTCATCACGCCACACTCACAATCGTCTTACAAACAAGTCTACTTATCTTCTCATCAGTTTTTTACCAAAATTTTCTTCAAAATTCATTTTACCTCTAACGTTATCATACTTATTTTGTTTTCTAAACATACTCATTTTATACTCGATTAAAAAAGGGTTATTGGATTTTAATAATCCCATCTTTTATATATTGGCTGGGATTAATCCCAACTCAGCAAATGTTTACGGACACTCCCAACTTTAAGCTTATTTTTCTGCAACGATCCCTTACTAACAAGAAGTTAACACTGTTAGTTTTTTGATGACGTGAACTACTCATGTGGCCAAAACACTAAGCAGAAAGTTGAAATTAACTGTCGGGTCCGTCAATCTAAAACTTCTGCAACCTAAAATCCGTCAATCTTCACCTTCTATTTGAACCACTTGACTTGTTAAAGGTAGATTTCAAGTGATGTTGGATGCTAGACACTGGAAAAAAAAACCTAATAGAGGTTAGGTGGTGGAAGAGTTGAAAAATAGCTCAAAGTTAGCCCCATTTCATAAAAAAAAGTAAATGGCGTTAACTTTCAGTTAGTAAGAGAGTGTTGAAAGAAAATTAGCTTAAAGTTAGGAGTGTGTTTAAATATTTTCCGAGTTAGAATTAATCTCGGCCAAAAAATAAAAGTTGAAATTATTAAAATCTAATAACTCATTTCTCAATGAAAATGATTTAAGGAATGCTGAGAGTGTGAGGTATATATGAAGATTAAGATGCAAGATTTTAGTTCTTTTAGTTGGTCAACTTCACGGGTCAACCTGAGTGGCCTGCGGGAGGCCCAAAAGAAAGGGTAAAAGGCCCATTGGAATTCTAAGAGCTCCGATTGTTCTAATATACTTTTACTAATACTTACATATTTTAAGATTTATATATTAAACATTTGATCTCTTAATGTCCTAAATAGAGGTGACGTTTACCATCAAACTATCTTTTTAAAAACATTTTGATATACGTATATGTGAATTTCTAGCGTGACATCAAAATATAATTAAATTTATAGTTAACACTTGGTCTAATTGCACTAGAGAACAAGAAAAAAAACAGTAATCACTCTTAAAATAGAGATATTGTGAGGAGAGACTTTTATTTCTTTTATAACGAAAACCCACACGTTGCAAGATATGAAACATTCAAAATTTTATTAAAAAAACATTAACATAAGGCCACATGATGGATGGGGAGTCGGGAGCATTAATATTATTTATTACTTTACATAAAAAAATCTAAAATAATATTGAAACGACGTGGGAGGGGGCGTTCGAAAGTTTATAAAAATAAAATCTTAACATAAACCCATGAGAAAAAACATAAAATACTAATATGTAAAACTTAAAAATACTAAAACTACATTTTAATAATTTAAAAACATGGTTAAACCTACAACACCTCTTATAAATGTCTATGTTTTATAAACTTCAAAATTAAAGGATAATGTTTGTTCGGCGCCGCCCGGCACTACAATCGCCATCCCCTTTCACACCTCAAATTTTCGATTTCACGGCATGATCTCAGCGTGATTTTGTGTTGTTGTTTGTGTGTGTAATATAGTGGTGTAGTGTGGTTTAGTGTGACAAAACCGTCACCATTAAATTGAATTATGTAATATAATGTGACATGATAAAATTTTGATTAATTGATTTACGATGGATTATGATGTGTGTGATGAATTCGTCTTTAGGAGTCTCCATGTGATTGAAATAAATTTATGAGGAGATATTTTATAAACTTTAGAATTCAAGGAGATATTTTAAAGAAAAAAAGGGAGGAGAAATGTATATTTACTGAATTTTCCCTAAATCAAAACCGTGTGAAATTTATTACTGCTTTTATTACCATCTTCGATCATACGGTAACGAAGAATCTACCATGTTGCAGAGGGAGATATTCAAGGGCCACAATCTCCACCCCAACAAGAATCCATTAACACGTAGTAGAATAACAACATCCCACACCAATTTCTCTCATCAATCAATCTACACACCGTATAATTCAAACGCCACTAGCTAGGAGTGAAGAAGATCGATGGCCAGAGTAACGACGGTGTCGCAGGACGGAACCGGTGATTACCGGACGTTACAGGAGGCAATAGACAGCGTACCCTTCTCCAACACTTGTCGGACGGTCATTCGTCTGTCACCGGGGATCTACAGGCAGCCTGTGTACGTCCCCAAGACCAAAAACCTCATCACCATCGCTGGATTGAGCCCCGAACTCACTGTTATCACCTGGAATAACACCGCCACTAAAATTGATCATCATCAGGTTGTGTTTTCTTCTTAAACCCTAATTATAAGTGTTTCACTGGTTGTGTGTTTATGTTTCTGTGTGTTTATTGATGCGTTTGTGTGAGTGAACGGTTTTATGGTGTTGATCTAGGGTTTTGTTATGTCGGTTAACTTCGATCGCAAGTTCACTTGAGTTTTAACTGATAGAACGAGTGAAATTGACAAAACGATCGTGTTTATGTTGTACTTTTGCTGCTAATTGTTTGGAGATTGCGTGTTTTTTACAAATAGAATCTAATGGTTTCTGATTTGCACCGATTGAACGTGTTCATCAATCATGACTGATTGGATCTGGAATACAAATTACTTGCAGTTTGAACTATGATGTGCGTTGATAGCCGAATTGATTGTAGAGACACTCATGTTCTTGTTTTGGCAAAAGAAGATATTTCATCAACTATCTAGAGAATATGAAGATAGATTAAGAAATTGAACCAAGATATTTTGGTCTAAGTGTTGTTCTTGCTATGCCTTGCAACAATTATTTGAAAACATCGTGTTTCTTATAAATAGGATCTGATAGCTTCTCCGATTTGAACAAGTTTAGTGTGTTGACGTGATGAATAAATTTGCAGCCATCACGACTGATTGGAACTGGAACATTTGGATGTGGTAGTACTATTGTTGAAGGAGAGGACTTCATTGCTGAAAATGTCACATTTGAGAACTCTGCTCCCGAGGTGTTATTTCTTTTTTTTTTAACTGAAAATAAGCGATGTTGTACTTCAGTTTGTTTGTTCTTAGTTCTTGTTAACTTTTTTGTCCAGGGTTCTGGGCAGGCTGTGGCTATCAGAGTAACAGCTGATCGTTGTGCTTTCTACAATTGCAGATTTCTTGGGTGGCAGGTAATGACTGTCTTTCTTAGATTTGTATTAGAAATAATAAAGTAGATAAAACTAACCAAAGGAAACATATAAGAGTTGCTATGAATTTGTAGTAATCAATTTGGGTGAGATAGCAACATTGTAATTCCCACAAGAAGGAATTACTTAAAGTTTTAATCTTTGTGCAGGATACCCTTTATTTGCATTATGGGAAACAATATTTGAAAGATTGTTACATTGAGGGAAGTGTGGACTTCATTTTTGGGAATAGCACTGCCTTGCTGGAACACTGTCACATTCACTGCAAATCAGCTGGTTTCATAACTGCCCAAAGTCGAAAATCATCTCAAGAGACAACCGGATATGTATTTCTAAGGTTTGCACTCTACTACCTTTCACATTTGACGTTCTTTTAATTTTCAAATACATATGTATGCAACCATTGGTGGTTTTTTTCTGGCACAACCAATAACTGGCATTGTTGTTTATATAGGTGTGTCATTACAGGAAATGGAGGAACACAATATTCATATCTTGGGCGGCCATGGGGGCCGTTTGGAAGGGTGGTTTTTGCGTACACATACATGGATGCATGCGTCAGGCACCATGGTTGGCATAATTGGGGCAAAACCGAGAATGAGAGATCTGCATGCTTTTATGAGTATAGGTATGTATACATATAAGTTTATATTTCAGAACCATTGTTATTTATTTTAAGCTTTAGCTTGTTAATTAGATAGGGATATGTTTTATAAAAAATGCAGATGTTTTGGGCCAGGGAGTTGCCCTGATAAACGTGTAACATGGGCAAGAGAATTAGTTGATGAAGAAGCAGACCAGTTCCTGATGCATTCTTTCATTGACCCGAACTCAGAGAGGCCTTGGCTGGCTCAAAGAATGGCTCTTCGGGTACCTTTTTCTGCTTAACATGTGCGTATTAGTGTTAGCAAAGTGGCATGTTACCCTAGATTTATCTAAGGTTTGATTACCAAAAATCAAATTGTCAAATAACCATGATGGCCAACCAGTTTGACAAATATTTGTTTCAAAATCAACTATAAGAATTCCTACCGATTGCCACCTAAGATTTTGTGACAAAAGTTTTATGACTATCTTTAATTTAGAGAATAAAGATGAGTTTATTTGTTGAATTGGTATTGTAGTATTATATGCATGTGATCATAGTTGTATTATTATTAGCATGTTGTCGTAATGGTGTATTTGTCCGTTTGATAATTGAAGTTTTACTTCGAGTGAACGGGTTAGTTTTAACTCAAATCTTGAGATTAAGGTTGTATTTGTTGTAAACTATAAGAAGATGATATCTTATATGATTGTATTATATAATAGAATTTTGTAGCCCAGATGTGTTTTGCCAGTGCTTTTAGCAGCTCTCTTTTGTTCTTAAATCAAATTTTAACTAACATTTTTTTAAAGATGTATTAAATTTATTGTAAATTATACCCTAACGTCGAATCCACATGAACCAATACATGAGTGATCTATTTACAACAACTCTATATGTTTATTACAAAAATAACTTCTCTGTATCCGGTTTCTGAGAATTTATATCTCACCCAAGTACAATAGTTTAATCTTTATGATTTTAGGGACAGGAAATAAATATACAATGTCAGTATACAATACTCTAAAAGCTTGTGTTTTATTTTATAGAGAATATAAAATACATTCGTTTTTCAAATGCCCTGTGTATAGAAAGTAGTTATTTCCATGGGTCATTAGACGATCTCCAATGGGGCACGCGAGCCTGTGGTCTGATGTGGAAGAGGGAGGGGATGAGGGAAGGGGTACTGCTTGTAAAAACCCCAGGCTAACATGGAGGGCTGGTCCTGCTTGTGGATTACTGGTGCTTAAGATGGTCTTATCAGTCATCATAACACCTTTACAGCTTTACCTCTATAGTCGCAGGAAATGCAGATTGCCGCTTGCACATATGCTTTAATTCTTTTAACCGCTTTTATGTTTGATAGTAATATATAATACTACCATGTGACTAAGAATAGTGTTAAATTGACTTGTAGACGATAAATAAACATACATACGTAGTGATAGTTCTTAGTGATAGTTCTTAGTAAAATGCAAGGATAATCGTAAAGATGCCTAATATAAAGTGGCAATGACATGGACCACAAAGGATAAACCACCCAAGGACACAAAAGGAGGTTCGTAGTAAAATGTAAGGATAATCGTAAAGAAATTAAAATGCATTGGGTGTATTTCAAATCAGCTTAACTATAGATATTGAAGCGATTGGCAGAGAACATGAAGGAGAAAGTGAATGGTAGCTTGCTTGCTGATTATAGCAAATTCAAGAATGAACGCACGGGGCATGCTTGACGATTAAGATTTCTCATTTATCCCTCTTAAAAAGCTTACTTACGTTGAAGGGTGTTTTGCATTACAAAAATAAAGAACAAGGTGTGAATGTAATGTTGTTTGTAACTAAAAGGGTTAACATCTTCCATTATGAAAAAAAAAATGACGCACAATACTTTTTACCAAGATTTATGATGCACTCACACTCTCAAAACAATGCAAGAAGATTGCATAGACAAACTTACGACGACGGCATAAACTCAAGTATCAAACAAAACAATCTTACTTGAAGGACAAAACACTACTTCAACTTGAAGTAGAGGATCAAGATGATGGCGAGAACTAGTGCCGCAACTATGGAACCGATGATCCACTTATTCCTGCTCATCCTTCTTGACATGTTGGTCAAAATCTTTTTGCTCTTGCCTATGTTGTCATCCACTCCGTGAAGCTGAGATGCAGAAAGCCAAAACCATAAGTTTAAGTTTTAGAAGACGAGATGTTTTGAACATGTTTACTTGTGAATAAGATGATTTGGGTTATTATGTTTATCCCTAGATAATTCAAACAAACAAATTTAGTCAAAAAGAGAAACGGGTCAAACAGGCTGTAAGCCTCCTATATTGATTTATTTTACAATATTAGTTTACTATCATATAATCATGGCTTTTCTGTAATCATACTTGACATGTGTCAACTGTTTGTAAAAGAAAGGGAATTCAATCCAACCCGTTTTTACACAAACAAAAAACATCTCGTTTTAACCATTAGGCGTTAACCAACACGACCAGGCAGCCCAATTTGCCACCGCTAGTTTCCAAGAGGTAGTGCACGTTACCTAAATGAAAACATATTTTCTTGTTTAAAAGAAAGCACAAATTTACATAAAATCAAGCATTCATAGAAATTAATATCAGCATGGTGTTAGAGTGAAAAGTACTCGATTGTTTTAGTAGTATATGCATGTATACCAGATAAAATTTGAATGATGTTAAATAGACATACTGTTCCATGGGCATGCAAGAGAGACTGCCGCTGTTGGTTTAGATCTTGAAGAATTGAAACCCCAAGTTCTTCAGTCTCCAGCATTGTCCTTCTACTGTCTCTCACTCTATCGCTGGTTTTATTCAATCTTTCTGTTGACATAAGTAGCCTTGCTTTCTGATCTGCTGAAACCTGTTACATCAGAGATTTGTAAATTCCAACCAAAAGATATTATTTTCAACATATGATAACTGCACATATTTACTCTTCTAAGATACTACAGGACAAGCCTTCTGTAAGATACTACAGGACAAGGCTTTTGTATTTACAGATGACAAAATTGGATCCTCTTACCACTTTGAAATGCAATTTTCTAAGTAATGTTCTTTTCAATTATCTGTACAGACGATTTACACTAAAGAATAACAGTAAGCCAGGAACAAGGTTAGCAAGTATAAATACCGTTGCTGCATCTGCCATCCCTGATTCTAACAACTCATCTCGAGCAGCCTGATTTAAGTTTGATGATGAAATTCGTTTAACTTCACTCTTCAAATTATTCAGATCAGATTTGTATTCCCTTAGTTTGGCAAGTAGCACAGCCTTCACATTTGGCTGTAGGCTTCTAGCCTCAAGATCCATTTTTCGTATCTAGAGCAATATACCAAAATTGCATCAATCTCTGACAAATATATGAGATTATTTCACAAGCACCACATTTTAAATGAAATACCAGAGATTCAGCCTCATCGAGTCCAACTTTTATTTCAGAAAGTTTCTGCTTCTTTTGCTCTGCAAATGACAAAAAATGCATCTCATCCTCAAAAGTCATAGCATGACAGCAGTTGAAAGAATATATGTTGAAAACAACAAGGCAAGCCAAAGAGAATGCGCTCTTGTTCTATTAAAATGCGGAAGCATATGCTCTTTCTAAGGTAAGAAGCCAATATCAATACTACAAAATTACATTAAATGCCGAAAATCCAGTGCCATCAAGGGATTTTCACCAACCACAGAGCCAGATATTAAAGCCATGCAGGGTGATAAAACTGCTCATATGTTGTAAAGGGGAATGATAAAGGATAATTTGTGAAATGCAGTCATCCTTCAACAAGATCCAGATCTAGAATCAATAACTTGAAGGCTTTACCTAAAGCTTTGGAGAATGAATGTTGGCCTTATGGCCATGGTATCCTATCCTACCTTTGTACAATGTACAGTATGTATTTGGTATCCTTCCTAAAACACATAAACGAAGGCGGTGTTTTAAATTGCTTGTTTAAACAGTTTAAGCTTTTTGACAACCAAGTAATCTTATGGAAGCTTTCCGGTGTCCCTATGATGTATTCAGAAACCGGATTTGAATGAAGAACAATGCTAGCTAGCTCATTATCTTCACCCAGAGAAATATAAGAGGATAAGCAAGGAATATGAAGAAACCATATCACAGAAATCAAAATTTTGTTGGACAACTATGGGAAGTAGATAAAATTGATAATGCAAGGGAACAAGCAACAGTACTTTTATGAACAATACTTATCCTTTTTTCATTGTGATCTAACCAGTAGTAACTAATAACAGACTGTGTGGGCTTAAGAACAATCAAGTAACTACATAAAATCTCAACCTACTATAGAATTGATGGAGAATTATTCTAATTAGAACGCGTAGAAATCAACATATATGGTGGAATACAAAAGAATGAAGAAGATAAACTCTATCTCATGTTTCTAACCATCCAAAACATGCTAAATCCACTGCCTAAGCACAATTATAACAACGGCAAATACATAATTCAGAACGAAATCGTGAATCAGATTAGGGCTTTGACTCACCACCATCAAGAAGACTAGCCGCTGTACATTTCTTCGACAATCCCGCCGAAAGCTCGCAGTATTGGCGTTCGTAACCTTCAAACACCTCACTCATCTCGACGGCAGCAAATCTTCAATCGAAATCACATAATTAGAACTAATTAATAATCACACTAATCGAGAATATAAACAGATAACAATCAAATCTCAATCATATGCTAATCATAATAATTATCCGCGGATCGCTTTTGAACGAATCACGAGTATAAATAATAATAATAATAATAATCATGAACCTGATACTTGACGATGAATAGGAAAATCAGATGATCGGAAGATTGAACGGATTGTGAGAGTGGATCTGACGTTGAATTGATAAGTGGGATGAATGATTTGAATTCTTCTGAGAGTTATATTCTAGATTGAACGGGAATGAGAAAGGAGTGATGATGATATAACGACTGCTGGTTGATAATATACCTCGTGAAGGCCTTGCCACGTCGACTACGATCACTCATCACATGACATGTTTTCATCATTTTGTTTCTAGTTTTTGTTGGATGTGTATATCTTCCGCGTCGAGGGTGGGTCTAGGCTCGCTCGTTTAAAAATTAAGTTGAGTCAAACAGACTGGTTGAATTGAAGAGTTCAAGTTGCGGGCTTGAACTTGTCTCATTTAATCATTTATAAAAGAGTCGTGCCGAGCCGAATCGGTTTATGAGCTAACTTTTTTTTCTATTTAGTTTTACACATTCGTATATTTAACTTTTATATAAGATTTTTAAATTTTTGAAATAATAATACAAGATTGATATTTCATTAACTATAATCGTTTTTTATATATTTGTACTTCAAGTTTTTCATTAAAAATGTTATGATGTATAATTTTGACAAATAAAAATAGAAAATGGTGTTAGGTAAGGAGGCCCAACTTTTTCCTCTTTTGTTTGTGTCTTTTTGGTGTATATGTTCTAAGCTTTTTGTTAAATGTGCTTCAAAAGGATTTTCTTTAGAGTGTTATGAAGTCTGTTTTGAGTAACGGATTTGGGAATTATTTCACTGGATCAAAACTTTTAGTCTTCGTGTGACTACTAATAAAGTTTTTCTACCGAGTCGGCACAATTTTTTTTCCAGATTGATTCGGGTCATCAAAACATTTACAAGTAAGTTAGCATCTAAAAACTTCCAATATCATCCAACATCTAGATATATATAAAGCTAATACATAGTTGGGATGCCAAAGATGTGATAAGTATGAAATAACTAGATGTTTTCGAGTTTTTCTCATTTACATTTATATAGGATAGTGCTATTACCAAAAAGCTTTTTAACATTTTTACTTGTTTGCACACATCTTTTGCACAATTTAAACCCAAAATATGAAGAACAGCATTAATTTTTGTAAGTCAAACATAAAAACAATTACACCAAAATTATGAAAAAAATAAAAATAAATTCAAACCTTGTAATAGTTATCAAAATCTTTTACAGTCTCTATCCAAACTTATAGAAATTCCTATTTCTATCAAAACCTTCTTTATGGCTACCATTACATGTAGCCAATAATAAAATAACATCATATATAATATGACAATCTCACGGAACACAAGAAAACTTTATAAAATCATATTACAATTAGTAAACAAAGCAAAGAACGGTGAGAGCCTGTTTTCAATTTTGAAAATCCTCAGATGAGAAGGGGACGATGAATGGGAGTTGTTTTTCTTGATAATTTTGATTTAAGGTACATTGTTAACGGGAAAATTTATAGAAAGACCCACAAGCCCAAAAAAAATAAAAAAAAATAAGCTCATACAGATAGAATAAAAAATTAACAAGAAAAAAATCAAATGTTTGAAACAAAAGTTAAACCAACACCATCTAATTAAGAAGTCACAACTTTAACCATCCCAATAAGTTTAACATCCATTTTTATTTTCAAGCAACAAAAATATAGAGGCAATACATGAAAAACTATGGGAATATATTTTTTTTGAACGGCAAATGTACGACCCTGCTTCGGAGGATAGATGTTATCTTAATCGGGTCCACCTATCCGTTTCCCAGCCGAGACCGCACCCCCAACCCCCTCAGAAGGAAACTCATTGCTGAGAAAACCCCCTGGCTCAACTCTGAGTATTTTTGCTCAAAGCGAGACTTGAACCCATGGGTACCTCACTTTAACCAAATATAAGAATATTTGATTTGAGTTAGTAAACGCAATATTATAAAAATAGAAAAAGTAAGTGTGGTCGTCGGAGTCATGGGTCCCACCGGCACCCATAGGGCGGTTATATGCATATCTTAACTTACGGAATCCGTAACGAAACACACAAAGTCGATTAGATTCATAAAAGCAACTTGACGGCGTTAAACGGTGAACAAACGGAGTCTTTCTAAATCTAGCACGTACTCCGATTTCAGTCAGTTAAGATGGGTTCAGCATAAGATTCCTTACTTGATTTCTCCATCCGAAAGTTATCGTTGATTCAGGTGATAATCTCATCGACTTTAAAATTATTCATTTGTTTAATCGTTATTGCATTCTCTGATCGAATTTCTGTAATTCAATTCACCTTCTTACAAACTGTAGTTATTCAATGTGAATTTGATGTATAACCTCTTCATTTCTCTTGTTGTTGTGCAATTATCGTTAATTCAGGTAATATTGAGCTGTCTAATCGTATTTGTTGTTCTATTATGATTCAGATATCAAGTGTAAAGGGATTATTGATTATTGCCGTTGTTTTGTTGGTTTCGATGGTTCATAGCTCAGTAGATAATGTTTTCTGTTTTTGAATTTAGTCTAGGGTTTATGCACTTTTAGCTGATACAGTAACTTCTGTGGGAAATAGGTTTTACTTTTGATTGTTAATTGTTCCTTTTAAGTTTGGTGATTATGTTCGTTCAAGTTGAATGTCGCTCTTATTGGATCATGTTTGATATACAACCTACCAGTCATATGATTTCCAATACTTTGATCCATGTTTTGGAGATTGATTTTCGATAACTTCATGTAGCAGGCATTTTTGGGACTGTTGATATACTAGAGACGCTTTCGAGTAGCTGCAGTTTTCAGCATTCTGAAGAATGATTCTTTCTGCTCTTTTGACTTCTGTTGGAATAAATCTTGGTTTATGTCTATTGTTCTTCACTCTATATTCCATATTGAGGAAACAGCCTGGTAATGCTGACGTTTATGCACCGCGCTTAGTTGCTGAAGGAAAACTTGAACCGAGAAATGGTTTCAACTTGGATAGGTTACTGCCTTCTACCAGTTGGGTGAACAGGTCTTGGTATCCCACTGAAGAAGAACTCCTCAGACGAGCTGGATTAGATGGTGTTGTCTTTATGCGCGTTATTATCTTCAGGTAACGGAATTTTACTGTAATGACTTGTGAATTTTTTTATCCTATCATACACAAGAAAACAATCTATTGTTTTTACTTTAATTGCAGTTTGAAAGTATTTGCTTTTGCTGGGGTAGTTGGTCTTTGTGCTCTTCTACCAATCAATTACATGGGCAATCAGATAATAATTGATTTTTCTGACTTTACAAACAAGTCACTGGAATCATTCAGTATTTCAAATGTCAATGATGGATCGAAAAAGTGAGTGTTTACATTCTTGATTCTTGAACCGTTACCATTGTAGCCATTTGTTAGTGTTTTCTCGTTTGGTCTAAAAATCTTGATCATGATATTGCCTATTATCATAAATAATTATTTGTTTTATTGGATGTGTTTTTCTGTGGTTGCTGAAGGTTATGGGTTCACTTTGGTGCAATATATGCCTTCACTGCATTTGTCTGCTATCTTCTTTATCTGGTAAGCATTTGTATAATTTTATATTCACCAATAGATACTCAACCTTTTCCCATTGAATTACCAAGAAATTATCACAATCTGCAGGAGTATCGTTATATTTCTTTGAAAAGGCTTGCATACTATTACTCATCCGAGCCTAAGCCAGATCAATTTACTGTATTGGTTAGGGGTATTCCGAGGTCGTCCACAGACAGCTTAAGTGCAAGTGTTGAGAAATTTTTCTCAGAATATTATCCTTCGTTATATCTGTCACATTACATGGTGTATCACACTACCAAGATTCAGAAGCTCATTGTAAGTGACCGTTTCTGTGGTTCAAGAGGCATATCAAGTAACATGATGTTCTCACATATATTGACAAAGTGGTTGTTGCACACCATATAAGAAGAGAAACTCAAACTTAAATTTTGCTGGCATATGATTTCTTTCCCACTATTATATATCCACAAAAACTGAAGAATTTTGAAGTCCTGTAGGCATGCTAAGTAATTTTTTTGACTTCAAAATCCACATAACATTGACTCATAAAAAGCAAAATCCATTCTATCACTAGCTATTTGTATCTAGAAGCTTTTTGTGGCTTATGACTGACACTAAAATACTACCAATTAGTTTTTGTGGGTCCTCATCCTTTCTATATTCACATCTTTTTCGATTAATGCTTGTGGAGTCTTATGTGACTAGGTGTATTAGATTAATTCTTTTAATTGCTTTCTAGATACCAGGTCTTGCAACAATTTGGGATGGCCCAAAATTTAATCACATATTTCCGTTGATTCCTAAATTACCAGTTTACCCCTCATTGTTATTGAGACCAGTAGTCTGCCTCACCCATCACTGATGGTACTTGAGCGATTCCCCGTTTAGATCTTCAGAAATATGCCCCATAAGCACTATCTGTTACCAACAAAATTTTCCTTAGAACCACTTCCATTAGATATCTGATAGACTGTATTGATCTTGTCATATCTTCTCTTCCCAGTTACAAAATGTCAAATGAGGATTCCATTGTTGACATTCTTTATCCATTTAATCCATCTAATTCCTATCTGTATTGTAATGTCATTCAAGAGTGATGCTGATAAGGTGAATAGAAGGCTTGCTCATCTGAAGTCAACACAAACTACATCTCAAAGGTTCGGGCGAGTTGGATTTCTGGGTCTTTTTGGGCCCAAAGTTGATCTTATGGAGTATTATGAAAAAAAGCTAGAAGATCTAGAAGATAATGTGAAGAAACAACAATCATTACTTAGTGGGAAGGTGAGTGTACTATATAGGTGAATCTCATGTTAAATGGGAGCTATACTTACAGGACTTACTTTTGACATAAACTTGTGTTTAAATTATCATTTTCATTAGGAAGTTCCTGCTGCTTTTGTATCTTTTAAGTCACGGCTAGGCGCTGCAGTAGCTTTACATGTCCAACAAGGAGAAAATCCTACAGAGTGGCTTACTGAGCGGGCCCCAGAACCAGAGGACGTATACTGGCCTTTCTTTTCTGCATCTTTCATAAGCAGATGGATCGGGAATGTCTTTGTGGTTTTTGCGTGTGTTATTCTTACAATTTTGTTCTTCATTCCGGTTATTATAGTGCAAGGTCTTACTAATTTGGATCAACTGGAAACCTGGTTCCCTTTCCTGAAAGGCGTATTGAATATGTGAGTACTGAGTAGTCAGATCAGTATTTTTTAATGATCTTTTTCATCCACATGCTGATACAACTTTCCAAACCTCTTATGACTTGCAGAACATTCATAAGTCAGGTCATCACAGGATATCTTCCTAGTCTGATTCTCAAGATGTTTTTATATTTGGTGCCACCTGTCATGATAATGTTATCGTCTATTCAAGGGTATGTGGCACACAGTCAGATAGAGAAAAGTGCATGTAACAAGATGCTCTGGTTTACCATATGGAACATATTCTTTGCAAATGCTTTATCAGGATCGGTTTTGTACCGAGTTCACATCTTTCTGGAGCCCAAGGAAATACCAAATATATTAGCTGTTGCTGTTCCAGGACAGGTATACAAATGTTAACAAATACCATCATGTAATCTTATTATAAATTGTGAAACATCTATTAAAAGGTGATATGAATATTTGCATGCCCTTTTTACAGGCTACATTCTTCATAACATATGTTGTGACATCTGGCTGGACTAGTACAGCTTCAGAACTTTTGCGCTTGATGCCCCTTGTTTCCAATTTCATGAGAAGATTTATTTTCACCAGATCTGATGAAAAGTTTGAAGTGCCTTCGCTCCCATACAGCAGTGAAATCCCCAGCATTCTCTTATTCGGACTTCTTGGCATTACATACTCTTTCTTGTCTCCCTTGATTCTCCCGTTTCTACTGGTGTATTACTGTCTGGCATACATAATTTACCGCCACCAGGTTAGATGAATTCATGAAGTTTATTGTTTATACTAGATGTGGAAGTTTTGGTTCATTGATTATAAGTAACTCGTTTATGGTTATGTTTTATCCAACAAGTGAAACAGATAAGATAAATAGAATCAGCTTAAAACAGAACTGTTCACATGGGCTGATCGCGTCTCACACGGGTCAACCGTCGCCGAAGTGTGTTTAAATGCATGAAACCTCCTCAATCTTTTTTAGAAGAAAATTGAAATAACATAATATGAAATCATATTTGACATGCTGATTATATATAGCAAGTTATAAAGCATTTTGACAAGAGGATTGTCCCTTACAAAAATTGACCATTTTGACCCAACCCAGTTTATACTTACCCCAGTATTGACCCATTACCCAACCTGCCTGATCCTCCCACTTTGCCTCTCTAAGGTGTATTCTATTGTTTGAGTACTTAGAAATATCGAAGTTAACTAAAGATAAGGAAGTACGAGCCTCCATTCCTTTTATTTGCTTGTCTTAGATAAACCGTGTGTTATTGAATTATCATGATTTACAAAGGAGACTCTATATAAAGTCAGTTGTCGATGGTAGGTTGGTGGCTGACGGCAATTAGGTTTAATTAGGGCTGAGGTTTTCTTGGCTCTGATACCAAGATAAACCGTGTATTATTGAATTATCATGAATTACAAAGGAGGCTCTATATATAGAGCAGGATATTACACTAAGATACCTTCTAGAATTATAAATATTAAATACCATCTAAACATAGTCTAAACATATTGTCTAACAGTCTTTGTTCCTGTTAGGAATAAAAAAACACCTTCCGACTCTTTTCAAGGAAGTCTATTGGAGATCTCATGATATTATATTTTCTTCATGGAAGTTTGGTTTAATGCAATCTCTCTCTGGAGGAGAGTAGCTGGAGTGAGTTAACAAACACTATTTGGGCTACAATTGCAATCTTTGTCTAACTTATAAGAGTGCCACCAAATTATGTTGCTTTTATATTTAGGCGCAAGTAAAATAGATTCTCTCTTTAGGCCATTGATGCAATTTGATAATGCCCAATCTAGCCAATTTTGCATTTACTAACCAAATACCCATCAGTTCATTTCTGTTTTTAGAATTCTCTATATTGAACGGTACGTAACCTCAGGGATCTTGTTTGCAAAAATTAAAAAGGTAATTAAAAACCTTTTTTTATAAAGAACCTGTTACTACAATGTATGGGTAATAATATATTAATGCATGTGTATGTATGCTTTGCCACTTATACATTATACCCCCTTTACCACCAGGCCCACCACCAGACCTCCATCATTACGGTTTGAATTCCTCTTCTTTTCCCTTGTTAATCTGTGAAACACTCTTTTCTATGAGTTACAACTTATTGGAAAACCTGATTCTGAAATTTAACATGGAGGTAGTAGTCATTTACTTGCAACTTTTGCAGGATTTGGAGCCTTCGATACTGGCACCATCTTTAGTGGCCTTAACGTGTTTGCTTTCTGATTTACGGCCTAAATGTGAAAACCCTATTGTACAGTGGCCTCCATCCCGAGCTGCATAGATGTTTTTCTGATGTTTTTAGACTGTTTAGATCATTACCAAATGTTACTAATTTTGTTTCTTTTACAGTTGCTGAATATTTATTCACCAAAATTTGAGACTGGTGGAACATTTTGGCCAATTGTGCACAACTCAACAGTTTTTTCCTTGATATTAATGCACATAATTGCTGTGGGTATATTTGGTCTGAAGAAACTTCCCTTGGCTTCCAGTTTCACTATTCCACTCCCAATCATCACTCTTTTGTTTAACAACTACTGCCGGAAGCGCTTCCTACCGGTTTTCAAGGGATATCCTGCTGAGGTTTGTTAAAACACTTTATCCACATTAAATAAACATGGAAGTGTGCCACATCCCTGATATTTATGATGGTGTTTGCTAAAAATACCACTTGTTGTACAGTGCATGATAAAGAAAGACAGAAGTGATGAAGCAATGTCTGATTTTCATGAGAAACTACTCACTGCATATCAAGATCCAGCTCTGAAGCCGGTCCATTTCTCAGGAAGAACTGATGGCCACAATGCCCCACTTCTTGCTTCTGAGATGTGAACATGCTTTTTCAACAGGTTATATTGGTTTGCACCATAATACAAGTTTGACAGATGGCCTGGTACAATTATCACATGCGGCCTAGTAGTCTGTATACCTTTCTGCATGGATGGATGGTATATGTGTGCTTTTACTGTTGCAATTGCCTTCAATACACTTGTTCTGAATTTCTAATCGTAGTTTTTAGAAAAGCGACTGAACCTGGCTTGATGTGACTGTAATAGTCGTTTTAGATTTTCTTGTTGTCCGGGATGTAAAATAGCTTTGTCATGTTGGAGGTACAATAACGGTTGATTTGTGATGGTAAGCTTGTTTTGTTATTTCTATAGGATAGTAATTACAATAATACATAATAAGCGCTTTTGTTGAAGCCTTGAATGGTATGCCGCAAATACCATGTATTTATGCACTGTGACATTGTATATTTCAATCGTTCTTTTTTGATGCATGTTCTTTAAAAATTTGATTCTTCTAATGTTACTTCCCAACCTTGACTAGCTTGTTCTTAATGTTCTTAGTATATTTTCTATGTTTCACTTTATTTAGTCTCAGTTTCTGCTTACTATAATTCCTGCTAACCTCGTTATACCTTGTGATTTGTACACTCTATTAGTTATGACTTGCACAATTTTACAATGATCATATCCTGAATGACAAAGCTACAGTGACTTGGACCTTGTGCAGCGAAAGTTATACCTTGCATCAGACCTGGTTGTATCAGCTCTTCACAAGGTCAGTTAATCCTTTGTGAGCTCAGTGTTGGTTAATTATCATAATTTCTATATAAATATGTAATTTGACTTGTTTGAGGTAGTTACAGAAGATGGCATATGCCCAGATTCTCCTGTATAGTCCTTCTATTAGAGTTGAATATAGCCATGTAATTTTAGAACTTATAAAGTATAGTCAGCTTGACGGTAACCACTGTTCTATTCATAGAATGCCACATGGAGGAATAAGAATGGTCTTTGACTTGTAATTGCCATTTGTTCCTAATAAAACATCAAACCCAAACCCATTCATAATATATTTATCTTAAGCCCTATCCCTATTAAGAAAATAACTCATCAATCCATGTGGCATTTTACAAAAACCATCTTATTTTATCTCCGTGTTAAACAATTTAATATAACCATATATATAGAGTCAAACCTAACCATGTTAAATGAATTAATAATATGTAAGTATACTATATATTACTTGCATTATTTAAGTTTTCAGCTTTGTTAATTGGGCCAGTTTGTATATTAAATTGATGTGGGTGTCAGCTTTAGTTGCCACTTGCACATTTTGTCCCCTGGCTTTGAACACTATTCGATTAACCATCACTGGTGAAAATAACATTAGATTAAGCACCTAAGCTGATTGTGGTGAGTTTTTACTTGTAAAATACTGGTCAATATTTTTATTTATGATACACCAGTGTGTGTATCACTGTATCCACAGGCCTGACTTGTTGGTTGGCTGTCGTGGCACTGTTTATTATTCAGAAACTATTTCTCTTCTAAACCCTTGCAGGACAGAACATCCATAAGGGGTTAAGTTATTATAGAGAAGGATTGTCACTTTGGTTTAAAATGATACATAATCTTATAGATGAAAAGGTAACTGAATCAATTAGGGTTGAAAGTTGCACAAAGTTACAACCTCCTATGGTAATAGTGTAATCGCTTTTATCATATCTAACACCTTATTTAGTTAGTGAACACGGACAAAAAGTGTGTGCGGAGTAGAAGAACCCACTGACACTTTCAACCCCCGTATAAACATAGTTTTAATGTTATTCTAGTCATCCAAAACGCCTATTCATCACTGTTACAAACGACTAGTCAGGCTGAAGAGGCACCATAAAAAAGTACTAACCAATTTAGATGGGTCAAACACTCTTTAGAATGAATATTATAAAGAATGAATATTTTAGTCCTTGATTAGGTAGGGGAGAAGCGTCCAAATTTTACCTTTTAGACACAATTATTAGAATATTCTAATAAGAGAAGTGACAGCTGAAAAGAAATCTGAACTATTCAACTCTAAGACCATCACCAACTCAAAAGGTTCACGCTAGAGGCGCCCAGCCTGTGCGATGAAAAACTGACTGGCGCCCTCTCTCTTCTTCCTCTCTCCTTCCCCTCTCACAAAACCGAATAGGCGGCACCCATCCTCAGGGGCACAACCCCTCCCTCTCTTCTCCTATCCTCCACATCTGTTGACACATCAGCCACAAATCTCTTCCATATCACAGCGTTGGAGATGATTAAAAAGGTTAACTTAATAGTTAAGGGGCCATGACTTTGGCATAAAAACTAATAAGGGTCGTATACTTGAATCCTCCATTGTTTTTGACTTATTAACCACCATGTTTATAGAATTTGTTTGGTTAGTTGTCATAGAGTGCTCTAAAGTTTCTTTGGTTCATATGAAGTTTGTGTCTTGTGTGGACCCAATGAATTACTGAGGCTGAAGAGCCATAATATATAAAAAGCACTAGATATATATAAATTGATTATTCTAGTCCTTGAATAGGTCAGGAAGAAGTGTCCAAATTTCAACTTTTTAGAAATGATCCTTAAAATAAACAAAGAGATATGACATGCTTCATGACCTTTTCATCTCCTTACTATCAGTTTGACAAGCTCTTCTCCTTCTGCACCTATATATAACCACATCATGATTTAGCTTATTCATAACTCCCAACAAATCAAACACCTTCAGGTTCTTTAAAACTACAAATTTCATTTTCAGACAGGGGTATGGCTAGGAAGAGAAAGGTAGCCACTGGTCAAGAACAGAGTCCTGAATTCAACATGTCCTGGGACGGGATGTTGACCGAATCAGTGGTAACTGCAGCACTAGGTGGCCCCCGGCGAGCCCGGAAGAAATTTGTGGGGGTCCGGCAGCGGCCATCTGGCAGGTGGGTTGCAGAAATCAAGGACACCATACAGAAGATTAGAGTATGGTTAGGAACCTTTGACACGGCTGAGGAAGCAGCTCGAGCCTATGATGAAGCTGCTTGCTTACTACGTGGAGCCAATACTCGCACAAATTTCTGGCCTTCTCAACCGTTTTCAACCACACCCGCCCTTCCCTCCAAAGTCACAAGCCTTCTTCTCCGTCGGCTTGAAGCCAGGAATAAGTCTCTGGCAGCAGCTACATCATCACAGAGTTCTTCTATGCTGCCGGTCAATCATCATGATGAGGTGGCACAACCAGAGGAATTCAGAGATGACGTTGCTGAATTCTCCGATATGTGCTTTACTGACTTACTCATGGATCTTGATGGGTTCCTACCCATCAATGATACAAGTGATCTTCACTGCAACAGGAGCTTTGAGTCATCTATACCTGTTCATAAGAATCATTGTGATGTTCAAGCAGTAGCTTTGAGTTCAAGTGAAGATACAAATGCTGGAAGCATAACAAAAGAAGATGACAAAGAAGAAGACGCGTTTGATTTCAAGTTTATTGATGAAGTTAGATCTGCTTGCAACTTCTCTCCATTTGATATAGCTCAAGAAATTGATTTAGAGTCGAGGGAAGAAGAAGAAGGAGAAGAGCCATTGACAATAAGTGAAGCAATGAAAAGGATGAAATACGAACGCAAGTTCTCGGCATCCTTGTATGCTTTCCATGGTATACCTGAGTGCTTAAAGCGAAAGTTTGGTACCGCGGGGTCCAAGATGCAAAGAACCGATTGCCGAGCAAATGAAGAAGCCGAAAAGGTTGTGTTGGTAGAAAATAAGGCAACTGATGTGGGCTTGGTTTCCGGTTCGAGTGATTTTGTTGATGGAGAATTATCGCTCTGGAGCTCCCTTGATCTTCCTACCATTTGCTATTTTAGTTAGACCCGAGCTTAAGCGTTTATATAGTTTACGTCTTTACGACCCGTGTTAATCTTTCTAGTAGTGAGAAAGAAACATATGCCTGAAGAAGGAAGATGCCTGATGCTTTGTTTCCCAATGTTCATAAACGAACGTGAGATTTCTGTTGTTTGTTTAAGCTTGTCAAAATTCCTAAAAGAATGTATATCAAAGTTGTAACACACGTTTTACAAACGAAAATCAATACTCTTTTTAAACAGTTATAACCACCATCGATTACATTTGTATAATGAAAAGAGACCAACTATTCATGAGGAGCAGGATGTATTAATCAAGAAAAACCTATGAGTCCGCAACAAGATTGGACGAGGGTGATGACATTTTCTGATGAGCAACAAAACACTAAAACAGCCATTGATTACACATTCGTGATTACTATGTGTAATGTAATGTTGACGGGACAAGTCTACATAAAATATGTTGTTAAGAATATCTTGAGTCTATAAAATACATGATCTAGTGACATTAATGATTGTTCCTTACGAATATAAGTGAGTTGAAATTTTTACAAGTGCAAAATTTGTGATGTTTAGATATAAAAAAACTATTGTTATGAAGTAGTCGTCCACATTTCCATGCATTCACAAAAAAACAAGTTTTTCTTATGCATGTTCTTCTTCCATCGTAAACGATCCATGCGGAGCGCATATGAATATCGTTCAAAAGTTCCCACAAAGCATTAAAGATCACATATTCACATGAATTTCACGTACTTTATTAATTTGATCACAGAAGACATATATTGCTTAAAAACCAAAACACTAACGAGTATACAAGTTCTTGTTGACTCGTATTAAACGATTATATTTGTCTCATATTAAACCATTGTATTTGTGGGGGCATGATTGTCAACCTCTTGTTGACTCGTATAAAACCATGAATGTGCAACAAAATGGGAGGTGGGAATCTTCTTCTTCCCATCGGTTTTGTAGGAAAAAACAGGGGTTTTAATTCAAAGATACATCTTCATTTCTATAAATTCAAAAATTTTCAAACTTCACATTGGTTTGGTTTCAGGAACAAAGAGACCAATCATTCTATCGGTTAACTTGGTCGCGATTATTGAACCCGAACCCGACAGCAGTCGGACCCACCTTCTGCTTCCCCTCTCTTCTCCTCCAATGGTGGGTTCCTTCATATTGTAACAGACTGATCGAGAGAGAGAGGGAGGAGGTTGTAAGTTCATTATTAGCCTCTTGATAATTTCATCAATTTCAGGTTTCTTTCTCTATATCTATAATTCATTCTTTATAATATTAGATTAGATGCATTTTATCATGTGTTTTGATGATTTTTCTGGAATTTAAAAACAATTTTCCTTCTTTATATGGCAAGATTCAATTTAGAAATGTGTAAATGGAACTTTTGCATGATTTCAATAATTCTATCAGTTGCCAGTTATTGTAATATTTGACGATCTTCTATGTAATATGAACTGCATGGAGCTAACAAATAGCTATCATATTCTCATCCCTTTTGAATTTTGTAATTATTATTTTATGTAAATAGATACACAAAATCTATCAAATAATAATAATTTTTCTTGCAGAAACACAAAAAGACTGATTTACAATTCGCCCAAAACCCAACAATTGTTGCAGCAAACTATAGCTTGTTTTTTGGCATTTTCTAAAGAATAAAGGTTGTTTTTTGCTTTTACTATTTCCAATTAAAATTATGTTGGGGTTTCTTAAAGATCGTTAATTTTCCATTATAATTACTTAATTTAGATTATTTTCTTGATTGATCTTTATCTGCAGAATTCTTACATAAAGAATCTTGATACTGGCATTTGTTGTAATATCTTGCAGCCTGTTAAGGTAAACTCTTTCAAATCAAACCACTTTGAAAACACACATTGAAACATCATCTTTTTTAGTTGAATGCCAATACCTGACTGCTCCTATCAGTTTGATCAAACGATTTATGGTTGTTTCTTAGTGGGGACTTGCGTGATACGTTCTTGATCAAGAACGTAAAAGAGGTAAAATGGGCGGTTGTTCTTCAAGCCATGTTAGAACAATAAAACCAAGGAAATCATGGCGTCATTGTAGCAAAAAGATACGTATGCCCGAGAAACTGAAGAAAAAGAAGAACAATGAGGCAGGGGGAGACTCCGTTACGGATAATGAGAATGTTGACACAAGTGTCACTTGCAGGGAAGTGTCTTCTGATTATGCTCATGAACCAACTAACTTGGAATTACACACTAGTCAGAGTGCAGCTAATGGTACAGTTTATTTCCTATTCTATCGCAGCTAGACCTAAAATTATATTATTTACATAATAAGCTAGGTTGTTTAATAAAATGATCTAGAAGTACTATACATTCTGTGTCTTTTAACATGATCAACTTGACCCATTTTCTTTTAAGTTGATTTTCTTATTTTTTATCCATTTGACCCATCAAAGTAATAACTTGACCATTTAAGTAAATGGGTCAAAGCTGACCCCTCCAACTAAAATAACTTGTTACCAACTGGAAATGACATGAGCTATCATCTTCGTGCAGTAGACGAGCCATGGTTTGATACTGTCAGCAGCATTGAAGATTCTGAATCAGATGATGACTTTACTAGTGTGCATGGAGGTAACCATATATCTTGAGAATTTTCTTGTGCAAAGCATAAACTGGGGGTCGTTTTAGTTATTTATCATCTGTAACGTGTCAACGGGTTGAAATTCAACTTAAAGTATTCAAATCCTCACAAGGTCCTATATTGGTCTATTAAAAAAGTAAGATTTTCATATCAAGAATCTATAAGTTCTTTTTTTTGTAATCATGTTTAATACATCATTTATTCATTATATTTAAATGGGACAAAAGTGCTGGTCGTCAATGAATCCGACATGAAGATTTCTAAAAGATACCTGACCTGTTTCTTGACCCATTAACCCACCCATCTTGCCATTTGCAATCAAAATTCAATAGCTTTGTGATAAACATAATGCATGACTAAATTATAGTAAATTCTACTTTCTTTCATGGCTAAAGACGATGACCCAAACTGGGACGATGAGGTGTCATCATGTTTCTTCGACAACAAAGAGAATACACCGACTAAAGGCGGACTCGAGCAAGTTAGCCAGTTTTCCATGTTAGGCTCTCATGGACATCATGGTGATTCCAGCCCTACATATAAGTTAGGACGTAGTTATAGCAGTTATAATGGTGATAAAGATGATAAAAAGCAAGTCCACATCTTGAAGCCCGGGGCAGCCCAATTGTATCATTCTGCTAGTTTCCATGACAACATCACTAACACATCAAATTCAGGCTCACAGAATCAGACAGGAAAACCCACAGTTATTAAGCTAGCGGTAAAAAGAACTGTTGGAGAGGATTTCAATGGAACCCGTATGTATAAAACACTTGAAACTTGTAAAGATTTTACCTTTCTGATTTCATTTCAAGAAACCATGAAGCTAAAATATGAATGAAATGAATTGCAGGTGCTACAGAAAAGTTCTTTTATCGCCCACGGGCAGGATTCTTGATTCCATGTTGTACAGATGAGAAGCCCATTCCTGGATGTTGGTCTGCTATTGACCCATCCAATTTCACTCTCAGAAGTGAAAATTATTTCAAGTATTATATCAAATTCCCTACCTTTATAAGCATCGGGTCATTTTAAATAAGCACGATCACTCCTGGGCTGAACCCAGCCCTTTCGGACTTGGTTGAGCCCGAAAGTTGCAATCAGTTCTTATATCTGAACAAGCCCAGCTAGGCCCAGTTGTAGGACCGGTCAGCGGTCGCCCCATTCTCTGGGCCCATTACCTAAGAGTCTAAAACTATATTTTTTCCTATGTAACATGTGTTTAACATTTGAACTTTATTTGTAATGTGTATATATATTTGTATAACTGTATGATTTACAAAACTTACCTGAAGTACTTTTAGGGAAACATATTTTATCCTTGTTAAAGTCATATAGGTATAGTTTTAATATTTGAATAATGAAATATCTTCATTGAATTTAAAACATATATGCAACTATAACTTGATCAATTTTCATAACTTGCAGAGATAAATCAAAAAAACCTGCTCCAAATTATTGCCCTTATACTCCATTTGGGGTAGATCTCTTCGTATGCCCGAAGAAGATCAACCACATTGCCAAATACCTAGAGCTTCCTTCGTTAAAAGGCGGTGGCAAACTTCCACCTCTCCTCATTGTCAATATTCAGGTTCAGGTTTTTAGTGGCAGTTTGATTCGGCAGAACTTTACTTAATGCAATGTCTAATGTTGTGTGTATGTGTGTTGCTACAGTTACCTAGTTATGCTGCTCAGATGTTCCTTAGTGACAGTGACGGTGAGGGTTTGAGCCTCGTGTTGTATTTCAAACTGACGGAAACATACGAGAAAGACACTCCTGCTCAGTTTCAAGAGAGCATTAAGGTAAGTAATATGTCTGGGTTGCCAGTTACTTTTAGCTTATTCTACTTAGCTGCTTTAGCCCTTTAGCTCATTAACAGTGATGATGTGTGCAGAGATTAGTGGAGGACGAAATGGAAAAGGTAAGGGTTTCAGAAAAGAGACGATTGTAGCTTTCAGAGAACGGTTAAAGATAATGGTGGGTGTGGTCAACCCGGATGACCTTCTCTCTAACAGCACCGAGAGAAAGCTTTTGCATGCTTACAATGAAAAACCTGTCCTTTCACGCCCACAACATAACTTCTTTCGGGTACTTTTCGTTCTCAAACTCAAGATTAATCAAGTAAAACAGATCATAACAATCTCACATGTCTTACACAGGGTTCAAATTACTTTGAAATTGACCTGGACATTCATCGATTTAGTTACATAGCAAGAAAGGGATTAGATGCATTTCGTGAGCGCCTAAAAGATGGAATAATGAATCTAGGCCTAACAATTCAGGTAAGCTATAAAGTAACATCACTATCCATTTTTAACTAACTAGAACAAATTTGATTTACAATACCTGATTTGGAAAAAAACAGGCTCAGAAACCAGAAGAGTTGCCAGAGAAAATTCTTTGCTGTTTGAGATTAAACAAGATTGACTTTGTTAATCGTGGTCAAATACCCACATTAGTAGCAGACTAGTAGTTGATGAAACTTCATCCTCTTGATTTCTTCATATTTGTTCTTGGCCATTTGTACATTAATCCTGGAATTTACTAAAAAAAAGGTGAATTTTTTTGTCTCCTGAGTTTAGAATAATAAAGAAAAAAGGAACGATTATTTTCCCTCTATATTCTGATTTTATTGAGTCAACAAGTTGATTCACTGTTGTAGTTATGATGTACGCGTTGACATTTTCATCACTGGTTTTGTAAATACAGGATCACTATCATCATTATTGTACACTGCTTCGAATTATATTTGTAGTTTGATTTCGAATCATTTATTCTGACCATGAACTTCTTGTTTACAATATTCACAATTAGCGAAACCTTATTATATATTCTTTTTTATCTTTAAAAGAACCATATATATGCAACTTGACTTAAAACTACTACAAATCTTAAGGTAGCATGGTCAAATGAAAAAAAGTTAAAAATAAGAGGAAAAGGAGAAAAATAATTCTACATATTCTTAAATTTTCTTCTAATTATTTTTATAATAAGATCCTAATAGATGCATAGGAAAAGCATATTTAGTTAACTTTTATTGGTGTATAAATTTTGGTGTCTCTTCTACATTACAAGTCGGGGACCCACGAGATTTTGTCATGTAAGTGGGTTCCCCAGGTTACCAAATTGCACTACAGTTCCAGAAATTTGGGAAAAAAACACGCCTTGTGTGTAAAGAACCAAAACTTTAAACTATCAAACTAATTATAGAATGGGATAGTATGTACCTCCATCAATATTGGGATTTATGAGTTCTTGAGCCCCAAAATTTTGTGAGGAGTCAGCAATGGGAGCGAATGTCAAAAAAAGCTTCTTGTTCATCCTGTCGTATTAACAAATTGACAATCTTCAACACCATTATAAGGTAAAGGGATCAATTATAAAACAAAACAACTATTTTTTACCTCTCAAATCAACTCATATAGTTTTCAGATTTAAAAAGTAATATGTTGTAACAATGATCACAAGTGAGATCTTGAAAAGATTCAATCTGAGGGAAACTTACATTGATTAAATCCTGAGAGTTGTGTACTTTTGATGAATCAAAAGAACCAGGCTGATTAAAACTTTGCAGCCTACAATTTCTAAATCCACTGCAAACAATGCTCGTAGATGTTCCATTCTCTGGCATCTGTTGAGAGGCTGCACGCACCGCCACTATACTGCCACTTAGGGTTGAACTGCCGCCATATTTCCGCCTTCCTGTTGCCCACAGAAAACCACCATTCGAAGGTGTTGCTTGAGTGGGGAGTGCACAAATGCCTTCAACTTTAGACCCCTGTGTAGTGTGTGAAAGGCCCAACACCGTGTCAAGTGATGCTTTTGAATATGAATCATCGACATCGTTTCTTCTCGCAATATGAGGGGCATCTGTAGGAACTGCTTTACAGAAAGAAGTTTGTTCTTGGCATGTTTTGTGGACTCTTGTTGAAGCTCCAGATGCCCAAACCATGCCTCCTGGCTTCTTTCTGAATGATAACTTTGTTAAATCATTTTGCTAACTTTCACTGATAGTAAAGATGTTCTTTTCTCATACCATATCTTAACCACGATCATTCCCGATCACTCGATGTTATAGAGAATGAAGTTGGGTTGGTACACACAATTCGTGAAACCGTTGACCCAATAATTCAACTAGTTGACCTGGCTTACCGGTTTTAGCAGAGAAGGCAATTTCAACTAGTTTATATGAAAAATTGAAAATGAGAAACAAATTGAAAATGAAGTTGCAAAGAAGAAAAAGGCCAAACTGATTTTTCTCCACAGCAAATTCAGATTCAAGTGTTTATGAGTTATGACCTCCTAGATTGCTTAAGTTCATAAAATCTGGATTATAATTTTTATACAACTGTTTAAAAATCATATATAGCATATTAGTAACTAATGAAACTCCAACAGAGTGGAGAAAAAAGTTTTGCAAGCCTGACCCACTCTAAAAACTTTACCCGTTTTCTCCCAAAAACAGTAAGATCCATTACACAACCTGCCTAACCCATCAACTTTTGCATCATATAAATTTGAATTACTTGGCATTCTCTGTTGGAAACAACTAAAAAACCAACTAGTTACTCACCTACGTGCTTCGTCATGGACCTTTGCATGAATCTCTTTGTTAGGTGGGTACTTTGGCAAGCTTGCAGGATCACACGCATAAGGCTTCGTATGGAAATACTGTTAATACATTCTGGTTAGAAAAGTCAACTCTTGATTTTGAGCACTAAAATTGTTGTATAAAGATACCTCAGATTTGAGGGCAGATGTAGCGGTCCCACGCTTGCAAGGCTCTATAGAAAGTAATGTGTGGATAAGGTCAACTGCAGTTTCCGGGAGCTGTTTACATGTTTCCCGAAGACTACTTTGATAAGCATGATGCGGTTTAAACATGGTTGCAAGAGGAAGTTTGGACCTGTTCCAGTATTCATCAGGGGGAGTTCCACAAAGCTTCAATATTTTGTGCAATTGTTCCACCTGAAAAAGATGATTTACACCAAGTCTGCAAGATTAAATTGAAACAAGGAATAAGAGTTGAAAAAAAAACTTATTCTTGTATTCCAGGGTTCTATTTTATGAGAGAAACGAAAGGAACTTTAGGGAATGTTTGGGCTAATCTTTACGAAGTACCTCCCATATTTATTCAAAAAAATCAGATTATCATTTGAAATTTGAAATAACATAACGTTTTTTAATCATATTTGATGCAGTAATCATTTATATTTTTAAAATTTCAAACAGAAATGAAAAATCCACTCCAACATGTACCGAAATAACCTGTTTTGATCCCTTATCAAACCCACTCATTTTTTCACCTTTTAAATGTATATGTACACACATATATGTATAGATTATTGTTTTTGTATGTTTTTACCTCAGTCCGCCCCTTGAGAATCGGTCTGCCAAAACAAAGTTCGGCAAAAACACATCCCACACTCCAAAGGTCAACATATGTCCCATAATTTGTGCATCCTAGAAGAAGTTCAGGAGGTCGATACCACAAAGTCACTACATGACCAGTCAAAGATTCCTTGCACTCAGGACCATGGAATTTTGCTAGACCAAAATCACCAATCTTCAAAATTCCCTCATTATTCACCAAAATATTTGCTGTTTTAATGTCACGATGTAAAACTCCAAGTGAATGGCAGTACTCGATACCAGTCAATAATTGCTTCATATAGCACTTAATCTGCACATAAAACAACTTTATTTAGCTACATTTTATCTCTGTTACATTTTAATTTTTGATTAGTTAGATGTTACAGAACCTGGGAGTCATCGAACTTGATGTCAGGGCATGACAGTAATCCAGAGAGATCATGTGCCATATATTCAAAAACGAAGTATATGTTACATGATAATTTGGAAGTTATTAACCCCTCGAGCTTCATGATGTTTGGGTGGTTAAGCGTACGGAGGATTGTGATTTCTCGAGCCATGAACTTTACACTGTCTGGTTTTAAATTGTGAAACCGTACCTTTTTTAGTGCAAAAAATCTACCACTTTTGGTGTGGCGTGCTTTGTAGACACTGCTGTATGAACCTTGTCCAATCTACATAAGAAGAAATAACCAAAAGGGTGATTGTTCCATAAGTGCCCATGAACTAATAGTTTCTTAATAGGTGTTTCATGTTTGGTATTCCGTTTAGAGTGCTAACTACTAATGTTGGTGTTTGGATGTGGATCGCTTCAGGTTAAAACAATCAGAATTGAATAAGTAAACAAATTGTACAAATGATTATCAAGATGATTGTAAAATTACTAAACCATCATCTACAAAAGATGAATCACACTCATGCTCATACAAGGATGCATGATCATACCACATTCTTATGAAATCAAACTACCAATTCAGATTCATACCTTTTCCAATCTTTCGAAGCTATCGGATTTCAGAGGTAGCCAACCATCAATGGCTTCACCAGCAACCTCACTAAGCCAAGAAGGCCATCCCGCAGCAACAAGTTCTGCTTCACAAAATCTTTCAAATTTCACACTAACGACATTAAAATTCAAAGATTCTCCATCTTGATTATCAACAAGACCATGATTCCCTCTACCCTTACTAATCTTATCACCACAATCATCATCATCTTGCATTCCCTTCTTCATCTTCCTCAATGGCTTAACAAGATGATTACCATTACCATTATGATCATGATCATGATTCTTCATTGAAGAAGAACCCAAAGAATTGCAATACCTAACTACATGTTTGGAATTAACGCAACCCATTACACCAACCCACAATTCATCAAACAAATTGGGGAAGAATCAGGTTTAAACCAAACAGAATCGGAAAAAAAAAATCAAAGAACTTCAAAAAGATTTCAGAAAAACCCTAAAGAAACAAAACCCTAATGTAACAAAGTCTGTTATTTGCAGACACCCAGTATTTGAAATGGGGATTATTGACATCTGGTTGTTGCGAAATATGCGGAGAGTGAATGAAATAAATGGGGTGAAAGAAGAAGATGAAAGTGAAAGAGAGGGACATTGTGGGTCCGAAGTGATGATCACCATTTTTGGTGTGGTGTGCAACAGCAACAGCAAGAGAACAAGGGTTTTGATTTTTGAAGAGAGAAGGTGGTGTACAGTGGAAATTGGCTCAACAAACACCTTCATTTGAAATCTTTATGGGTTTGGTGATGGTTGTTAAGCCATCAAGCTAAAGAGAATATAATCATTAATCATTTGGGCGGTCTAATATTGTTTATTGGTGACCAAATTAATCATTAGGGTCATTGACTTACTTCCCCTTAATAAACATGAGCATTTTTATAATCATTATTACTAGGCAGGTAAAGAATCTAATGAGCTTTTTTTCTTTAATTTGGTTATAGCATTCGCATCATGTTCTTTATTTTATTTTTATAATTAAATTAAAAATTATTATTTATTTTTTTAATTAAATAATATTTTCATATTTTTATTGTTATGTTTTTTTTCTTCTCTACTCGTACTCACTTTTAAAAAATTAATAAGTATGAACATTGTTTTACCAAATATAAAGATAAACAGAAACATGTTATATATCATCTACTCACAACAACTCACAATCATTCTCTATTATATAAAGAACGTGCTCACGTATATATATAAAGAATGGGATGTGAATACTCTTAACTTAAGTTTAAACAAATATACAAATATAAACACTTGAACGTATTGTTTTTCTTGTTTGTGTTTACTTATATTTGTTTATCAATATTCAAAAAAATGGTTTTATGAGCGGAGATGAATATAAATGAACTTAAACATCAGCCAAAAGTAATCATAATCCAAATATAATGTCTGGCCTTCATCACATGATTTCACAATGTCTTACATTTTTAGAGTCTAAACACCAAATATAATGTCTGGCCTTCATCACATGATTTCACAATGTCTTACATTTTTAGAGTCTAAACACCATTACTTGATTACTAATGCACAGCCAAAAGTTGAATAGTCGAGTAATGTGCTAATATTTGATTGGGCTCATAACTTATAAGTGAATATGTAATTAAGTAGATAAATGAATGTTTACGAACATAAATGAACATAGGGGAATGTATTTACGTTCACTAAATGTTCAATCATTTACAAACTTAGCTTTTTGTGATATTTTGTTAAGATTAATCTTAGGTCTTGTTAGAAATAATATTTATAGTTACTCGTGGGTTTGCTTAAATCTCTCTGCTCTTAATATTGGATTCTATATCTTATGTTATTTATTCACAAGTTAGTACAAGAAGTTATAAAGACAAATACATAACTATACTTCCAACAAAATTATAGAAATATTTAATAAAACTTTAGATAAACAAATAAATTGAGATTATGAAAGGAAATCGCCATTAGGCCATTGTGAAATTGTTTGCAGTCTTGTGAATTGAAGTCAAATAGTTCTAAGTGAAAGGTAGCCAGCAACAATACAATGAAGGCATTCAGACTCATTACCTCTCTTAGGTCTCACTGAGACTCCCTTTCAGAAAGAGAAATGAACAAAAACCGAACCCACGGTGTATGGCCATTTTCCATCCTAACACGGGTCCCATATCGAATCAGTGAGAAGCCTTATAAGGTTTTCACATCGGTTAAAGGCGAAGGATGCAACATAAGCTAGTCAGGAATGCTGGCGTATAAACATCCACTACCATTTTTAGAGATAATCACAACTATTATGACATATGACATTCCAAAATTTGCCCTTTAAGAGCATACAACCAGCAACAAGTTACTAAGATAGCACGCGATTGACCTGTTACAAGCAACACAACCATTTTGTACAAATACTATCGAATAAAAGAAAAGTAGACTTTAACCCGTAATGTACTATTCGGTTGGCAACTGTATGAACCTCAAAAGACATGTTTTAGATTGATCAAGAACAGCATTTACGCGGTTATTGCCTCTTCTTTCATCTGTAAAAGCACCTGTCTTTCATTGTTTCCTAATTTGGTGTCTTTGTGCTGTGAAGGTTTTGTAGATTTACCCATTTGCCCACCACCGTTGCTAAAGTAGCCTCGATGCTTAGGTACTGGAATATCATGATTATGTTTCCCTTCATACGTTGTTACTACAGATTTCGGGTCTGATGCGGCTCTTTCTACATGCTTTCTCACATTGCATCCTGCAAATGTGCATTTATAATAACTCCTGCACATTTCAAAACCTCACAATAAGCTTTATCAAACCATTTTCATAACCAAAGAGGATATGTATGAGCACAAACATGAAAGATCACCTTGGATTAGTATTCCCCTTGACCACTTTCTGCCCATACTTTCGCCACTTGAATCCATCATTTAAAAGATCAACTTCACTTCTTGTTTGGACAACAATTTTCGGCTCTGCTACCATCTTGTTAGATAAAGTTGTGTCCACAGGCACAGACACAGGCCCGACTTCCGTATTCCTTCAATTCATGTGAAAAAATGTCAATCGGTGTGCAAAATGGCAAATATAACATAAAATTACATATGATCATCACATAGAACAAATTAAGAGGCTTAGCCGATATGTTCATGAATTAGGGGGAACACGTGAGTGTTTAACAATCTTTTGCTATAATGTATCTAAAGTAATTATGTCCTGCATCAACATATATAATTATGTATTCAGCATACCTCCTTTTTGGATTAGGTTCATCATCTGGCTCATCCAGTCTAATCAACTGATCAAACCCTTGATCAATTAACTGATTACATTCATGGTCAACTCTCATCAACTGGTTAGACCCTTGATCAGCTACTGGTTTATCCACTACGCGTGTTTCCAACTGAGAATTATTCGGTTTGTTCACATCAGCACCCTGTTTCGCGCGCTTGCTAGGCTGAGGCGGCTCATGATTATGCTTGCCTTTATACACAACATCAGTTACATGACCATCGAGCGACTGCCCAACCTTTTTCTTCACAGGACAGTTAACATATGTGCATTTATAGTAGCTTCGAGCATTCTCGCTCGCTTTAACCTGTTTTTGACCATACTTCCTCCAATTATAACCATCACTAGTATCAGCATATACAGAAACCATCTGTTGAGGTTCAGTAATATCAGATTGAGATACTGACAACTCATCCGGTGACCCGACTTGAGAATCCTCAAGATCCGACTTTGCATCGACTGCGTTGACCATATGAGCTTGCTCCTCGGATGGCTCGGTCACAGAAGGCCCATTTTCAGGTTGAATCTGATTGAAGTAAGATTGAGATACTGCAGCCTGTGCAGTAACATGAGCCAACGCCTGCTGGTGAGACATCCCAAATGGACTCTGCAAGAACACAATAAGTGAAACAACAACACATTATCTTCAAAAATAACTCGAATATGTTGCATATCTATAGACCAAGAATCTCTCATACCAAAAGTTCAGAAAGTCAAAGGTTACATTTTTATGAACTTAATCATTCAAACAACAAGACTGAATACCTGCAGAGGGGAGAAGAACCCAGGGGAATTGAGGAATCCAGAGGGACTAAAAACCGAAGGGAACATAAACCCAGATGGAGATTGAGCAATCACCAAATCAACAGGTCGATTCTGCTTAAATCCCCCAATTCCCTTATCAGAATCCGACTGTTTCGAATCGTCAAACACAGAAGAAGGTGTGATTAGAGATGCAGGGGAAGCCATGGCGCCGGCGAGAAGCTGAGAAAACGAGCGTGAATCGACGTCGGAGTAATGATCGGAGAAGAAATTGGAAACGAACGTCATTGGCCCAGGGCTGAACCCCGGTCCACCGGTGAATAGGGTTTGGAATGGAGATTGTGGTGGCAGTGTAATCGTCGGAGGAACTTGACGTTGTTGCGGTGGTGGTGAACCTCCGTTTGCTTCCGCCATGAGGGTCTATGTAGACTACAGTCTGTAGGGTATCTTGTTGCAGATTGCAGAGGTGTTGCTGCTGCTGATGATGATGATGTATATATATAACTATATAAGACTACTGATACTGATGGGTGAAATGGTGAACAGCTTTGTTGTGTAGCGGCTGCAATGTAAATCTACTTGTAGATCCCGTGTACAGACAGCAGTTTAAACATAGAGAGAGAATGTGAATGTGTGTGTATGTATGTCTAACATGTCGATGGCCGAAATAAATAAAACATGTCGATGGCTTTTCTTTTTTTTTTATTTTTATTTTGAATAGCAGCCGATGGCTTTGGGGCCTAATGTTCTTGTCCGCTTGAATGAAGTAAGTTAATTTCATAAACGATCCACCTATCAATGACATTTTGATCTTGTAGTAATTGTACTTAATCTGGTACGGATTCAATATATTATAAAATATAATAATAACGACTGATTATAAAGGTTGGTTAGATGCAATGTATAGATGGAACGTTATAAGACATAACTAGAATTATTTTTATAAGCGAAGGAATCTAAAGATGCTTCGTTAGTTATATTTTGTTTACCATGTTCAAAACATTCAAACTACATGCATCAATGGCTTGTAAATATCGTTTGTTTGATAGTTATATTCACATTGCTATATGTATGTATTTTTTTTCTTTTTTAACGTTTAATTGGGTTATTGTTGGGTCACTGATTCATTTGACCATCTTTATTAATCAAGTACGCTACTTGATACCAGTCTTAAAAGGAAACTCATAACATGTCTAGAAAAAACACCTGACACAATGCAAATTGTGAAAGATAAAAATACATTAGCAAACGTAACTAAAAAAAAGTGAGTAAGAAAAAGGAAACATTTGAATATTAAAGAACAAAATCAAAGATATATTAATTAATTAGGAAAGGTTAGATAAAGAGCGGAAGAGTTATTGGATTTTAATAATCACAACTTTTATTAATTGGTCGGATTATTCTCAACCCAGGAAATAACTATATTCAACTTTGAGTTTATGTTCTTTCAACGATCACCTAGTAACTAAGAGTTAACCTCGTTAGTTTTTTTATAAGTGAACTGATTATGTGGCCAAAAGATTAAGCAAAAAGTTGAAATCTATTATCAGCTTTATCAACTACACTTTGAAACATGTCAATCTCTAACTCCTAATCTGATCCACTTGACTCGTAGAAGGGATCACTGAAGGAAAATAATTTCAAAGTTGGACTATTCTTAAATAACTCCTGAGTTGAAATTAATCATCGGTCAATAAATAAAAGTTTATATTATAAAAATTCAATAGGGCTAAAAAGAAACATAAAATCAAATTTTCCTTGCAAGTTGCAACATCGTAAATGAAATTATTGTTTAAAAAGATCACTTTTTATAGATTTAGGATTAGTTTAATGGATGGGTGTTACTATTTACACCCTATTCTATGACATCCTATGCTACAATCATTAATGACTATTCTAATAATTCATTAATTACTACATTAGCATTAAAAGCACTAAGCATTCATTAATTGTGACTTCTTTTTTATACTTGTTTTTCTTTTGTTACTAAATTAGACATTTTTATTTAATCTATCTTCTAAATTTTTTTAAAAAGTTTATCAAATATTATTTATTTTATTTATATTATATTTTAAATTTTGTTAATTATAGCAGCCCAAAGTACATAAACCGACACAAGTATGTTATGCATCTTCTTCGAATGTATGTAAACGGACTATTTATACATCACTAGAAAAATATATAAATAGAACGTTATATCATGTAAAAAGAAAATTTATTATGAAATTAATAAACTTCATATGTAACTTTAATACTGCTCGACAACCATGGTATAGCATTTGAAAATTTTGAAACAAACAGTACATTTTTCATAAACTTGAAGATCTAAAAACAATAATAAGAAGTATTAGATTTTATTTGAACGAGTATTAAATAGTAAATTAATAACTCTCTTTGGTAGATAGTAACTATTATATATTTGTAATTTTCAACTTAGTTATGTGTTATTGGTTGTACATTATGCTTTATAGGTTGCATATTTATTTTTTCTTTAAATTTTTTTACTTTTAACCTTAATAGTTTTCATCTTCTAGTGTATTTATTACAGTTTATATTTACAATGCTTATCTTTGACAATTAATTAACATCGTAATTAGTGTCTTATAATTTATCACTTTAAAAGTATTAGAACAACTCTTATTGGTTTATTTTAGTCAAACATATAGTTAGGTATAATTAATAAATAGAGTAGGGTGAAATTAGAAAATAGAGTAGGGTGCATTTAAAAAAACCCTTAATGGAATACAAATCAGTCGTTTTCATATTTTAATATTAAGTGTAGGTTGATTGAAACTTTTCTAGATATTAAATATTTTGGATATTTTTAATATATAACGAACGTTTTGACCTGTAATGAATAATTAATTTTATATAATCTATTAGTGAAAGAACAACAAAACGTGTAGCTGTCTAGCCAACCCAAAAAATAAATGAAGTGAACTTGAGCCTTCTTGAATTTGGATTCATGTGGCGGCTTCAAGTAATCACTTAACCATTTTATTAATTGTAAATCACCTCATGCTTCGTATGGCAATTTCATCGCCGTCGTATTAATTTTATTTTTATTTTCGAGTTCATTATCAGCTTTCAGCATCCTTCATGGTATATGTTTTAACCATTTGATGCTAGTATCAAACAATATTTAACCAATTTCTTTTAGAAAAATAAAACAAAGAATTGAAATGAAAATGTGAATGTAATTTACAACTGGAACCACAAAATGTTAGGTTGGATGCATAACTAAAAGGTGAACGGGTAAAGTTAAGCTACAAACAGATAGAGCATCTACCAACAAAAGTGTAACAAAATCGCGCGTAGGTGTGACTCATTGTTTGGTCTCAAGAAAGTAAGTTGATGAGACGGCTAAGCCCTCCACATCGTAAGTGCGCACCAGTCTCTGCCTTTTTGTAGGTGATTCGATCCAACAGAATTCCAAATGGAAAGACTTGGTTTCAGCAACATGCTTCCCAACATCACACGGGTACCCCATGTACATACCCCCAGGTAGTAATGTTATCTGGTAACCGCCATCATAGGTGATCAGGTTATCAGATAAGGTGCCCGTCCAACGCACATTTGATGTTGCGTTTTTTGCCTTGTATGTCGAAGTTTGATTCTGTTTGCATAGAAAATATGAAATAAGTAAAGATGGTTGATTTATCAAATTTCATACAGATTGTTGAAATGTTTGAAAAACAATTATACAAGATTTTCTTACTATCAAGTTATAGAGGGAAAAATCAGGGACTGGATAATTAGTGAAACTGGGTTGACCGGAAGACACTTTTTTATTACATAAATACCTGATATTACAAATAAAAATTGATCTAACTGTTTTGAATCAAAATGATTATAAGGTTGTCAACACTTGATTGTGCTTTGGGCGCCTATACTGACCCGTTCCCTTTTTAGCTGATATTTTAAGTTTACTTGTTGGTCCACTTAACATAAGATATAACCCTAACCAATTTATTTATATGTATATGGGTTGAAATCACCCATGTAATTATCTATATTCAATTATTATCAAATGGCTATTGCGAGGGAAAACCTGAATTAGTTGACCATTCTCATCAAAATTAAGTGATGTCACAGTATCAGCTTCAGATTCTGTTGCACCATAAACACCGCTACGCTTTGTTACAGAATGACCTTTCCATGTACCAAGATGAGGCGTAATCCTGCTTGCATTTTCCTGAAAAAAAAAACTTTATATGAGCAATATATACATACACACAAACATATATTATAACTATTTCTACTTAGTCAAACACAGTGGGTCGTAAGTCAATTTTAAGTAGTAGACTGTCAGAAGTGCATAAACACATGCACTTGTTGCTTTAATTGTGACACGTAAGGCAATTATGTAACCGCATAATCCACTCTCTCTCTCTCATTATACTTGGTCAGCATTACGAACAGTGCTTTCGGTTCTAACAATTCTCTACTCTAAAATCGTTTTGCATTAAACACATGCACACACACACGCACACAAATTAATGTGTGTGTGTGTCAGAACCAACAAACTACATGACTTTGATAACTATAGAACTACTAAAATACCTTGGATTCATCAAGGAAGGGAGCCGTAACAATTCCAACCCCTTTTTCTTCCAGAAAGAGGATAAGCATTTCAACGAAACCTTTTGGATCCATTATATGGAATGCTCTTGCTCTCAAATCTTTCTCCAGTGAGTAGAGACAACACTCACATACAATAGAAGGGAATTTAGAAGGAAGCTTTAGGTTTCTGCATGCATAATAGTAGAACAAGTAATAAAGATAAGACGATAATAAACCACGCTGATGAGGGTAACAACAAACAAAAAAGCTTTTAACAAACTAGCAGATGAAATATTATGATTATAACTAAAACATATAACCTATAAACAGTCAGTAAACTAATTTGAAACATTCATAATAAAAAAGACTCAGATATTACCCAATTGACTAACACCAAGATCTTATTTTTCCACGCACGGATGAGATTTCAGGTTTACTTGCTGATTATAAAACTTCTAACTATTATACAATTAGTGTATAATAAGACAATACTGCTTGTGTTCAAAAAATCATAACACAGACAAAAGTGCAGGGATTCCAATACTCACTTTGGTGATTCTTCTCCAATATCATCTTCACCTAACACTCCTTCTCTTAATACTTTTTCTAACATGCCAGCTGTCTGATACCTTAATGCAAATGCCTTCTCTTCAGGAAAGAATCCGATCTGTAGACTAATTACAGTGGATATTTAGCAGGAGAAGATATCAAAAGAGCCAACCATTTCATGTATGCATGCATTCACACAAAATTTAGCCCAAAAGCTCACCTGCTGATATTTATCTGCAGTAAACATGTTGGTTTCTTTGATTTTGTACTCCGCCCATTCATCTTCAGGATCTGCTCGAGATGCTGAATAGCACGAGGAAGATTGTTTGATGTACAACCTAAATTTGACACCAAATGTGTAGCAACCATTTTCAGCAGAGTAACAAATAGCAGACACGAATTAGCCAACATGAAGTATCTTTGGACATTTTGTTCAAACCAATTCTCCAAAACAATATTAAACTATTTAATTGCAAAAGGCATCATGCAATTTGATGTACAAATTTGATTATGATTCAAACATATTCAGGAAAGGCTAATAAACACACAGTTGTAATCACAAGTTCAAGGCACTGAATCAGTGTTACATGAATTCATATAATTCGAGAAATCAAATCGATTAAGCAAGAAGCTTACGTTTGAATCAAACTAATCAATTCATGTTCACCATAAGATCCCGCCGATAGCCTCGTGTCCACCTTATGCATCAACTTCCCCTTTGGATCAAATTGCTGCATCAAACATCACAGATCACACAAACATCAATTAAAAAGGGAAAACTATAAAACCAGAACATAATATGCGGATTATGATACCGACGTGAAAAGAACCGGTCCAGTTCCCCAAATTGAGTCTGATGAAGCGCTTAAGGGCGTCGACGGACATCGATTCGTTGCTCGTGTCTTGAGCATTGTTATACGAAGTGGACGACGATGATGATGATGATGAAGAAGAAGAGGTTGCGTGAGCCAACAATGGAGTTTTTGGAGAAATGTGTTGTCGATGATATGATTTAGGGTTTATGAAAACTGAATTGAACGAATTACTGTTGATGCAAAAGGCACCAATAGGACAGAAAACTGCCATTGGAGTATATCTTTGAAGATCTTGGTTCTGATTGAATTTGAGTCTGTAGTGTTCTTCGATCGATTCTAGCTTTTAAGGTGTAAGCAATTCCATACGATCGAACTACAGGATCTTATCCACACGACCACACTCAAATCTGTTCGTATGATATTTTTAGAGTTTATTAGAAAATAAATATAATTTTTAAATGGCACTTTTTTCCTTAAAAAAATACCATTTAATCCTACAAATCTATTTTTAAGAATTTAAACTCATACGACCATCTTTGTGAGAAAAAAACGATTGTTATATTAGGCTACAAAGCCATTGATCATTAGTTGTTAAGATGGAAGTTGTTCTCTTATGTTAATTATCAAGGGCTTATTATTTAAACTGTGTTTTGTTAGAGTTAAGCTCCTAAAAACCGTTAAATTATGAGAATCAAGATCTACTCATAGATGATAAGTATTTAAACATCTTTAAAATGTTAACACCATAGATTTACATTTAAAAAATTAACTCCTCTATAATTATTATTATTATTTTGCTTTATCATTGCCACGACCCTTTTCTTCTAAACTTCATTTTATATTTTAATTAAAATCAACCCGCTGTGATATGAGGTTAGGGAGAGAAAAAACCGGGCCCAACAACCAGTATAAGTGTTTTTTTGTGTGTGAAGGGTAGTAGGATTAGTTCATTGGTTTTCATTAATCGTTTAAACAATTCAGCTAGATATATTTTAGACATTTATTTATCACTAAATGAATGAGAATTTCAAATGATATATAAATTTATTATATAATTTAAGAAATTGCCTTTCTTTCTTTTTTTTCTTTTATCTTTTCTCTTTTTTGAATTAAGTATGCCATACACTTCGTTAAAGCAGTAAGCGAGTAATGCCATTGGCATGTGAAGGAAAGTTAAAAAAAGAAAATCAGTTTCTTTTTAAAATCACTTTTTAATTTAATTTAATTTAAGCAATGTGAATTCATTTAATAATTAATAGACGTGGTTTTATGGTAATTATTGAATCATAGAAAAGTTACATTGTGATCAAATTTTAAAATATAAAAGTTTTGTTACCAATTTATAGGAAAAATAAAAGAGAGATTCAACGTTAAAATATAAACCTTTTTAAAAACTATTCCAAATTTAGGAAAAATTACATTGTGATCACTTTTTAATTTAAGCAATGTTTGGAGTCGTTAAAAATGGTAATTTTATAAAATAGTAACCAACTTTTAAAAATTTTAATTAGTTAACTAAAGTTAAAAAAGTGTTTTAATTAGATTACTAAGCTTTCATGTTTTATTTAAATTATACGTTTTAATATTTTTTTTTGTTTCAATTAGGAAATATATTTTTTTTGTTAATGCTGATGTGAAACGTGACGTGACGTTTAAGTTTTTTTAAAATATAATTAACATATTTTTAAAATTTTTAATATTAAATTATACATTAAAAATTCCGACTCACGTCTTCTCTTTTATTACTTTTCTTAACATAAGAAAATTCGATGATGACTCGATTTAATGGTTAATGGTCGAATTTAAGAAAAATATGCATTAGTGACTAATTGAAGCACTTTTAAAACTTGCTTATTATACTGTGATAATTTCCCTTAAAAAATGACTTTATAAAATAGTAACTAGCATTCCTGGAAAAATACCAAGTGAAATGATGCTTAAATGTACACCATTCATATAAAGTTGGAAACCAAAAGTTAATACCAGTGATTTCATTTTTCTTCAACTAACAATAATTAAATATAGTTAGTTAAAAAATTGTGTAAGTTCAGGGCATTCTCATTTGACTTATTATCCTACTAATTTTTTTGTTCAAGGCAAATTGAATTTTAATAATCCAAACAATTACCTATTGGTCGATAATAATCCATATTATCAATTTGGCCGCTAACACTCCCAACTTTCACTTTTATTACCAACAACAATCCCAGTGACAAAAGTTTTAAATTTTTACGCTCGATTTGGACTCGATTAGGTTCGCAACAATAATTATGAATGAAATAAAGAAACATACAAGCTAAAATGAGACTAAAATAGATACAAATCGAGCGTAAAAAATTGAAAATTATGTCATTAGGATTATTGTTGGTAATAAAAGTCAAAGTTAAGAGTGTTAACGGCTAAATTGATACTATGGATTATTATCGGCAAATAAGTAATAATTTGGATTATTAGAATCCAATTTGTATTTTTTCAAAACCAAACGTATGACATTTTATAACCAAACTCAATTTTATTTACCTCTCAAATAGCTAATTAGGTAATGCCATGTGGCATGCTATATCTGTAAACTAATCTCGTTAAGAATACATGAAAATATAATATTTTTGTGAAATCACCCAGTAAAATGATTTTCCTTTTATTTTACTCTATAATCAATTATAGCACAACTAGTACCATATAAATATAAACTTGTCATCTAAATATGTAATATAAGACAAATATTATAAAAAACCAACATATTTTCAGTTTTTTCTCATAAAAGTCCATGTATAATTTTTTTACGTAAAATACCAACATACTTTTTGTATTGTCTCATAAAAGTATCTTAACAATTTTTGCACATAAAAGATTAACACACTTTATGTTTTTTCACATAAAAACGCTCAATAATTATTTACACATTTAAATCACTTCACTTTTTAGATTCACAAATTCTAAAAGAAAGTAAAACAACTTTTGCACTAATTGTTTCATTTTCCATCCTTACGTTGCTCGTTTAAGTTGTAGGATCCGAGTTTTGATTGTTTAAGTTGTCGGAGCTCAAGCTCGACTTGTTTAAGTTATAACAATGAAGTGAATTTAATGTGTAAATAATTATTCAGTGGTTTTTATGTTAAAAAACATAAATGTGTGTTGGTTTTTTATGTGCAAAATTGTTAATTTTTATGAGACAAAACAAAAAAAATGTTACTATTTTACGTGCAAAAATTATACAGCAACTTTTATGAGAACAACTGAAAGTATGTTGATTTTTTATGGTATTTACCCTAGATTATAAATATGTTCAAACTAGCCTTAAGCCCCCTTCGTTGCACCCGGGGGGGGGGGGAGGGGGGGCGTAAAATCGTGTCAAGTATCACCAATGACATACCACCCGTCAGTGACCACTAACATCCAAAAATCTCATAGTAAAAAAACCGAACGTTGAACCACACACGCACGTTGCGGTGAGTTAACTCGCAAAATTTAAACCAATCCGTAAAACAAAAAAATTATGAAATATGAAAAGTATAGGAGACCAAAGTTGAAAGTAAAAATATATTGGGCCGAAATTGTAAGTATAAAAGTATTAGATTAATACAAGAAAGAAATTAAGAATTAAATAAAGAGACAAAGATGAATACAACCTATTAAGCATAATGTACAACCCATTAAACATAACAAAGTTGGTAATTAGTAATATATGAATATTAAAACCATATAAACCAGAATACTTAATAATCCAAATAAAAAGACTATAAACTATATATTTCAAATATTAAATAACATCACCAAGAAGGCTAATCCATAGTTGATAGTTCCATACACAATCAGATATTCTTACTCCAATTCACACCATATGTATAAGTCCCTAATGCTGTCACTAATCATAATTACCTACTAATTAAACCACTTTAATTCTTCATCAATATATTTCAAACGAAAACTGCCCATACCGTGACGACGATCAATAACATGAACCGATTGATTCCAGTTATCATACAGCAACCACTCGTCACCGGAGAAGGTTGAGGTGCAGGAGCAAATTCAACCACATTTACATCCACTTTCATTCCGTTGTAGCAGTAACCTCCGCTTGCAATGAAATAGTATCGCTTAGGTTGAGTGAGCTCGAACACATCACGCCCTGCGCCTCTCGTGACGTTGAACATGAATCCGTGATCATTGCAGTTTCTGTAGCTCGTTTCGTTCACCTCCAACACGTTGAACATATGCTTGTCGTACACGAAATCTGCACACATTTTGAATCGAGATGATGTAGAAGAAGAGATGAGATGAGTTACTTTATTGTGTTTAGCTGTTTATCGTCCAAAAACTGTTGAAATTCAAGTAAATGAGTAAATCTACACATTAACGATCCAAATCACACAAAAACTGAAGAAATTCAAGTAGATCTACACATTAAGGATCCAAATCACTCAAAAAATGAACAAAAATATGTTACGACGTATCCGACGAACATTCTACTGGCATTCAATTCGTTGATTATCATCGTTGAATATGATTGTTTGAATCATGTGACGGAAGATGAAATGAAATCACAGTAGGTGTAAATCAGAGAGATAGAGACGAATCGGTGCTTACAAAGCCAATCACCGACGTAAAACGTCTCCTGAAGCGACCAATCGGTGTAGTTGAAATTAGGTTTCCACCTCTCCTTCCCGCCGACCTGGTGGCGCACCGGATTCCTACACACAGCGCATGTTAGCATCGCCGCCGTGGCCACCACGACGACCACCGTCTTCAGCCATACACCGCCGCCTGATCTTCTCATTGTTCACTACACGATGACGGTGAGAGCGACGGAGGATATATATATATGTATAGCAGGTGGAGGTTGACAGTGTTGAGGGCTAATTTCGGAAGCGTAAATATATTTGGGTGATGATGGACCACTGGCGTAAGTTAGCGAGTGAGGCGCATAACAGATTTCACCTCATGGTTTCAGGGGCACCATTTTTGTGTCTGCCAGTGTACACTTTCGTGTTGTTTTATTTTTTGTCTGAAATGTAAATTACTCGTTAAAGATTATACGTTCATGATTAAAGCATTTTTATTTAATAAAGTTGACAAATGTATTTTTTTATATGTATTTATACAATGATACAACTCATGAATCAGTTGGTCACGCATTTTTATGTGTTAATAAAACTTAACGTTGATTTTAGTGTATATAGAAGTTATAGAAAACATTCAATGGTGCACATGATATTTATTAGATGGAAATAACATAGTTGCGTATAGATTCAACCTTTTAAGAGATCTAATATGATGGCTGATCCTGTGGCCAACATGATGTTATAAAATTCACACGAATACTAATTTTAGCCAAAAGGCAAAAACGAATCGATTGGAAACGTAATGGATCGTGATTGATTACATTCGAATGGAAAATGAGTGTGTCCTAGAATAGTAACATGTTCATCTTCTCCGTATGCTTGTGAGTTGTGAATCATCATTAGAAAGAACTAGAATTAAGCTACCTGCGTTGCAGGGGGTGTAAAATCGTGAAAAATAACATCAGTGTCACACCACCATTAATTATCATCAACATTGAAATTGCGGTGTGTTAATACGAAAAAATAAGACCAAAACGTAAAACATATAAAAGTATAACTAAGTCGATTTAGGACTCACGGTTGCGCGAACCCGTTAAAGGGAGAAAATAGACGTAAAAACGATAAACCACGCACGCACGTTGTGTTTGTGTTAACTCACAGAATTTAGAAGATACGTAAAGTGAAACGAAAAATTGGTGAGTCGCACATTCATGTTTGTGTCATGTTAACTTGCAAAACCTATAACGAACGTAAGACGAAAATTTAAAGAATATGAAAAGTATAGGGGACGAAAGTTGAAAGTATAAAATTTTGTGCGATTAAATTGCAAAAGATGATTAGTTTTAGGTTTAAAGTAAATATAATCATATTTTAGAAGGTTACTTTTCAAAATATAAAAAATTTTGGGTTAAAAGTGAAAAGTCAAATTTTTTTTGGAAAACTTCCTATGACCATTATGCATAAAAAAGTTGGTAATTAGTAATATATAAATTTAGGGGTGTTTAAAAATATCCGAATCCGAAATATCCGAAATTTTGGATATCTGAAAATTTGGATATCCTAATTTTGAATAACCGAAAATTCAGATTCGGGTAGTAATTTTGAGGATTTTCAGATACCCAAATTATCCAAAAAAAATTATTTGAGATTATTAAATAATAAATATTAATTAGAGTTTTCGGATGTTTCGGACATTTTTATAAAAAAAACTTAGATATCTGAAATCTTTTTAATAAAAAAATATTATTTTTTAATTTTTTTTAATAATACATATTTTTTATAAAATATTGAATAGGGATTCGGATATTAAAATCAACTATCTAAATTTTTGGATATCTGATTTTAAACACCCTTAAGAAAGATCATCTTTGAGCATATAAGGATCGACACATGGGTTAGGGAACAGGAGGTCACCTTTAAGCACATGAAATTAGAGTGGCGCAAACACCACAAGATGTAGGATTCATATTGTAATTTGGGTATATTGTGGTCAAAGGGATGTAAGTAATAAATGTGGTGGATTGAAGTGTATTAATTTGTTAAATATAGAATCAGGCGAGACAAGGACCAGGATGTATTAAAAGCATTTTTCATAACAAGAGCATATTAATTAGAACATGCTACATATGGTTAACAGGTCAAACAAAGCATGTGGAGAAAGGGGAAGTGGAAAATCCATGATGGTTTCTCTCCTTTCAGGGTTTAATGATGTTGATAAAGGCGATGAAGTTGAGATCCGGAAGCTAAAAGTGAAATGATTAAGGCGTTAGGCTCAAACGTACTATTCTCTCTTGTACGTAAAGTTATTGAGACGATCTAGGAGAGGTAGTGAATGGTATTGAAAGATTTAATAAGAGTAAGCGAATTAAGATAGAAAATATACCGCACTTTCACCAAACGACCTTCCATCTCATCCACCGATTGGAGAAACCTAGAAAAAATGCCCAACTTGTGTGCCTAAAGGTAGAGGTGGGCATAAAAACAAGAAAAGAAAAGAAGGAAAAAAAACAAGAATTGAACCCGAACCCGAACCCGTTTAAACCCGTACCGGGTTTAGTTTTTGAGTTTTTTTAGCGAACCCGACCCGAACCCGACCAAGTTTAAACCCGAATTGAACCTGGTATTGGACCCGATATTGGACATAATTACAAGGAAAGAAAAGAAGGAAAAAAAACAAAACCCGGTATTGGACCCGGTTCCGGACCCGACCCTACCCTACCCGGGTATGACGGTAGGGTTTTGAAGTAAGCGAACCCGACCCGGGTTCGTACCCGGGTTCACCAATACCCGATACAAAGAAACTCGGTTGGGCCCAACCCGGTTTGAACCCGGTTTCGGGTATGGTCCAATACCCGGTTTGCCCATCTCTACCTAAAGCCATGTGTTCGGTCTGCTTATGGTTCGTGTCATTGGTTACCCACCTTTATTGGGCCTTTATTTCGGATTTGAGCCCATCAAAATGACACAAGGTAGTGAATTTGGGCCTATTTTGCTAATTATTCAGAACAATATAGAAACATATAAAGTAGACAAGCACAAAAAAACCGGGTACGTACCCGACCCGGACCCGGGTCCGGGTAGTACCCGTTTGGAGTGGACCCGGTTCCTACCCGCCCAGGAACCGGCGGGTTGGAACCGGTTTGGTGATTTTATTTTTGCCAGGAACCGGACCCGAACCGGTTGTACCCGGGTTGTACCCGGTTCCGACCGTTTTTTTTTTTTTAAACTAGCCGTTTTTAACGGCTATATAGCCGTTGGGGACGTTTTTTGACCGTTTTTTTGGATGTTTTTGGCTCTAAAATTAGTATAAATAGGTGTGGGTTGATATGGTAAGGTACCCAAGCTTCAAACACAAAAAAACATACGCAAAAAACGCAAACAATACTCTCGTTTACTCTCGTTTACTCTCATTTACTCTCGTTTACTCTCAAATCTCAATATGGCTCACTCTCAATCTTCCGTTGGTCAAGGTTCATCGAACTCTCCATCCGTCGTTCGTGTTCTTCCACACAATCGTAACATGGATGTTTGGTGCAATTGGGATATGGTTGAGTTGAGTGACGGATCTGTAAAGGCTCGTTGCAAGTTTTGTGGAGCTTTACTTGCTAAAGATTCTAACACGACTTTGAACAAGCACATTAACAAGAAGTTTTGCAAGTCGTTGAAAAATAATCCGGATTCGCAACAAACACAATTGAGTGGAGACGGTGGAATATTTAATTACAACGTTAATGAGGTTCGAGATCGAATGGCAAAGTTCGTGATTCAAGAAGCTTTGCCTTTCAACCACTTCGACAACCATCGGTTAACCAACTTAATTCGAGAGACACTTCAACCTCGTTACACTCACGTAAGTCGTACTACACTTAGACGTTATTGTTTAAAATTATGGAAGCAAGCAAAAAATGATTTAATTGTTTTATTTGAAAATTTAAATATCGGTGTAAACTTAACTAGTGACGTTTGGTCGGCGCCACACGGTTTGCCCGAATCGTACCTTTGCGTCACTGCTCATTGGGTAGATCCCAGTTCATGGCAATTGATGAAACGTACGATTGCATTTGATCTATTTCCGTATCCACACACCGGAGAGTTTTTATTTTACTTTTTGGATAATGTAATAACTACATTTAATTTACAAAATAAAATATTTTCAATGGCATTTGATAACGCTTCCAACAACACAACCGCCGTTGAAAAATTAAAATTAAAATATCTTCTGATTGCAAACGGTGATTTTTTTCATACTCGTTGTGTTGCACATATTATTAATTTAGTAGTACAAGATGGTCTTAACGTACCATTTGTTGATAGCTTTATAAAAGCTTTTCGATTTATGTTACACGACGTTTTTAAAAAAGTAGAAAAAGATATCAAGATTATAAACAACTTTGTAAAGATACAGAATCTAGATTTTTAGGGCCTAATTGGGATGTACCTACTAGATGGAATTCGACTTGTCATATGTTTGATTGTGCTTTAAACAAAAAGGCACTTTAAAAACTTTTCATAATAGTCTTTCGGATAATTGCGAAGCCGACCTGTTTCCGGATATGGGTTGGAAAAATATTGAACATTTATCCGAATTTCTTGAGGTGTTTAAAAACTCAACTACAAAATTATCGGGGGTTTATTATCCCACTAGTTATTCGGTGCTTCAAGAATTATATTTCATGGCTTTGAATTTTAAAAATTTTCAAAATAAAAATAGTATGTTTAGAGAAATGATAGAACCAATGAAAGACAAGTTTAAAAAATACTTTCTTGAGTTACCACCCGTTTTTACGTGTGCCGCTGCTTTAAATCCTTTTTAAATGTAGCGGGGGTAGAATGTTTAATAGACGAGATAAATGACAATTTGGATATACATGACGATAACCCCAATTTTTCAACCAATGCAAAAGAAGATTTTAATGCAAGTTTGAAACTTATTTATAATTTTTATTTAAATAAATATGGGCCTAACGTAAATATACCTACGCCAAGAGAATCAACATCAAGTGCTAGTACCTCGTTTAAAAACCCCGTTATGACTATGTTGAATGTTGTTCGGGATGTGATGGCTAAACGTCAAAGGGGTAACGCCCCAACAAGCGAACTTGGTATTTATAGTATGACGAATTTTATTTCGACTATGAGTACTCAAGATTATCATGAATTTGATATTTTGGCTTGGTGGAAAGGAAAGGAATCCCAATCTCCAATTCTTTCCGCTATGGCCCGTGATTTACTAAGCGTCCAAGCTTCTACGGTAGCTTCGGAGTCTGCGTTTTCTCTTAGTGGCAGGGTAATATCATTACGGAGAACAAGATTAACTCCGCGTGGAGATGTGCATTTGTTTAAAAGACCACTTAAACGCGATGGATCGTATACAAGACAAAACAAATCTTGAAGACGAAATTGCAATCGAATCTAAAGTACACGATGAAGAGGTAGAAGAAGAAGTATCTTCTGGTATATCCGACGAAGAATTAGCATTTGATGAAGCCTCCCGAAGAAAATAAACGATTAATGAGTTAATGTATTTTTTAAGTTGTTTTAATAATAATAATCTTTTAATGAGTTATATATGTTTTTTTAATGTTGTTATACATGTTTTTTAATGTTGTTATAATAATAATATAATATTAACAATAATAATATAATAATAATAACAATATAATAATAACTATAAATAATAATAATATAATAATAATAATAATAATAATAATAATAATAATAATAATAATAATAGTAATAATAATAAGAACAAT